>JAMPIV010013134.1:0-368003 GCA_024509875.1 Oreohelix idahoensis
ATATGAAACTCATAGACCCAACACCAATCTGTATGAGAGCCTATTCGATTCCGTTCGCTAAGGAAAAAGCTTTGAAGGAGGAGATAGATTATCTGTTGAGAGAAGGAATTATCTCGCACAGTGAATCTCCCTACAGCTCTAGTGTAGTTCTGTTAAGAAAACCCTCTGGAGAACACAGACTGTGTATAGATTACAGGAAACTGAATGCTGTCACAGAAGGTCAGGTGGATCCATTACCTGATACAAATCAGCTGTTTGCCAGGCTGAATAAAGCTAAATATTTCTCTAAGTGGATCTGAGCAAAGGCTACTATCAGATTCCAGTAAAGCCGGAGGTTAGACCTTATTTAGCCTTTAGCACCTCGGAAGGACATTATGAATTTAACATGTTACCATTCGGGCTGAAAAATGCACCGAGTGTGTTTTCGAGGATGATGAGAAAATTACTGGATCCCCTGAATAATCCATGCATCACCAACTTCATGGATGATATTCTCATAGCGAATGAAAAAACATTAACTCTCTTCGGAATTCTTAAAGGCTGGGACAACCCCAAGAACCCGGAGAAGTTGAAAAGAGCACCAAGACCACAGACAAAAAAAAGATGTGCGATCTTTTGTCTCATTATGTGGTTTCTACCAAAAGTATATTAAAAACTTTAACTCCATATGTGCTCCATTGACTGATTTAACGCGCAAAGGAAATCCTGATAGAATTACTTGGTCAGCGCAGTGTGAATTAGCCTACCAAGAGTTGAAGGAAAAGCTCACAAGCAGGCCTATTTTGAAATTACCTGACTTTAGTCAAGAATTCATTGTGAGAACGGATGCTAGTAATATAGGTTTGGATGCAGCTCTATTACAAAGGTCAAATTCACTTGATGGGGAATTAACCCCAGTTGCTTATGCTAGCCGTAAGTTGAACTCAGCAGAACAAAAATATTCAACAAGTGAAAAAGAATGTTTAGCTGTCATATGGGCTATAAAAAAGTTCCAGATTTATCTCTATGGAAAATCATTTAAGATCCAAACCGATCGATCATAAACCACTCGTGTGTCTGTCACAAGCAAGGCATGAAAATGCTAGATTATTACGTTGGTCTTTGCTCCTACAGCCATACCAGTTTACCATAGAATATATTCCAGGCAAAACCAATGTAGGCGTTGATTTTTTAAGCAGACATCCGTACGACGAACATCAGAGTAGTCACCAGGCATAGGTAGTAAATTTATCTATGTGTATTTAGGAGTAGGAACTGACATATGATAGTCTGTTCTAAGTGGGGAGATATGTGGTGAACTTCTAAATACAATATCTAAATTAGAATATAACAGTATAGTGCATAAAGTCAAAGATAGGATAGTACAAAAAATTTCGGCGAGAATTGTAGTTGTCGCCTACACCTTCAGCGTATTATTTGATAACGCTCTAGCCGAACCAAAAAGGGTACCCTATTCTTCAAATTCGTCCTTGAGACAAACGTACCACTTTCTCGTTCAAATGAAGTAGTTGCCTAGAATACATTGTAGAAGGGAGGAGAACGGATAGATAACCAACGCAAAACACGTCTCACATTGTTTCTAAAAATAAAACTAACTTGCTGGCCTTGCCCTTAGGCGATTTTCAAATTGCGATGTAAACGTTAGAAAATGTGGACACTACAGTCATAAAAACACGTTTAGCTCTTATTGCGAATGACGTAAATTCTCGTGTATTACGAGAGACTCGTATTTAGCTTGAAAGTACATGGAAAAAGAATTGAACAGGAGGTAGTTTAAAAATAAACAACTAACATAGAAAAAAAGATAGAATTTTGAACCAAGCCACTTAGCCCCCTAAAAATCATATATTCGTGTACCTGAAGACTTGTTGACCAAGAATATGTTGTTAGTTATCTAAATAGTCTATTAACTAATCAAATATTGGTAATAATACATAGAGAATCGGAGATACTGTCAGGTCAGGTCATGTCTGCTTAGATTGGATAGCATATTTTTTGGGGAAAAAATTTGGTGAAAGAAAGGCTAAGATAGTACGATGAAGGGGATTGGATGAAATTTGAAGGAAGCCGCAATATTATTGGCTAACCTAAATATACAAATCTAGTTGGTAGTAGTAACGAATAGTGGTTTGAGATATTTTAAAAAAATAAAGAATTCATTCAAAAAAAGAGATGCTTGGTCTCACTGGCCAAAGCCTTTTACTTTATCGAAATAGTAGGTTAATCGCTGCCATTTTTCCAAAATATTCAGAGGAGCAAGAAGCGATGAGCAGACTTGTGCTTTTTATTAATAATACTACCATCTGAAAGCAGTCTGAACAGAGGCAGTGATGAAAGTGTGCCATATTCTATTGCCTAATTCATCGTTACTTATTTATATTTCCTTGATATGTGGTAAGATTGATTTTATTGACTTTTTAATTAAAAAGGGTTGTGTGAAAAAAGAAAAGGCCATGTAAAAGATTGTAATTAAATGGTTCCATGGCAGACTTAGGCATGGCCTAGATGTTGATCCATCATATAAGGGACTATCTAAGAAGTTTAAAACTACAGGACTATATATATGATGGTCATACAGGAACATTACACCTATCTTATTGCATGGAAAAGATTACTGCAGGAATAACAGAGGCGTAGCATCCATTAGGGAAGAGAAAAGAAAACTGGTACAATTTGTTCCATCAAACTAAAGTGGAGAAGCAGGGTTGTCAGAGAGAGCTGACCATGTTCTTTTTTATTGAATGTATGTTTACATGTAAATTAGGAGGAATTAGTTTG
The DNA here is from genome assembly GCA_024509875.1 of Oreohelix idahoensis. NCBI lineage: Eukaryota > Metazoa > Mollusca > Gastropoda > Stylommatophora > Oreohelicidae > Oreohelix > Oreohelix idahoensis. The sequence continues at coordinate 2,779 of JAMPIV010013134.1, forward strand.
ATATTAAGACAGAACCATAACTTGCATCGACAGGGGTTCCTGCTGGCACTTGTCTGGTGCTAGTACTCGCTCATTGAAGAAGTCTACACGATTTCAAAGAGTCTCTGGCACCTGCTTGTATTAAAGAAGTTCAAGTCCAGAGGAGACTGAAGTGTTTGGCCAAACCAACTGCAACTGCTATGATTCCAGGAACCAGATAAGTGCAATATCTGGCCTGGGATAACTTATCACGACTAAAGAAAAATCTCCTGTATAGACAAAAACGTTCCTCCAAAAGACTAACATAAACAATTTTAGTGAAACAAAAGAACATTGGGATGATGTAAATCCCCACCCTGCCTTCTAGTACCAGTAGTTAAATAGAGTAATTATCATCAACTGAAAATTTGTAACAATGTACTATGGACATATTGTCTGTTGTATGTAAATATCTTTATATATATTTGTAAATATATCTATCCATCTAAATTGATTCTCATTGAACTGAATGTCATAAAATACAATCTGTATGTACAACACGCCCACATATGGTCTCACAAAATTCCCCCCAGTTGTAAGACTAGTGACCACCTTTATAAGAATAAAATAACATATAGTTGTTTGTAGGTATAAAATAACATAGGAATCATCGCGCCACCAAAATACTCGCTTTTAGTACTCGGTATCTAAAGAGTTAACGCATAAAAACAATAGAACGAATTAATGCCAAGGTGACGTCACAGACTTGCACGCCATTCCCAAAAACGAACGATGAAGGATAGGAATATTTGCATATTAGGTCAAAGGCCATGGTTACTGTAGTCAAGCACGATTGAACGTTGGTTATCTTTAGAAATTGTTTATTTCTTAGAAAAGGCAAGAGAGGATAAAAATTGGAAAGGGGGAAATGCATAGAGCCCGTTTGAATTTTAAAAATGAAACTACTGTCAAAATTGAACGATAGAAGCCCAAGGGACGATTAAAATGATAATATTTAGTTATTAGACATAACATATTCTTTAGTGTAATATCTTATCTTGCCGTAGAAAGACAGATATGTTATTTGAATAAATATAGAGGAAAAACGAAAATGGTAAAAATAATAGCCAGAAGTGTGAAACCTTATGCATTAGATGACAGATGGTAGACTAAGTAATTATTATCATTCTGTATTAAAATAACTTAGATAATACTAGCGATATGGTAGAATGAAGACATATATAGACGTGCATGGGGCTTCTTTACTGATGCTGGCCATATTAAGGGGTGTCTCCTGATTTGAAAATAGTAGGTTAACTTTTTGAAAAAAAGACGCGTAGGAACGGAAGTCCCCTGATTGGTTGCTTAGAATAACTAAGAAGTGGGAATAAATACACAGAGAGACAAGCGTTCCTCGCCACTTTCAAATTATAAGTTCACTTGTGTAGTTATTGACGTATACAGACAAGTTGTGCTCATATGCCTTCGCTGTTCTGATAGTCAGCAGGAGATTCTGTGTGACCATTTATGGCCTGTAATTAACTTACATAGTGAAAAAAATTCGATATTTCGGTAAGACCAACATTTATATAATTATTGTATTTGAAAATGTGTTTGCCATATTGACCTTCACATACCTAGGAAGCATAGTAACACCAGACAGTGGGGCAGGCAAAGACATCAACATCAGAATGAATAAGGCAAGAACAGCCTTCTTCAGCCTAAATAACATCTGGAAGTCCTCCCAATACAGCACAAGCACAAAATTAAGATTATACCAGAGTTGCGTGCTTTCTGTGCTTCTCTATGGTGCGGAATGCTGGAGAGTCACAGAGAAGGAAATGTCAAAATTGTCCTCTTTTCACACAACATGCCTAAGAAAAATTCACCAAATCTTTTGGCCGAATACCATCACCAACCAAGATCTGCTTACTCGTAGCAAGCAAGAGGACATGCATACCATCATAGCTGGCAGACGCTGGAGCTGGGTTGGTCATGTCCTCAGAAGAGACCCCGATGCCATCACAAGAACAGCTATGCTTTGGACCCCTGAAGGAAAGCGAAAGAGAGGCCGACCAAAAACAACTTGGCGGAGGACTGTGGAGGCTGAGATGCAAAGAATGAACCAGAGTTGGGGCACTGTACGAAGGATGGCCACCGACCGTGCAAAGTGGAATCAATTTGTTGTTGCCCTACAAGACACCACTAGGCGTGATGGCCACTGACTGCTTTGACGGTCGGTGGTTAAGGATCGAAGAAGAAGAATATTGACTAAGAATGAATATTTGAAGGGTAGAAGTCCCAGTCGTACAAGTGCCACTTCAACATGTTATGTAAAATCATTAAATAGGGTTAGATAATCTTATAGCTTCATGTAAAAGCCCTACAGCTTTACTTGTACTTTGGGAGATAAAAGAAAATATATAAAGAGGGAAGCCAACATCAAACTTTGTGTTGTTTCACCGAGTTGCTAAGAAAGATATTGTCCGTTGTAGAAAAGCCAGACAGGCTTTCTGACATTGTGGGGAAAGAACTTAATAAAATCCTTACAGTTTTACTTAAAAGTTGGGATAAAAAGAAATTAATAAGGGAAAAGACTTTAATGAATAATGTTTGAGTTATAGCCAGAAAATCACTGGCCATCTTTATATAATACAGGTTATTACCTGAATGTATTTACGAAATTATAATATTGTATTATGACTAGGAAGGTGTAACAACATATGTTTGAGATACTTAATGATGAATAGAGCACTCTACCATATGGGGACAATAATTATTTATGTATTATTTTCTGATTTTTGATCTGTTGATACATGTAAACCTGTTAAGAACGGAAATAGGTCAGAATATTATTTTGAGGGAAATTAATCCTCTACTTCCAGGGTTTCTGTGTGAGAAACTGAAGTGAGCCAGTCACGTTTATGTTCAACTAAAGTACCAGTTTGAGGCAATAGAATCTGTGTGCCTTAAATTATCAAGACTCCTGAAAGCTGTGCAGTGCTGTGTGCATGCAGACGTATGAACAGGACATCGCAGAATTTCTACAGATAGCTGAGATAAGCCTGATTGTTTTGGACACTTGTTAGTTCACTGTCTGATCCTCCACCGATATATTATCAACAAGATCTATAAAATATGATGAGTTTATTGAATCATCCGACGTGTGCTCATTCTTAGAGGGTATTACTACATTAAGAACACTTCCAGTCATATAATCGTCATGATCAAGATAGAAAAGACTCTATTAGTTAAACCTGTATTTGTGTAAATATATTTAATTAATCGTTGACATTTAACTTTATTTGAATCACTCACTTATACTCAATACATTGTAAAAAATTTTATCAGACCAAAATTTAATAGTGAGTTGTTAAATTACTTGTTAAGTAACTTTAAAGTGTGGTTGTTGTTATTTTATTCACATACATTGCATATACCCTAGACATCTAGCTACACAACATCCATACATCAGTACATATAATTGGAATAATATACATAGCGGGTGGTGGTCATTGGTGGAAGCAAGACAGGTTCCCTGACATATATTCTTAATTTATATTTTCTCAGGGGCTTGCATAGCTGACTTCACACTTGCTACACATAATATATACTAAATTCATATCAACCCACCACACTGAAGTCCTGACCAAAACAACTTTAGGCTCAGGACCAATAAAGTTTAACAAAAGAAATTTTAAATATAAAATTTAACAGCTGGAGTTAGTTGATTTTATCATAGTAATTAGTATATGTTTGTATATGTTTTTGTATTGAGATTCTTTTACAACACTCTTACAATACCCTAGACACTTTATGTAGCTTTCAGTCACGCTAGTCAAAAAAAGAATATAACTTAGAGTGAGATCGTAATGTGGTAACAAGGAAGGTACTCTGTAATACAGTTGTTCATTGTTTACCTTAGAGACCTTCACAGTTGATCTCACTCAAGTACAACTATATGCACACCATTCTTCTTAACATCAAAACACACCACAATGATCTGCAAAAATGAACTGCTACATTGAGTATGATCCAAGAAAGTTATCCCGATCAATCATGGATACATGCCTATACAGATGGATCAGCAACTAATGCTGTTAGGAATGGAAGTGCCGGTATCTTTATCTCATATTCTGACAACCACTATGAGACTAGGCACATTCCCACCGGTAAATTCTGTTCCAACTATACAGCTGAGGTTCAAGCTCTAGAGCAAGCTGCAAATATGATTTATAACACCAACTCTGACTGCCACCAGGTAGTCATCCTCACAGATGCACTGTCTGTCCTGCAAGCTCTCAAGGGTGGTAAACTCCCGCATCTGAGAAATGAACTAAACAAGGTAGCTGCCAAAAAGAGAACCATACTTCAGTGGGTACCATCTCATTGTGGTGTACCCGGAAATGAAAAGACAGATAAACTTGCAAAAAAGGGAGGAGAATGTGAACAAGAAGATAATGAAGTCACATACTTTGAGAAAAAGAGAGCTATCCAGACTATCAGAAGAGAACAGAACCAACCCAAAGACGACTACCACACTCTTGACCGGCAGGGACAGATAACTATTTTTCGCCTCAGGACAGGGCATAACAAACTGAATAAACACATGCACAAGCTACGATTGTCTGCTTCATCACTGTGCACATGTGGATTAAACGAACAAACTGCTGAGCATGTTCTACAGGATTGTCCTCTGTATGACCAGTTAAGAAAGATATACTGGCCCAATGACTCGACACTAAACTCAAAGCTATATGGAGCTAAAGAGGAACTTCAAACAACAGTCGAATTCACCATGAGAACTCGTCTGACGGTGTAAACATCAAAGATGCGATCGCAAGAAGAAGAAGAAGCTTTATCGCTTACGAAGATAAAGGCAGTCCCATGGCAGAGATTGTCATAGGGAAATGAAGTGTTAGAAGCGTCATCATGGAAGATACCGCTTTTACGAGGTTAGGTAACTAGTTCCCTTCCTCGCTGCCTTTTCCTTCCCTAGTTCGAGCGCACAACCGAGTGCCCATTTACAGGTAGTAAACTGGAGTGTTCCACAGCCAGGTCTCAATTCCAAAACTATGTAGTTGTACATCAGAAGAAAGCAACCTGATCGCTTGGTCAGTCGGTCACTCACTGTATCTATTTGTGTATTAATTTTATGTAGATGCTAGGAATGGCATCAGTATTTAAATTTGTACCTGATATGGTTTGGAAAGATCAAGTTATAAATAAGTAAAGGATGTACAGGAGCGGAATAAACCACATGATGTTTATTACTGATAATGTTAATATTAATTCTGTACCATTGAAATGATGTTCCTTACTATGACTGTATAACTTTGACATCTGATGACTGACTAGTCTGACTTATGTGCTAGTCAGCTCTAATTAATTACAATGTTAAAACTTCTGTATCACTGAAATGATGTCCTTACTTACTATGATTGTATAACGGTGACTTCTGATGACTGACTGGTCTGACATCTGTGCTAGTCAGCTACAAGTCTAGCCAGATACTAGCCAAGGCTGATATGATGTTTCAGGTTCCATGAAATAACTCAAACCAGACTGTCAAGTATCAGAAGCCTGTGTTGTTCATCAGAGGCAATCCCACAAAAGTGCAGGACCCCAAAGAGTGAACTTCAACTGGTCATTGGCATCCCTATAGCTGGGTCTACCAAGTCTGTTATCTACAAAGGACAGTCAGTGTCAGCATTGTCAAGTTAAAAAGATAAGTGTCAGTTAAGGCACTGATCACCCATATATGAAAAACAGCCAATAGTTGAAAACAGTAGTCAAACCAGTAAGAAATTCAGTCAATTGATGACAGTTATGTGTGGAGTCAGAGGACTAAGAACAGTGATATAGTTAAAGTGATTGCAGTGTTCAGTAACTTTATTATTCAAGATCTTGAAGTCTAAACAGACAATAATAGTAATTGTGTGAATATTTTTTTTTATATTTTAATGCTCTGTTCCAACTAGCAGAAATAGAATATTAGTGTAAATATTAAAATATTTTAACTGTACCTGAGGAATTATTCACTTCTTACATGTGTGGTTACAGACCGGAAGAAGCCCCTTTGCTTGTGTCCCGAACTGGACGTAAATCAGGAAGGGGCAGAAACTCTGCCTTCAGCATCTGACATTTGCACCGTGGAATCTAGGACCAGTTAAAATGAAGAAACTGGATACCTCTGGGACCAAAATAGAATTTGCAAAAATGCTACCTCTGCCCGGCACAGCCATCCTGGAATTGAGGGAATTATAAGTCATTCTACTTGAAACCATCATTCGAAGCAGATGTGATTTTATGGGCCTCTGTCGAGGCTACTTTGTGGTTGAAAAAAATAATCCCTGAGTTGAGTGAGCGAAGTAAGTAGATCTATATTGATGAATTTATATCATGAATAATCATATGTTTATCCACAGTATTATTGCACTACCTTTTGTAAGCAAAGTTTTAAATGTATTTCCATTTTCAATGACAATAATGGTTATTTGCATATTGACCCAAGCAAAACAGAAGTGTATTAGTGGTCCTTCTATTGTCTGTTTCTTATAAGGCTTCAGTGTTCTCTGTCAAGGCTATAAACTGGATAAAAGTGTTCTCAATCACATTTCTTTTGCCTTTGTCTCATATTGAACATTAATGTGTTTTTCTTCATGGAATGTTCTTTATATTTTAATGCAATCCTATGCATATACCATGTTGTATGATTGAAGAACTATTTTATTATCAGTTATATGAATGTTATTTTCTACTGGAACCAGGACTTTAAGATTGCTTACAATTATTTAGCTATTTAATGAATTACCATTTGGAGGAAGCATGTCAAGCTCAACAAGTTCGTTTTGAGCAAGCTTTCTCCATCTCCATAGATTATTTTGATGTGCAGTCTTGCTGTGGTCTCTTGTGCAACGCCCATCGCCTGCCAGAGTCAGAATCATCTCTGTTATAAGTCTGGTTTTCATCATCACGCATGATGTAAACAAAGAACGGGCTCTTGTACTAAAAATAAAGAAATATTAATCAAAACTCCGCTAGAAACAGCGCTTCATTATATCACTCATGGGTGCGGCCATTTGGGAAAGTTACAAATACCCGGATGAGGCTTGTTTCGTTAAACTATCGACACGGCTGTCTGTTGCGTTGGTAGTGTTACTAATTCGACTTTCGTCGAATCTAGTCAGCAAGGGTTTAAAGCGGAAATTCGACGATCTTAATTCTCTTTATTTTGACTTTTCGTTTTCTCCATATAAATTAGATGCATAACAGTGAAAAAAAAATTGTAAAAGGGGGTGATTTATCAATATGCACTGTATATTAGTCCGAAATAAATGTGACAAACACATTGGTTTGGTTTGGTTTGAAGGACTATCTTCTTTGCACACGGACAACTCCATCAGTGCTCCGATCTCCTCCCTTAGATCACACAAGGAGGTTTTCAGCACAGTGCATGAACTCCGTAGCACCAGCGAGAATCCCAATGTGTGTGTATAGGAATCGCACATTATATAAATATTGTGGTGGGTAGGTTTCTAATTTTTAAACTTTGCCAGGGTAGCAGCCTTATGGCCAACTCTTTACAATTACCAACTGCCGTGGGATTTTTAACATGGACAGCTTGCACACCAGACCTCCTATTTGTTTCGTCGTTATCCGAGAAGGCTAGGCATCTTATCTCAGTACCCAGGACCAGGAGAGACAAGGGGGAAGTATGACATCATTAGGACCACTGGTGTTAAGAAAAAGAAAATTTCCATAAATTATATTTCCTCTACTGGGAATCCAACCTGGAACCTTTAGGATTTGAGGTGGACCTCTAAGCCACTTCGACTCCTTAACGCCATTATGTACAGCAGAACTACGATTACCTAAATTGCCAATTAACCAGATCAGCAAACACAACAATGAGACTCATTTTACCTTTTCTAAAAAAACTTGAAACTTATCAAGATGTCCCGACACTGAGACTCTTTACTTCTCAATAACTTGAAACACATCAAAGTGTCCTAAGTTGATGCAAACTGAACATTACTGCTATGTAAATTTACACAATGCCACATATTCCATACTGCTTTTCACGTATGTGACAACATGAAGACACCCCACACATTTGATACACTGCTTGCTCCTTTATAACTGGTCCTCTTAGAGAAAGCCTGTGCCAAAACATTATAAACACATACACAAGTGACTTAGTATACACTGATTCTTACAATGTTGGCACATGCAGCCACCATAAAGCATTCTTCTTCTTCTTTGATCCATAACCGCCAACCGTCAAAGCAGTCAGCGGCCATCACGCCTGGTGGCGTCTTGTAGGGCAGCAACAAATTGATTCCACTTTGCTCGGTCGGCGGCCATCCTTCGTACAGTGCCCCAACTGTGGTTCATTCTTTGCATCTCAGCTTCCACAGTTCTCCGCCAAGTTGTTTTTTGGTCGGCCTCTCTTTCGCTTTCCCTCGGGGGTCCATAGCATAGCTGTTCTTGCGATGGTATCAGGGTCCCTTCTGAGGACATGGCCAACCCAACTCCAGCGTCTGCCAGCTATGATGGTGTGCATGTCCTCCTGGTTACTCCGAATAAGTAGTTCTTGGTTGCTGATGGTGTTTGGCCAAAAGATTCGGAGAATTTTCCTTAGGCAGATTGTGTGGAAGGAGGACAGTTTCGACATTTCCTTCTCTGTTACTCTCCAACATTCCGCACCATAGAGAAGCACAGAAAGTACGCAGCTCTCATACAGTCTTAATTTGGTGTTTGTGCTGTACTGGGAAGACTTCCAAATGTTGTTGAGAATAGCAAAGGCTGTTCTCGCTTTATTCATTCTGTTGTTAATGTCCTTGCTTGTTCCGCCGTCAGGTGTTACTATGCTTCCTAGGTAAGTAAATGTGTCTGTCTGTTCTAACTTCTGGTTCCTTACTGTTATTGGCTCAGGATTGTCCACATTTAGTGTCATGACCTCTGTCTTCTTCAGATTGATGTTCAGGCCAACCTGCTGGCCATACTTATTCAGTCTATCAGTTTTGTCTTGAATGTGTTGGTGTGAATGCGCGAGCAGTGCAATGTCATCTGCATATTCCAAATCTTCCAGTGTAGAAAACGCTGTCCATCTAATTCCCCTTGGACTGCCCTCTGTAGTCTGGCGCATCACCCAATCTATGACTGTCAAAAATAATGTTGTTGATAAGGGGCATCCCTGTCGTACTCCTGTTTTCACTTCGAAAGTTACATTACTCGATCCAACACTGCACGTAAAGTTAGAATAGAGGCTTTTTATAATGGAAACAATGCGGCTGGGAATTCCATAAGCCCTCAGAATTTTCCATAGGCTGTCCCTGTGTATGCTGTCGAAAGCCTTTTCAAAATCAACAAAGTTAATGTACAGCTGTCTCTGCCATTCTGAGCACTGCTCTATAATGTTCCTGAGGGCAAATATATGATCTGCACATCTTCTGTTCTTTCTGAAGCCCGCTTGTTCTTTCCTCAGTTTATGGTCAACTGCTTTTGAAATTCTCTGGATGATTATCCTGCCTAGTATTTTGCTGGGAACTGAGAGGAGGGTAATTCCTCTCCAGTTGTTGCAGTCTGCAAGGTCGCCCTTCTTGGGCAATTTGACAATTGTTCCTTTACTCCACTCTGTTGGTGTTGTCTCAGTTTCCCAGACTTGTGCAAATAGTGGTTCTAATAGTTCTGCTGCTAGTTCAGGGTCTGTCTTGAATAGCTCAGCATTCAGATTGTCGTGACCAGGCGCTTTTCCATTTTTTAGCCCTTTGATAGCTGTGATAATTTCTTCTTTTCGTGGAATGTCTGTATTTACGTCTAAGTCACTTTCAACCTCAGGAACATTCAGCTGAGTCTCTGGTGGTTCCTTATTCAGTGTTTCTCTGAAGTGCTCTGCCCACCTTGTTTCCTGCCCCTGTGCTGTGGTGATGAGATTTCCTTGCTTGTCTCTTACTAACGTTATGTTGTTTGCACCTCGTTTTCCACTGATAGCTTTAGTTATTTTATAAACTGTGCTTTGTTCATTTCTCAGTGCTGCCTCTTCTGCCTGTCTTGCAAGGTCATCCAGAAATGTCCTTTTGTTAGCACGGGTTTGACGTTTTACTTCCTTGTCCAGCAGACTGTATTGTTCACTATATATTGCCTTTAAAATGGGAGACTTAGCTTCTGTTTTCTTCCTTTTCATTTCCTTTCTCTTCGCTATGGTGTTTAGCGTTTCTGGTGTTATCCAGTCTTGGCTCTTTCTTTCCTGGAATCCCAAGCATGACTTGCTGCTTTCTTTATATATTGTTGAGATGGTGTTGAATTTCTGGTCCACATCGTCGGTCTCTGTTCTTTCCTGGCTTTTGGTAATCAGATATCGTCTCTTTACGTCGACCACAAACGCTTTTCTGGTGAGGGGGTCCTTAAGTTTCGTGATGTTGTATCTTTTCTGTTTGACTGCAACTGGTCCAGCAGCTCTGAGTTTCACCTTCAGTCTTGCTACTACTAGGTGATGATCACTTCCCACATCTGTGCCTCTTCTTACTTTCACGTCTTGTAGTGCATGTCTCCATCTGCCATTGATCATTATGTGATCTATCTGGTTTTTGTCTCGTCCGTTTGGTGATTCCCATGTTAACGTGTGCACTTCTTTGTGTTGAAAAAGTGTTCCTCCGATGACCAGGTTGTTAATACTGCAGAAGCTTATTAATTTGTCCCCATTCTCATTTACTGTTCCACTGCCGCATTTCCCCATTACTCTTTCGTTATAATTATTGTGTGTTCCAAATTTCGCATTTAGGTCTCCCATTACTATAATAAGATCGTACCTGGGTACAGTTTCCATTTCCTTTTGTACCTGTTGATAGAACTCGTCCTTAATCTCTTCGTCGCTGTCATTTGTTGGTGCATAACATTGTATAATTGTGGTGTTGGTGAATCTCCCTCTCAGTCTTGCTCTTATTAGTCTGTTGTTAATGGGTTTCCATTCCAGTAGAGATCTTTCCATTCCTTTCTTAAGGATAATGGCTACACCTTCGTTGTGCTGACCGTCCTCTCTACCAGAATAAAGTACTGTTTCCCCTGTAGCTGTTTTTATTCTCCCCATCCCTGTCCATCTGCTCTCGCTTATTCCCAGGATATGTAGTTTGTAGTTCCTCATCTCTGCTGTAATCTGTCTCAGCTTTCCTGCCTCGTTCATAGTTCTGACATTCCAAAAACCAATTCTGGTTTCGTGTTTTGCGGTCTGGGCATCCGTTTTCATGCCAGTGGCTTCCTTTCGGCTTTCACCACTGTCAGTCATACGAGCCTGAGCCTCCGGATGTCCGTCCCGCATCAAAGTATTTCCATTTATTGCTGTTTCCGTAACGTGTGTGATTTTTTACACAGACAGGGATGTCGGCCCTGTGCTAAAACCCCCGACCTGGAGGACCAGGGTACCAGCTTTTGTCTGACCCCTACCCAAGCAGACCAGTCCAGCATGGTTGAACCTACCAGGAGTAAAACTCCCACTGGCATAGCTCTGGGGATTGTCAGGGTACACAAGCTGCCATACCGCTACAAGGTATAGGTACCATTGATGGCAGACCATAAAGCATTATCTACTCTATATTACGTCTCATAATACAGTCTTACAAAACAATTGATAATGGAACAGTTAAGAAACAAAACTATTCATTTCAGTATTTAGAGTGGAATGAACCAGATACACAAATGTTCTGGTGTAAACACTGTCATTGTTATAACTGACGACGGACTTCCCCAAACCTTTCTTAATAATAATGATAAATCAGTCTTCCCATTACCTTTCAGCTCGCAATAAAGAACAGGCCTTCAACCAACGCTCACCCTACCCCTCCTGTGATATCTGTTCAAAATTATCTCCATCTTCTTCAACCCCTTCACGTTGGCGTATTATTCCTTTCTCCCTGTTTTTCCGTATCTCTTACCCAGGGGATTCCAGAAAAAGGACTGCCTTGTTTTGTTGTCAAATTGTTTTCTCAATGTGTGTCTTATCCAGCTCCAATGTCTTCTTCTTTGATCATTAGCCGTAGGCTGTCAAAGCAGTCAGTAGACATCACGCCTGGTGGCGTCTTGTAGGGCAGCAACAAACTGCTTCCACTTTGTTCATACAGTGCCCCAGGTCTGGTTCATTCTTTGCACCTCGGCCTCCACAGTTCTCCGCCACGTTGTTTTTGGTCTGCCTCTCTTTCACTTTCCTTCACGGGTCCATAGCATAGATGTTTTTGTGATGGCATCAGGATCTCTACCGAGGATGTGGCCAACCCAACTCGAGCGTCTGCCAGCTATGATGGTGAGCATGCCCTCTTGGTTACTCAGAGTAAGTGGTTCTTGTTTGGTGATGGTATTCGGCCCAAAGATTCATAGAATGTTCCTTATGCAGATTGTGTGGAAGGAAGATAATTTCGACATTTTCTTCTCTGTTACTTTCCAGTATTCCGCACCATAGAGAAGCACAGCTCTCATATAATCTTAACTTGGTGTTTGTGCTGTACTGAGAAGACTTCCAGACGTTGTTTAGACTAGCAAAGGCTGTTCTCGCTTTATTCAATCTGTTGTTGATGTCTTTGCTTGTTCCACCGCCTGATGTATTTGTGCATCCTAGGTATGTGTGTCCGTCTGTTTCAGCTACTGATTCCTAATTGTTATGGGCTCAGGACTGCCCACATTGAGCTTCATGACCTCTGTTCCTCACCTCATGCTTCACTGGTATTTGTTTGCTTCTTTCTATCAGTCCCATATTGACAGGGAAAAAGAAGACATCCTTATTGTTGATGTATATACGTTTCCATGCTGATACTTTGTTTTCCCGACTAGAGTTACTTGCCCTTATGGGAACTCTTCCTACTACTTCCTGTTTTTCTAAGATGGTTGATTAAACATGTCGAGTCATATCCAGTGTGTGTTCAAGCTTCGTGATTAAACTTCATAATATGTAATGTATGACAGCCAGCCACGTCTCATTATACTTCTATCAATATTTACTATATAAAACAGTAAAGATCAACATGGTGGCACCGGTGTTTATTTCTACAGAATTCGAACTGTTCTGCTGAATATCTTGTAACACGTGTGCTGACGTCATAGACTTGAGGTGAGGGGACGATAAACCGGTAAAACCAAGTTTAACTTTCTTTTGGTAGGTTATTGCTTGCATACCATTATTAGGCATTTCGTCATGGCAGAACGGCCCATGTTTCGGTTACCACCCTGCCTAGACATAACGTCGAACCAGGCACATTTCGTAAATGGAGACGACAGTTAGAATTATACATGCATGCAACAGAGGCGTCCTCTAAACCTGATCCTGTTCGAGCGGCCATTATTCTACACTGTGCTGGACCTCAAGCTGTTGAAGTTTTTGATCAACTTGCAGAGGAAGGAGACCACTCTAATCCTACTAAAATTCTCGATTTGCTCCAGAACCATTGTAGCTCACGAAGCAATGAAGTATTACATACGTTCAGATTCTGGAACACACCTCTTCAAGAACCTTTTAATTCTTTCTTGACTGAGCTGAGAATCAAGGCAGATTTATGCAGCTTTAACTACAAGGATCGTATGATAAGAGACAAAATTGTCTTTACTGTTAACAAAAGGTTACAAGAGAAGCTCTTGAGAGAAGCTGACCTCGATCTAAAGAAAGCCATTCACATATGCAGAGTCTTCGAGCAAACTGGAAACGACATAAGAGAGATGAGTAATACAGTACAACCTTCTGAAGCAAGGGTTGAAAAGGTACAGAAAAAATCACTCAACCATAAACCTCCCAAGAAAGACACTGGGCATGCTGCTGGTAAAGCCTGTCAAAGTAACACTGACAGTGGGTACTTTGAACCTAGAAAGGAGTGTCATTACTGCGGACAGAAACATCTATTGATTAAGAAAAAGTGTCCTGCATGGGGGAAGTTTTGCTCAAATTGTGGGGGAAGAAACCATTTCAAAGTTAAATGCAAGAAAGTTCACACTGTTCACACAGAGTCAGTGGAAAATTCTGAAGTTTTTCTTAATTGTGTGAAGTCTAGCAAAGCTTGTACATCTGCACAACTCATTGTCAATGGAAAAATGGTAAAATTTCAGCTAGACACAGAAGCTGATGTGAATACAATCTGTCAACGCTTTGTAATGCAAGAACAATTGTTACCCACTAAACAGAGGCTTGTTATGTGGAATGGTACTAAGATGACTCCACTGGGAGAAGTTATATTAACAGCTGAGAATCCTAAGACCTAAAACAACACCTTTCACACCTGATCCCGAGGACCTGGAAATTGATGTCTCCTCTCCAGTTCTACCCGAGCAACAGGTTGTTTTGCCAGACACGGAGAACACTAGTGAAGTGAACATTTCCAATCCTCCAGAAGTTGATCCTTCAACCCCAGCTACTTCTAGTCCTGGGAAAGCTGGCAAAGAACAGGAACATTCTCTCCTACCATCTTGCTCTAAGAGACCTCAAAGAGATTGCAAGAAACCCTCTTGGATGAATGACTTTGTTCACTCATAAAGAATGGGGGATGTTGATGTATATACGTTTCCATGTTGATACTTTGTTTTCCCTACTAGAGTTACTTGCCATTATGGGAACTCTTCTTACTACTTCCTGTTTTTCTAAGATGGTTGATTAAACATATCGAGTCATATCCAGTGTGTGTTCAAGCTTCGTGATTAAACTTCATAATATGTAATGTATGACAGCCAGCCACGTCTCATTATACTTCTATCAATATTTACTATATAAAACAGTAAAGATCAACACTTATATTATGTACAAGCACCCATTTATAAAAGTCTATCTTTTGAGGTGTCACTTTGGTTATTTTCCCTTTTTTTCACAGCCATACAATAGTACAGCTTGCTCTATCATAAAACTGACATAACTTTCTTGTCTCTCACTTGCTCCTGTATTTTTCATAAATCTGACACTTAAATGTGCTCTCGTTACAAATCACAATCTGGACACACGAAGACACTTCAAAACTTACTTAGTCTTACTTAGTCATTCCTCTTCTACCGTGAGGTGTTATGGTTTGGAAAAGAGAGCACCATACTATCCTATCGGCTGTCTTCATCCTGGCCTGGCTCCATTCTACTCCTCGGTCCTTCAGATATTGTCTAGTGTTGTCCTCCTAGAGGACTCTGTGTTATCCTGGAATTATGAATGTCATGGTGTCGCATAGAGATTTATGATCAATAAATTTTCTATATTCTTTTCTTTTTCTACCCGTGTCTTCTACTGTATTATCGCTCTTTTATCCTTTTCCTGTTATTTCGCATTCGTTAGTTTGCGACTAAATATATTTTCCCATTCTGACTTTACCGTTTTTTTTCCTCATGTTAGAAACGCACTTATTGCATAATGTGTCAGTCCCCGGGATGTGAGTGTATAGTGTTAGAATACATTCCGTCAGACACAGGAGCAGACATTTGTCTAGCAATTCCATCTGGCATGGCGCTCTTGGTTAGGATTTCTTGGCGAGGTGTGGAAACTGCCATCTGCCTCGACCAGAAATGAGACATTCGTCTAGCATTTCCATCTGACACGGCGTCCTTTGGCCAGTTTTGGGCCTGAGGTGGGGAAAGCGCCAGACATACGTCGCCTAGAATAGCCGTATGTCGCGGAAGGCGTTAAAACGCGTATTGACAGGTTATGGCAGGCTTCTGAGTTAATGTGAAGGGTTAGGAGAAGGGGGAGATACCGGTGCTATTTCGGATTTCGAAATAGCGTGGGATGCTTTGTCTGTTTCATATATCCTAGCAGGAGTTGGAACGTGACTTCATTCTGTTCTCCAAATTTGCAGTAGACAGGTTGTGTCGTGCTGAAGAGAATAAGCTGTATAGCGAAGTCTGAGTTTGTTTCGGAAATTTTGCCGAGCTTCTAGACTACCAATAAATATAAGCGTATCATTCTAAGTTTGTGCGATCACCTGTAGTTCTGTGTGGAGGTAATTATTATATATCTAGTAATAGTGAGTGATCTAGTGATAAATCGCTTATTTCATTTTACTAGTTAGATTGGTGTGCAGAAGAATTAATTTATAAGTCTGTTACCTTCTCTAGCTGACGTGTTTCAGTGGAAAGCAAAATAAATTATAATTTCTAGCTTAAAAACTCATGCAGCTATAAAATAATTCAATTTAACTGCTTAGTCGAGAATATTGTAAAACTAACTTATAACTGCACAGATTCATCACTGAGTATTGACGAAATACGTATGTATTTTTAATTCATGATGATTGATTTTATGAATATAACGTATTTCACGGGAAGGTTTTAAACGATAAGTCAAGCCTCCGCTTGCAGTTGATAATGTAAGTTATATCCGAGTACATAGTATGTATAGTATTTTATATGTTGTTTTTCTTTATTAAGTGAAACTGGGGTGACCCAACTTTGCCAGCGTTTGAGTACACGAGAAATATCTGTGAAGAACTAAAACATTTTCCTTAAAGACTTGATGTATATCCTTTACAAGAACTTTAAAGTTAAAATAAATGTAACGGGCCCATCGAGTCTGATTTGATTCTTCCGGAGAAAAACTCTCAAGTACATTTTCAGCCTTTGTGGCAAGTAAGATCTTACAATCAATAACATTTCCGACACTGTTGACAAGTGGTGGTGTGACCAACTAAATTCCTATACTGAGATAAGGCACCCGACCTGACATTCCCCATTACTAGAAACCTAAGCTATTGACACTGTGCTCGCTGTTAACGGTCGTGCCTGGACACTTTTAATGTGACTGAACCAGATATCCTAAAATAAGTAGAACAAGGATAACGTTCCCTGAAGCAGTGAATTCAACACGTCTTTTTTGGAACTGGGGTTGTCTTGGCCACGGCTACCATTGAAGATTCTGTATATGCATGTCCTAAAAATTGTGCTTCCAGAAGTTGCTACTAAAGCTGTAAGTATGTATGACCGCACGTGATCACGGCTGACTGAATAGAGTGAATGCAGGACTGAGTGATTCCTTTATTGTTGTGTTTTGGCACCCATGTTTGCTGTCTTAAATTTTCTTTTTGCAAGTTTTGTTGCTAACCATATTTTCCCTTATGATAGATTTTAGTATCAAAGTCTGTTCATACCTTTAAGGGGAAATCATTAGACTACAGCAGATGTATCCATGACTCTTTGGGGCTATCACTTTTCTTCTAACGGAACTGTGGGCTATACATCGAGGGAAAAGATCATAACTGTGGGTCTATCATTCTTGTAGCAATTCATTGACTTTATGACTATGTGTACGCTTGATGTAAATTTTATATATTGTGATGGAATTTTAGTCTGATAATTAAAATTCAATTAAACTTAATCAGTGTGTTGGTCAGTTCGGTTCCCAAAATATCGGTATAATCATTTGTTATAGTTTTCCCACGTCCGTACGTCTAACTGATGTCTTATATGTGTGTGCATGTGAGTGGATATATATATATGTATATATATATATATATATATATATATATATATATATATATATATATATATATATATATATATATATATATATATAATATATGTATATATAATATATATGTGTTTAGACTGTCTGACTTCTCTAAATCTGTCGTAGAAGATAGGCTGAAAGAGAGAAGATTTCTCGATTTCAGAGACAGCCTCTATCACATTTTTCCATCTCACTCGCGGAAATCTATTTCTATTATCATCTCTCACTGTGGCTATCACTCATTCTAATCTATTCAGAAGGGACCAAATCAAGTCTTAATTCCCTTATCAAAAATCTATGACACATTGTAGCCGATCTTGTCCCATTCTACAGACAAGGCCAAACCATCTTAGTTGCAACTGTTGTACTTTGCCTGCAGGGTGTAGCATTTTAGGCCTTGACGTTTCGTCTGGTTTCGGACCATGTCTCTTCTTGTTACTTCAATCACCTTCCTCAGATTTCTGAGGTTTGGATCTAGCCTTTTCAAAACTTACACCAACTTTAATGCTACATATACTTGAAATCTAAAACTTAATGCCAGTTATATCATATCACAAACATGACATGTCGTCTCCTTAGTACTCCTTTATTCTATCTCCACTTTTGGCCAAAACTGACCTTAGGTCATAAATTGACATAAAACAGTTTAATCTATCATCGTACACAATATCTTACAGTTAAGTTTGGATCATCATGAAAAATTTCATTTTAATGTGAAATATCCTTCGTTTCAACCAGCAACCCAAAAATGTTAAACGTACTTTTTTCAAAACTAGCTGAAGTGGAGATGGAATAAAGCGGTACTATGCCGACTATATGTCAGGGGTTCTTAGCCAGTAGGGTTGGACCTCACTATGTGAGCTACCTCCAAGAAAATGTATCATAGCTGCTTTCTCGCTGGATAAAGTTATAAAGCATAGAATAAATAAAAAACTATAAATTTGTTTTCTCTGGCATATATGTTTGTATGAAACAACGCCATGTTTCTATGACCTTTGTATGTGAGAATTTAGCTAGAAATAAAATCCCTGTAGTAACACCTTAATTATGTCGTGATTGGTTCACAGATTAATGTGAGGAAGGACAGGGAGATATGAGCATTAAGTTCACTCTCCAGGGAGGTGTGAGGGAAAAAAATGCCCTGTTCAAAGCTTTCCTTGCAGCCAATTTCTGAGTTATAAAAGACACCAGGAGCATAACACACATGAGAACACCAACAAACTTACACAAACTTTAAAGCTACATAAACTTCAAACCTAAAAGTAATGCCAATTATTTCACAAGTTAACGGATCACTTATATCCATAGTTGTAGTGTGGTTTCTTTAATGTGAGCCCTAACAAAAAGTTAGCGGAGCTCATATATCCACAGTCGTTGTGTAGTTTCCTTAATGTGTGTCCTATCCACAAGTTAGTGGATCACATATATCCACAGTCGTTGTTTGGTTTCCTTAATGTGGGCCCTATCCAGAAGTTAGCGGAGCACATAATTCCACAATCGTAGTGTGGTTCCTTAAAGTGCGCCCTATCCAGAAGTTAGCGGAGCACATATATCCACAGTCGTAGTGTGGTTTCCTTAATGTTTGCCCTAACCAGAAGTTAGCGGAGCACATATATACACAGTCGTTGTGTGGTTTCCTTAATGTGTGGCCTATCCAGAAATTAGAGGAGCGCATATATCCACAGTTGTTGTGTGGTTTCCTTAATGTATGCCCTATCCAGAACTTAGCGGAGCTCATATATCCACAGTCGTAGTGTGGTTTTCTTAATGTGTGTCATATCCAGAAGTTAGCGGAGCACATATATCCACAGTCGTAGTTTGGTTTTCTTAATGTGTGACCTATCCAGAAGTTAGCGCAGCACATATATACCAGTACACAGTCGTTGTGTGGTTTCCTTAATGTGAGCCCTATCCAGAAGTTAGCGGAGCACATATATACTCAGTCGTTGTGTGGTTTCCTTAATGTGTGCCCTATCCAGAAGTTAGCGGTGCGCATATATCCACAGTCGTTGTGTGGTTTCCTTAATGTCTGCGCTATCCAGAAGTTAGCGGAGCGCATATATCCACAGTCGTTGTTTGTCTTCCTTAATGTGTGCATTATCTTTGTTCCAATTCTTCTACACATTTCTCATAATTGTTTGTTTTGTACCAGCGGTCCTCTGTATTTGCATCGTCTTCTATGTGTCGAATCATTTGGTACTTACTGGATCTGGAAGCCATACATATGTAGTCTATATCTGTGTGCACAGATTCTTGCTAAACGAATTTAGTGATCTGATGCAACATATGCACTTCAACAGAATTCTACATCATGTAATGATGATCTAAACATCTTATTTATGCATATATCATAAATCTGACTGTCTATCCTATATCTTATGATATGCAAGGAGGCATATCTAGAGCCATCCTTATATGACCATCAGCTGTGTGAACCTGTCTGTGAAACTAATTACACCCTCACTGACTTTTGAAAGCATCCAGTCGTAACACGGGCAAAGATACTCTTGAATAGCCACGTAATCTATTGTCTTTATGATAAATCATGAATTGTACCAGTAATTCTGCTATAACTTTATGATTAATGCCCGGAACGGAATAATTCTTTTTGGGACTTGAACAGCAACTACAAATACATGTAATTATGACAGTGCGAAATCATTTCCTTTGGTACTTGATGAGGAAATCATGATTGTCTTGGAAAAAAATAGCACAACAGCATTGAAATCCCACGAAAGTTAAAAAGAAGAATAGTGAACTCAGGCGCAGACCTCTGAAAAGGAAAGGGCTAGATATAGGTTGGGTATATAAGCCTGCTCAGATTCAATTCTGGACTCTCAAAATTTCATTGCTGAAAAGATGTCCAGCGGACTGACACACGCTTGTCGAAGCCACATAGCCACAGCTCATAGCTGAGAAAAGCTAAGCTGACCTGCTTGTGAGCAGACTTGCATACATGGTAAGCTCAGATCCATAATGCTGTGTCTAAAGGATATGTTAAAAAAACGTATTAATCTTTGGGTTACAAGTAATTTGGTGTTATGTAAACTGCTGTTATTTAATATTGTTAGCACTGAATTACATGCTGATATCTTAATCTTGGTACTCTAAACCCTGTGCTGAATATAACATCAACAATCCTGAACAGCATGACGCAGCTAGAAGTGTTTCTCAAGACTATAAAAGCTTACAGTCCTTTTCAGGGCTTAGTTTTTAAATGCTGGATGCCAAAGAGTTTGTCTTTTTCTTGCACTGCTTCTTGGCTTCCTTAGTTGCCTTCTTTCAATTTAAAATTTCGGGACCTCAAGACGCAGCAATAGAGACCGCAGTCAGCGACTCATAGCTTGACTGAATGCGTCAGGACCAGCGAACCAGAGCTGGTCAAGACCGTGCTCCACCTCCACGTGGTGATCCTGGAAACAGTATGCAGCAATGCAGGCTGGCTGAGCGAGCACGGATCGGAATGGGAAGGCAAACCCGGTCCTAAAAAATGCCGTGCAGAAGTCGGATGTGTCGACCGAAAGGTGCAGATATCACAGCTATGTTGTAAACAGACACAACGCAACCACCATCCTTTTCAGGGCGAACGAAGAAGAAGAAGAAGAATTTAAAATTTCGCTGATTAATATCTTTAGAGGGAAACCACTTTTGGCATGACTTAGGATCAAAAGGAAGTAATCAAGACAAAATTCAGAAAAATTTGTAAATGATTTCTATAGTGTAACGATATATTATATTGATTGTGTGACACACTTCTTTGATTGACATGATCGCAGCCTCATGGATTATGATGTCTGAATAAGAATTCTGAACCAACAGTGGCATGCCATCATCGAAGGATCATCTTGGTAGTAGGAAACAGATGCCATAATCTATGTACATGTTTCAGATTCTTATCCGAGAGAGTCACAAAAATGCTACTGATAAGAATCATTCCAGACTGCTGTGTGGATTCAAGGACCACCTCTGCATTCTCCAATATTAGCATTGTAGCTACCTGTTCATGTTGATTAAATATCTTAACATCAACACCTGATGTATGATGAGAAAATCTGCAGCGAAAGAACTAGAATTAGATAAATAATCCTTACTTTGAAGAAACAAGATCCAGAAGACACCAATTGTCCAAAGTGATGAACAAAGACATTGCCAGAACATAATTTCCAACTTGTGATTTGTGTAAGACTGAAGGAAAATGAGATAAGGGAAGATAAAGAGAGCGAATACTAGACAGTTTGACATCGTGGCATGGAAAGAAGTCAACAACAGAATTGATAAATTGTACTGGAGACAAGAAGTTGTGGGAAGACATATCTCCTACGCCACTAGGCATAGTACTTGAAGAAGAAGATTTGTGTAAATACATATCTGCAATCTTAACCAAACTTCTATTTTAATTAATAAATGTACAGATCTATTTAATAAATCACAGTTGATTGATTTTGTTTAAATTCCAGTTCCGTTTGAAATTTTGTTATCGTGTAGAAATTAAAAGAATTAGTTAATATTTTTAAATTGGTAGGAATAATTAACGAGCTGCATTTCAAATCAAATATTAATGGAGACACCTTTGGAGCATAGGATATGTCTACCGAGAAGGTGACTTACTTCACAGCTACCATCTAAAACTGTGCAGTTAACTACCTCACTTGTCCTGTGCCATCCCTACACTAGTTCACCAGTTCTCTTCTCCATTTCCAGGAACTATATCAATTAATTTCTATTCAACATCCATCTCACCACAACTAAACATATTGAGAACCCAGCATTGCACACTAAGCTTGGAGGAATCACTTGAGCCCCACACGTAACTATGGCATTTACAGCGTTGTCTGCATGCAAGAGGATCTCATTATGGACCCCATTATAGACAGGGGCATCTGAGAAGTGGCTCTGCGCAGAACGTGAGAATTCCTTGAATGAGCCCAGAACCACAGTGCAGTAATTTAGCTCTGCATATTTGGTGGGAAATGCACAGTATGCCACACAATTCTTCATCCTAGCTTGGGACCAGATGTGATGATCCTTTAAATGTAAGCTGGAGAAACTGGAGCTCATGACTTCAACACAACATGTTTCGGAATGGCAGAAAAGCCAAAGGAAAAGCCTAGATCTACAGTGTAAATAATACCAAGGAGTCTTCAACTTGGTATTGACTGCAAAAGAGCGAAAAGCTCAGCAGCCCTAGTTAAACAATATTTTGTGATATCCATGCTGCTTTATACAGCATGAGTCAGCTTCATAATAGAAGTGTCGCTATCACTCTTTTGTTGTTTTTTTTTTTAAATGCACATTTATTCTGTCTATACAAGCATTTAACACACCTCTCTTTTATGAAATATATCAAACTAGAAAGTAACCCATCAAGAAATGAAGGCAGAGAATTATAGTTTGCGATTTCTGTCTAAGGATGGCACCATTTCTCATTATTTCTTACTTTCCATTTCCTTTCAACTTTCATTGAACAAGTAAACCCGTTAACACACACATGCACTTGGAAACCATAATTAACAACAACAAAAACACACACACAAAACTGACTGAATTTAATGACTGATGCTCAATATTTTCATCTTCAGAACACCAACTTTTTTTTCAAATGCACTGTAACAGTGCACCACTTAGTGCCCAGGCGTCTTTGAGGTGGCAAAAGAATAGAACCCCTACTCCCTTAGGCATGTCATGAGTTGCAACTATTATGAGGTTGTGTGTGTGGGGGGTGTCTGGCTTCCTCATCATGTAAAACAATTTGCTACAGAGACAACCGCTGCAATAGTTTGGCTTAGGCTTCATTTTAGGGGGCCATTTGCACTGGTGACTATAAAGAGTTAAAAAAAAAGACGACGATGATGATGTAACAATGTAGGTTCTAAGTGCAGTCCTATACTTGAAACAAACATTTTAATATGCCATTTTGAAGATAGAATAGAAAAATCCTAACCTATTATTACAAACACATTCATACCAAATGTTTAGATGAAAATTGGGAATTAAAATATGATAGCATTCAGAGAGATTATGGTGTGTATACTGGTAACTTGTCCAAAGCTTTCTGGTCTTCTTCTTTCATTTCGGGCAATGAAGAGTGTGTGCGAGAAGCCACAGGATACACTTTGTATGTAAAAACCTTCAAGGGGCTTAACTTCTTTTGGCACTGTTGATGACTTTATAAATAAATTTATTTAAATACTTATGATGTCTTTATACCTCCTTCACCATGACCCTGTTAGTACAAAAGAAGGCAGACTATTACCTTGAGATTTTATTATTACAGGCCTGTATCCTTCGATCCAAATTCCCAGAGGACGGCTTTGTTTCGGAAACCGGATGTCTCCCAAATCGTGTTCAAAGGTAGCCCAGATTTTACCCAAGTCACCCAAAGTTGCCCAAAGTAGACAAAAGTCACCCAATTGCCCAAAACAGAAAGAAATCACACAAACTGTGATTGAAAAGTAGCCCGAAGAAACTTTTGATTTTCATAATATTTCAGTTTTTGGGTATTCAGATAAAGGATACAGACTTATATAACACTTACAAAGAACAGATTATGATGTGACAAAATAGTTCTGATTACAACTGACTGATTACAAAAGGGTTTTCAAAACAAGAAATCATCATCACTCTACTTGATGCATGTAACCCCCACTGCTGCTGGCTCCTTAGCAGGAAGCCTGCACCAAAGCATTCATGTGTGTCCAGCAACAGTGGCTTCTATACCAATCTATTTTATATGATGAGGCTGTCACCCCATGCATAACATGCCCAATGAAGCAGTAGTTTTATTTGTGGTTTCTCTCCCCAGAAGCCCCCCCCCCCCCCCACCCCCCTTTCCTCTTTACTACAGAGGACATGATATAACAATGAAATGATTTTATATCCTTGAGCAGCCATGTGCCTTTGACTCTGATGTCCTCATATAAAATTTATGCTGCTAGTTGTTGTTTAACTAGGGCTGCTCACCTGACATACACCATTCTTCCCCCTTGAATATATTGTCAACTGTGGCCACCTGCTTGATAATTGTCTCTGCCTGTGCCATCAATGACATCCTTCTCTTTATTCTTGCTCCCTTAATGTCAGCTATGCTACCATGGAGAGGGTGCAGTTTGTCTGTGGCTACTAGCATATAGGCTTTTGTTTGGGCCACCGCATATCTCGATTTAATCGATAGCACTCCAAGCATGTATCTCATTGTCACAATGGAGGTATCTCGCGTACAGCCCAAGACTATGCGCATCCCTTCATTATGAATACATTCTAGTCATTCACATTGTGTTACTGACAGCGTGAGTATTCCCTGCCCATACCCAATGACGAATATGACTAGCTGTTGATAAAGAAGAAATAGTAATCTCTGCTCCAGACGCGCCGCGGCCATTATTTTCATGGCCGCTAGACCTCTCCTGCATTTCTGTGTGATGTGTTCAACATGGTACTTATACGAGAACCCGCGATCAAATGTAACTACAATTTTCTGTCCATTGAGAGTAATATCTGGGAGGTCTGCTTTCACAATGGAGTTGTTTTTAACACCACATCATGCAGGCCTTGTTGGGATTGACTTTGGAGACAGTTTCCTCGCACCATTTAGACACTTCCTGTAGTGTCCCATGTTGGCTATTAACCATTTGTTGTCGGTCAGAGCCAGTTCTGTAAATGAGTATATCATCAGCAAATGTCAGTGTTCCCCCGATCCCAGTTGGCTGAATGGTGGCTACTTTTGCTGTATAGATATTACACAGCCCCGGTGATAGTGGAGAACCCTGGTGTAGTCCCGGGCAAATGAGCAGTGAATCTGACGTCCATGTTCCCAACCGAAATGCCACTGACCTCTCAGTTAAGGCAGCTGCTATCCACCTTGTAAGTCAAGGGTTAACACAGCAAGCCATTACACAGTTTATTAATGTTGCAAAGTTCACACTGTTATAAGCATCCTCTAGGTCAATTGCTACCGCAACCGTTTCTCGCTTATCCAGGATCCCCTCATATACATCATAAGCAAACGTTCCAGCGTTACCCCATGTTACTTTCATGGGCCTATATCTGCCGGGAGTATCGGGTAGGATCTGTGCATTTTCGAGGTGGTTCAGTGTGTTTCGTGCTACTATTTTTTCTAGTAGTTTACCATTGACATTCTGCATTGTAATAATTCTATAGCTGCGGATAAACCTGGGGTCTTTACCGGGTTTAGGAAGTGGTCGTAGGTAACTATGCAGCCAGTCTTCTGGCACAAGAGCATTCTGTAAGCTGTTGTTGAAATCACACACCACACTCTTAATGCCTGCGTCATCGATCCGTTTTATGTGATGATACTGTACACCATCAGGACCCGGAGCAGTGTTCCTACTGGATTCTAAAGTTCACATAACTTCTTCTGTTATAAGGTCGAAATATATGTCGCATCTTCTGTCGTTTCCCAGAATACGGTCTTTGATTTCTTGACGGGCAGCTTCATCACCTTTATCTGTCTGAGCTGAATTCCTGCTTGGCTGAATTCCAACTCACAACATCACTTGTGGCAAAATTACCCCAGCGCAAGCAAACACAACTCACAACAACTTAACATACCAATTAAGCTCCAACTGAAGCAGAGGATCATTTATACAAGCAAACAAACCCAAAAACACTCCTTGACAATAACTAACTATATCTCGAAGTACTGTGCAAAGTTAATTTACTGGAACAATCAGGATACAATTATTGCTTAGCATATTAACAACCATAAGCCCTCAGTATTTTCCATAAACTGTCCCTATGTATACTGTCAAAAGCCTTTTCAAAATCAACGAAATTAATGTACAACTGTCTTTGCCATTCTGAGCACTGCTCTATAATGTTCCTGTGGGTAAATATATGATCTACACATCTTCTGTTCTTTCTAAATCCTGCTTGTTCTTTCCTCAGTTTGTGGTCTACTGCTTGTGAGATTCTCTGTATAATTATCCTGTCTAGTAGTATGGAAAATACTGAGGCTTATGGAATTCCAAGCTGCATAGTGTCAATCATAAAAAGCCTTTATGCCAACTTTATGTGCAGCATTGGGCAGAGCAACCTAACCTTTGAAGTGAAAACAGAAGTACGACAGGGATGCCTGTTGCGCACATATTCTTTTTTGCGGTGACGCACAGATTACTGTTGGTAGGCATACAAATGAAAAAGATAACTATTCGTCTGATGTAAAATATTTATTTGAGAATTAATGACTCTCAGTCTAAGGGACAGAACCCTGATTGTTCGATGTTATATTCGGTTCTATGGGTTATCTGTTCTTGTGTCTCAATCTGGCGTATGAATAATAGATTTACGTCATTTTGCGTCTGGTATGGCCAGAAACAGATTGGTCTTGCTTAAATTGTTTATGGCCCGAATTTATATTTATTCCTTGACTGTTTAAGGTGATTCGGTCTTATATCTTTGTATCTTTGTATTTCAATGTCGGACTATTTTGTGAGTTGAACTCTGGGGTGAAAGGTCCTTTCTGCGCATGCGTCGATTCTGTGTGTGGACAGAGAAGGCTGTCATGTCGTCACTGCTATGGGCTGGTCGATTAGAAAAGTTGAAGATGGATCTTTGTGATTTATTCTTGGAAGGAGATTGTTTCTCTGCATGATGGTATTATCAGAGATTCTCCTAATGTCCATTATTAACGCCTAGGAATGGCGTGCGTTATTCGCTTGTATGTGTTTTCCTAAAGCCAGGTAAAACCAGAACATTTTTTGCTGAACTTTTTTGCTAAGCCTAGATGGGAGACGTATTATCGTCCATCTAGGATTGTTGATTAAAGATGAACACGACGTGTTATCTAGCAGCACTAGATTACTTGATGCAACCAGCCTTATTGATAGCAGAAATGTATAGAAGCCCAATGAAGCCATTTACGTATGAATTACGAAGTAATTCTGCTTCATAATTTTTCCATCCTGGGTGAGCGGAGCTCACGGAGGAGAGCCATCTTGGATTCCCGCCATTGTAAGCGGATCATTGTCGGAGAACAGAAAAGGTCTTATTATCTGACGATGGTACAGAGATCTACATATTATGAAAACCCACTACTGTGGTTTACCATTGTTGCTATAACCATTTGATGAATTTACGGCTTAAGAAACTTAGCCAAGAGAAGGTTCTAACAGTGAACCATTGTTGATGTTTATGTATCCACCTTAACTGACGCGATTAGTCAGTTGAAGCATGAAACGATAGACAACCAGAATATTGAGTGCTTTCCTACTATCGTTCCATTATAATGACAGGCCACATAAATGTACATCTGATATTGTCACCCATTTTTCAAGTATACGATGATCTTTTGCCAACCTGTTCAAATGACTGTAGCTATGTGTCAGTGTGTGCGTCCGATTAAATGTCTGAGAAATCTTACAGTGGTTCCAGCAGTTATTGACTACCATGCATATGATTGGAGTGAGTGTCCTGTGTACTAGTAGAACTATTATCCATTCGCGTCGTCATTTTTTTTCTATAACCAGCGGCACTCGAGCTTTCCAGCTCTTTCGGCCCAATGACATGTCATTGCGAAGCTGGGGGGTCAGTGGACTTTCCTTCCAACCCAGTCAGGAGCTTCGCTCCTTCCCATCCACACGGGATTTATGTGCAGGAGCCGTTCAGGTTATTCAGTCAAATTTCCGGTCGTAAACATTTCTTCAAACGCCGACGGCCGGGTTTGAACCATGAACACCTGGTCGCCAGTACAACGTCGTAGCCATTACACCAGCGCGGCTCCCCGCGTCGTCATTAATTGATGTCTACACTCACACATTCATTCAAGCCACACGCATCTAACAGTACACCGTGTATGGGCCCCAACCTTCGGTGGCCTGACCTACTTAACTAACAGTGTGACTGGACGAGCAGTATCAACAACCTGATAGTGGTTAGCGCTTGGAACGAACACCACAGAAACTGTAAGAAGAAATGATATCACGCAACAATGCCCTTATCAACCACTCTATTTTTAACAGTCATAGACTGGGTGATGCGCCAGACAACAGAGGGCAATCCAATAGGAATAAGATGGACTACATTTTCTACATTGGAAGATCTGAAATATGCAGATGACATTGCACTGCTAGCACATTCACATCAACACATCCAGGAAAAAACGGATAGACTTAATAAGTATAGACAGCAGGTGGGCTTGAACATCAACCTCAAGAAGACAGAGGTCATGACGCTCAATGTGAGCAACCCTGAGCTCATATCAGTAAGGAATCAGCAACTGGAAGAGACAGATGCCTTCACATACCTAGGATGCATAGTAACACCAGACGGCGGAGCAAGCAAAGACATCAACAACAGAATGAACAAAGCAAGAACAGGCTTTTTTAGTCTAAACAACATCTGGAAGTCCTCTCAGTACAGCACAAGCACAAAATTAGGATTATATCAGAGCTGTGTGCTTTCTGTGCTTCTCTATGGCGTGGAGAGCTGGAGAGTTACAGAGAAGGAAATGTCGAAATTGTCCTCTTTTCACACAACATGCCTAAGAAAAATTCTCCGAATCTTTTGGCCGAATATCATCACCAAACAAGATCTGCTTACTCGGAGCAAGCAAGAGGACATGCACACCATCATAACTGGCAGACGCTGGAGCTGGGTTGGTCATGTCCTCAGAAGAGACCCCGATGCCATCACAAGAACAGCTATGCTATGGACCCCTGAAGGAAAACGAAAGAGAGGCCGACCAAAAACAACTTGGCGGAGGACTGCGGAGGCTGAGATGCATAGAATGAACCAGAGTTGGGGCACTGTACGAAGGATGACCGCCGACCGAGCAAAGTGGAATCAATTTGTTGTTGCCCTACAAGACGCTACCAGGCGTAATGGCCACTGACTGCTTTGACGGTCGGCGGCTAAGGATCAAAGAAGAAGAAGAATATTAACAACGCCGTACTTAGAAAAATCAAATTCGTCAACGTACGGCTGTTGATGGATGTGAAAGGTGGGATTCAATCCAAAAATGAATGCGTATACATCGGATTTAATATGTGCAATTGTATAATACGGTAGGCAAGTGTGCCTAGAATGAAAAATATTTTTTTTTTGTTGGGAAATTTGGAATAAAAATTTATATTTTAATGCTTTTTAGCTGCATTTACAACTTTGAGAATAATTACAAAATTATACTTTTAATGGCGTTTAGCTGTGCTAACAACACTTCGGTCATCACTGGCTTTAGAAGGTCTTTGAAATAACTCCGTCACGTTTGGCCAGTCTATTCAGTGAATCATCAGACTCTCCCATCCGTCTGATTGCACCACAGAGAGCGTATGTCTTGTATGCCCCTGTCATTCTGCCAGTGGTTTCATCAACCTCTGCTTTGTTGATCTGAATAGAAGCATGGTCCTTCGCGCCAATAATACGGTTACTCGCTGAGCATTTGCGGGGAATTAACAGATCAACAAATTCTCCTGCGTCGTTCTGCATTGTTAAATAATTTCAGACTCTCGCCGTCTGAATATGAATAATGAAAAATAAAACTTTTGGTGACAACACATTTGGTTTTACTGCATTATTCATTAAAAGATTAATCCATATATAAGCAGCAATATTCTAAAATCCAAATTGCGTTTGCAACTTGTGTTATCTTTAAAGAAAAACAATAAAGAGATTTTAAAAAAAATTTGAAAGTACTTTTTTCAGATCCAACAAACATTTATTTTTGCACGTTATAATTGTAAAATTCAGTGTTGACCCATTTAAGCTTATCAAAAATTATAGTAAAATGTTATGTTTTTTTGTTGGCAGAGTTTTTTTCCCTTGATCAAAAAATATTACCCTAGTGAATTCCCTTGTGTTAAGGTCAAAGGGGAGTAATCCTGAATATGCTTGGTGGACAGGTTAGATTTTGGGTTGTGGCGCTTGTATGCTTGATTAGCTATGAATTGTTCATACAAATATATGATAGAACAGTCAGAAAGCGTGGGGAACGCTATTCATCTCAAGTATTGAGATGAATTTATTCTGAACTGTTTTAAGCTATGTGTGAATAGCTCGCGGCTAGTCCGCAGGTATTTTGATTGAGCTGTGTTGAACAGCGGAGTCTCGTGACTGTTTGAGCGGGAGATGTGTGATCCCGGGCAGTCTAGTTTTGGGCGTTGACCGAGCTAGGTCGGCCCTGTGTTTTCTAAGTGTATGCCTGCGCAGTGCTGGAGAGAAGATGTCGACTTATATTATTGAGCTGTGTGTACAGCCTATTTGGTAAACTGCAGTATGGATTTTGGTGGAAAGTTTGTGTAGGCCATGATTTGTGAAGGCTTTGTTGAGTAGTGGAGTACTTATAGGCCATATTACTCAAGATTATTGTAGCTGCCGTGTGAGCAGGCTTTGTTGAGTAGTGGAGTACTTATAGGCCATATTATTGAAGATTATTGTAGCTGCCGTGTGAGCAGGCTTTGTTGAGTAGTGGAGTACTTATAGGCCATATTATTGAAGATTATTGTAGCTGCCGTGTGGTGCAGGCTTTGTTGAGTAGTAGAGTACTTATAGGCCACATTATTGAAGATTTTTGTAGCTGCCGTGTGATGCAGGCTTTCTTGAGTAGCTGAGTACTTATAGGCTATATTATTGAAGATTATTGTAGCTGCCGTGTGAGCAGGCTTTGTTGAGTAGTGGAGTACTTATAGGCCCCAT
The DNA here is from genome assembly GCA_024509875.1 of Oreohelix idahoensis. Lineage (NCBI taxonomy): Eukaryota > Metazoa > Mollusca > Gastropoda > Stylommatophora > Oreohelicidae > Oreohelix > Oreohelix idahoensis. The sequence continues at coordinate 33,833 of JAMPIV010013134.1, forward strand.
TATTGAAGATTATTGTAGCTGCCGTGTGAGCAGGCTTTGTTGAGTAGTGGAGTGCTTATAGGCCATATTATTAAAGATTATTGTAGCTGCCGTGTGATGCAGGCTTTGTTGAGTAGTGGAGTATTTATAGGCCATATTATTGAAGATTATTGTAGCTGCCGTGTGATGCAGGCTTTGTTGAGTAGTGGAGTACTTATAGGCCATATTATTGAAGATTATTGTAGCTGCCGTGTGATGCAGGCTTTGTTGAGTAGTTTGTGAGGTTAAGACATGTTAAAGCCATGTATTATGATCATAACTGCCGAGTGTGCAATTCCTATCGGGAGTGCAGAGATGATTCGTGTTTTTGCTGTCGTATGTGTGTCATTTATGTCATCGTGTCTGTGTTGGAACGTGGAACGTAATAAACAGTATCGAACTGTTCCAGTCGTTTACAACCCTTTTTGACACATGCATTTACTCTTACGTACGTACTGTGGTGTGTGACTGAATCTACATACACCCAGGTGAACATTACAGACACAGACATAGGACAGGACAGCAGCACACATATATAGAATTAGCTTGTGTATCGTAGCTTTCGTATCTGTATCATTTGGTATCATTTAAGAGGTGCCTGTGTGGCGTATGCAATTAAGAAGCTGTAACCTCTACGTCTGGTTGGACATGAAAATAACAGTATTTATCAGTTGGTGGCCAGTGTGGGGAGATGATTCGTGTTTTTGCTGTCGTATGTGTGTCATTTATGTCATCGTGTCTGTGTTGGAACGTAATAAACAGTATCGAACTGTTCCAGTCGTTTACAACCCTTTTTGACTCATGCATGTACTCTTACGTACGTACTGTGGTGTGTGACTGAATCTACATACACCCAGGTCAACATTACAGACACAGGGACAGGACAGCAGCACACATATATAGAATTAGCCTGTGTAGCGCAGCTTTCGTATCCGTATCATTTGGTATCATTTAAGAGGTGCCTGTGTGGCGAATGCAATTAAGAAGCTGTAACCTCTACGTCTGGTTGGACATGAAAATAACAGTATTTATCAGTTGATGGCCAGTATGGCCCTATTGAAGTGATAGCCAACCTAACAAAATATATAGCATTTATCAGTTGGTGGTTTACAGTCAAGTTTGAACGAATACATATGACATTCGCGTGACAAGAGTTTGAGTGAACTTAACTTTATTATAATTAGCCCTATGTGAGCGTGGCCTGAATCTCCTGTGCTTCAGAACCTAGATCTAGTTATAATCTGCCTGTGTGGCGCATTTAAGAATCCACGCCCGCCTTATCCGTGGTGGTATTCAACTTTATACCGGTGTCATTTGACGTCCTATTTCATGCCTATAGAACACAACAACGTTTACAGTCCATGACATTTGCGTTGTAAGATTGTTTCTACTGAACCTCGACCTATTTAATAGTGTGACCTGTCTGTGGCGTATGTACTAAGAAGTTCTCTCATCTGCAACAGTAGTTAGCCCTGTGTGTGGTGTATCAGTGGCGTGTATTATCAGAGTATCAACATCTCCATTGACTTCTACAGTCTTAAGAACCAAGAGTACTTCTGAAATAACGGCCAGTATGGTCTTATGAGAACAAAGTAAAGGAATCATCATCATCATCAACTGTCTACAGTGACCAGTCTTCAATTTGGATAGAATACCTACGACGGTCACATGATCAGATGTACAGCGTTTCCAGTCTACTTTTGTATTGAAGTTTGCAGGTAGACTTGGACAGTATTGGTGTTTGCATGTGAAGTGAGAGTTAACAACGAGTTCCAGTACCTGTTCCAGTTCTTGTCATCCTGTGCTCCTGTGCAGTGGGCGAGCACATACCAGACTGAGTCAGGTACCTAAATGGAGGAGTGTCGAGTTCCAGTGCCTTCCCGCAGTGGAGTGTTTTTAGCTGCAAACGTTGTGATATCCAGTGTCTTGGCGGAAAGGAACGGACTTATTGACAGATAAGTGGTTTTTTGTGGTGTAAATTGTGTAACTTTATGCATGTCATCAGGCCTTCCAGTTCTATGCATTGCTTATTCTGTTGTTTTTGTTGTTTATGTCTATAGTGACATATCATTAGAATTTGATGCATAAGTAATTGATGACTATTGACATATATTGACTTCCCTGAGGAGGTATGACTTGATAGAGGTACTACGAAGAGGAATTGGTGTACAGTAATTAACTGAGATAATTGCAACTTCTTGAAAGATATTTAACTGTGTCAGTTTGAAACTCTTATAAAATGTCTAGTTTAGACAAATGCTGTGAACAAGGTAAAGTCCATGAGCTGACTTATGCTGAAATAACAAAATTGACATATCAGAAGCAATTTGATGAAATTGAGGAGAGGTATCAAAAAAGGAAGTTAGAAGAGAAGAAGCAAATAGGAGACATAAAACATAGTACCCTAGAGCAAAGGGAAAGTTTCTTAGAAAGTACTGCTGAAGTGAATAAGATACATGAAGCAGTGTCTAAGCTCACAAGTAATTTGTGTAAATCAAATTCTGAGCTTGCTAGTGTGCAAGCAAGTTTGGATTCAGCATTACTGAAGATCAGGGAGTTGGAGGTTCAGATGAAAGATAAGCATGGTGAGAAGGAAAATATTACGCAGGAGGCCCAACAAAATAAAGAGATGTATGAGAAATTGAAAGTTTAGAGCAATGAACATGAGAAGACTTATATAGAAATACTTCATGATGTGATGGATGATAATGCGATTCTCAGTGACCAAATTAAGGAGATGAATACTGTAACCCCCAAGAAGAGTAAGGAGATTGTAAATAACAATGTTGATTTTAAAATTGAAGCACTCCAACTAGAGTTGACTCAGTTGAGAGCAAATAAAGAACAGTACGAGAAAGAGACATTAGTAGAGTTGACGGCTGAGAAAGAGAAGGTCGCTAAGATTGATAAATTGCTAGCAGAAGAAGTTTGCAGAGTTTTGGCTCTTAATGATTTAAATAAAAGACTAAGTGAAGAGATTGTACGTAGAGATTTTGAAATTGCAGAAGCAAGAAAAAGAGTAGATGGCCTACTAGATATTGTTTTAAACAATAAGATGTGGGCGTCTGTCAATGTTGACAGTGATAGACAGAAAAGTGCGAAAAGTCAACCCCATACACTTTTTGCTCATAGAGAGGTCATACACAGTAAATATAGATCTTTTCCTGAGAAATATAACTTTCCAAGTTCTAATGTTACTGTTGATTCTAGTAATAATTCTTGGCGTCAGACCAATAAAGATTCTAGTGTAACAGCCAGTTCTGTTAATCATGAAAAGAATGGTGATAAATTTCAGGTCAAAACTCTTAAGAGCAAACATTTGTCTACTATTGGAAATACTCAGAAATTAATAACAGGGGTTGAGACTATTACTACTTGTCCCAGGGATGAAACCCGTATGCGGAACAATGGAGATACTTTTGGTCCTGGTAGTTATCAAACTCAGCACAGGCAGTTTGAAACAATTGGTAAACATATTCCCATAGGTGGAAAGAAAAACAATTCTGGCAAGAGAGACAATCCCAATATTAAACAGTACCAGGGGAGATCAGTAAATAATAATTTTCCCTCTCCTAGATACTGTAGACAATTTAACAAATCTCAAAGTTTTGATTGTAAGAATGTTGGAAAGGATGATAGAGATATCAAATGTTGCTTTACATCACCAGAGTAACGTTCCTCAACAAAAGACTAAAGTCATTATTTGTAAACAAGGCAACGGTAAAAATAAGTATTTTGATCATAGGACAAATAATAAGCACAACTTTGCGAATTTTGCTCAAAATGAGCCCAGAGTCAATTATAATCAAGGTAAACAAGGTAAAAATAACAGTGGGATCTCAAATACTATTGCTGATAATGGTTTTGATTTCGAGAAAGTGTCTCGTTCTTGTGAATGTAGGACTTTGTTTCAGCCTTCGGCAGCGACGACATTCAAGTGCGGTCATGTTGTCCCCAAGTATTCTGTGATATCTGCATGTGATAGATGAAGAGCTGACGGCATCGTGAAGAGACCAGAACTTTACACGAGCCACAAGTTTAGGTAATTGTGAGATTGAATTTCCGTTTTCCTAATTAAATTTCACCATTGATTAAAATGGAAATTTTCATTTGTACTTTTTGACAGAAGCGACTTCGCGATAAGAGTCAGCACTCCTGTTTACATTAGCGGTCTGATATGTAGGTCAACTTTACGCTCTAGTGTTTGTTCAAGCGGAACCAATCAGCGTTTAACTAGCATCTGATGTGTACCTTTTGAGGGTCAGGACATATTTACAAGAAAGCGGGAGATTTTGCGTCTGATTTTTTTTTAAGACAGTAAATATTTTTTGTATTTTTTAGTATAGTACATGATATGTTGTTGTTTTGAGTATAACATGTAATTTCGTTGAAATATTTGATGCATCATTTGATTGCCTTAATTTTTTTTGGTTGGTTTCTATTGTTATTTATACGACTGTTTTTTTATGATGCACCAGTACATTTCTATGCTATTTTTATATTACTGTGTTTGAAAATGTGTAGCGTGTCAGTTGATAATGACTTGTCTGTAACTTTTGATGAATGCGGTAAGCGATTTGTGTCTATACACGTTGGTCATAAAACTGTGCCCACTTGTACAATGCCATTATTGACCTTTATACTCCGTTGTTAAACTTGGAGTTGTATTTTTTGTGTGTGTACATAATGAGATTGCCAGCCCTATGCACAAACTCGTTAGTTGTAATGGTACAATAGTTACCTTTTGAAAGTTCATGAGTATTCGTTATCCATTACTTAAATTTTTTCTCATGCTCTGATAGCACATCAGGTTGAGATAAATATAAATTTAAAGAGAGATAATACTAAAACTAAGCTGAACATGATTGTCAGCCGGAAGTAATTTAAAGGTTAAATTGAACTGTATAGATAGAATTAACAGCGATAGCTGATATTAATTTTTTTTTTTATTGAAGAATTTAGAGATCTGGTTTAAGCACTTACTTAACTTACATTATGTTGTTCTTAAATATTTGCAAGCTTGTATGTAGATAATAGTGTGTTTTCTCGTGTGTTTTTTATGTGAAGTATTTTTTGAGAAGAAAAACTTACATTTGTTGATATGTGTCTGTTTAGAGATAGATTGTTTATATGTCCTTCATTTTCTTAAAGTTGATTTCATTGTTAGTTTATTAATTATTGATTTGAATTGGTTGCAAAGGGAATACTATTTTTTTTCTTTGGAATTTATCGTTGTGAAACATTTTGGTATTTTATTTTTCTTGAAAAATGTATTTTTTTTAACATTGTGATATTTTGTATAATTTATTGTTAGTTATGTATAAGTTTTATAATTTGGTTAAATTATTTATTATACTTTGTTTTGTCACAAGCTTTCAGTGTTAGTATAGATATACTTTGACATTTTGTTTTGTGCTTTTCGATCATGTTTCTATTTATTTTTGAAATACGTTGTTTGATCTAAACAGTTATTAGTATGTATTGTTATTGACTTTCTCTGCGTTCGTGCCTTTGCTTTCCATCTGTCTTTGGTGATTATTCTTCATTTCATTCCATCTTTTCTGTTGTCTTTTCGAATTGTGTTCATATCTTGTTTATACTTCTGTATCACATCTTCGTTTCACTTGATTCTACGTGTATACTTCTTCTTCTTTCGATACTTATACTTTCATTCGTTGTATTGTTGAGTTAATTATATAACTTAATATGATGTAACTAGTAGGGATATTTGTGTTTATTTTACATGTAAGGAATTGTTTGACTTAATTGTTATCATGTGGTATTGGTGATTGTTTCTCATTTTCCGATTTCTTACTTTCCTTTATTACAGATCATTCTTCTTTTGCTTGATCTTGTTCTTTCACTTACTATTGGTTGTTTCGTGTACTAGATGTATTTAGCTTGGTTTTGTATTAGATTAATTTTTGTTTTGCCTGGATGATTATGTTGGATGCTTTAGTTGCTACTTTACATTTATTGTTGATATTCTTTTGTAGATATATTATTGTCACCTAACATAAGGTAATTTTTGTAAGCATATGTTAGAGTTTCATTATTTTCTAAATTTTTTTGTACTTAATTTTCAAAAAAAATAATAGAATCATTTTTTTCCCCCGGGGGTGTGGTAAATGTTAAAGTCAAAGGAGAGTAATCCTGAATATGCTTAGTGGACAGGTTAGATTTTGGGTTGTGGCGCTTGTATGCTTGATTAGCTATGAATTGTTCATACAAATATATGATAGAACAGTCAGAAAGCGTGGGGAACGCTATTCATCTCAAGTATTGAGATGAAATTATTCTGAACTGTTTTAAGCTATGTGTGAATAGCTCGCGGCTAGTCCGCAGGTATTTTGACTGAGCTGTGTTGAACAGCGGAGTCTCGTGACTGTTTGAGCGGGAGAAGTGTGATCCCGGCAGTCTAGTTTTGGGCGTTGACCGAGCTAGGTCGGCCCTGTGTTTTCTAAGTGTATGCCTGCGCAGGGCTGGAGAGAAGATGTCGACTTATATTATTGAGCTGTGTGTACAGCCTATTTGGTAAACTGCAGTATGGATTTTGGTGGAAGGTTTGTGTAGGCCATGATTTGTGAAGGCTTTGTTGAGTAGTGGAGTACTTATAGGCCATATTACTGAAGATTATTGTAGCTGCCATGTGAGCAAGCTTTGTTGAGTAGTGGAGTACTTATAGGCCATATTATTGAAGATTATTGTAGCTGCCGTGTGAGCAGGCTTTGTTGAGTAGTGGAGTACTTATAGGCCATATTATTAAAGATTATTGTAGCTGCCGTGTGATGCAGGCTTTGTTGAGTAGTGGAGTACTTATAGGCCATATTATTGAAGATTTTTGTAGCTGCCGTGTGATGCAGGCTTTGTTGAGTAGCTGAGTACTTATAAGCCATATTATTGAAGATTATTGTAGCTGCCGTGTGAGCAGGCTTTGTTGAGTAGTGGAGTACTTATAGGCCCCATTATTGAAGATTATTGTAGCTGCCGTGTGATGCAGGCTTTGTTGAGTAGTGGAGTACTTATAGGCCATATTATTGAAGATTATTGTAGCTGCCGTGTGATGCAGGCTTTGTTGAGTAGTTTGTGAGGTTAAGACATGTTAAGGCCATGTATTATGATCATAACTGCCGAGTGTGCAATTCCTATCGGGAGTGCAGAGATGATTCGTGTTTTTGCTGTCGTATGTGTGTCATTTATGTCATCGTGTCTGTGTTGGAACGTAATAAACAGTATCGAACTGTTCCAGTCGTTTACAACCCTTTTTGACTCATGCATGAACTCTTACGTACGTACTGTGGTGTGTGACTGAATCTACATACACCCAGGTCAACATTACAGACACAGGGACAGGTCAGCAGCACACATTTATAGAATTAGCCTGTGTGGCGTAGCTTTCGTATCTGTATCATTTGGTATCATTTAAGAGGTGCATGTGTGGCGTATGCAATTAAGAAGCTGTAACCTCTACGTCTGGTTGGACATGAAAATAACAGTATTTATCACCTTGATACAAGAAAATTACGCGCGATATATATATATATATATATATATATATATATATATATATGTATATATGTATATGTATATGTATATATATATATATATATATATATATATATATGTATATATGTATATGTATATGTATATCTATATATATATGATAAAGAAAAAACAAGAAATCAAACCAAAAAAAAAGAAACAACAATCTACAACTCATATATGAAATCAGTCAAATTTTATGCCTCTGAAACACGGAGAACAACAAAAATAACAATTGGAAAGTTATAGAGTGTAAACAAATTAGCGCATGCGCAGATTAGAAGGATTGATACAGTTTGATAAGATAACCAATGTGAAAGTGATGGAGTGAACCAGACAAATATAACTGGAAGAGGATGTGAGGAGAAGACGTTGGTCTTGAGTAGCATATACAATGAGGACATCAGTGTCGCATTGAGATTTATGATCAATAAATTTTCTATATTCTTTTCGTTTCTACCAGTGTCTTCTACTTTATTATCGCACTTTTATCCTTTTCCTGGGGGTTTTTTCCGCATTCGTTCGTTTGCGACAAAATATTACTTTCCCGTTCAAACTTTCGCCTGTTTCTTTTCTCATTAGAAACGCATTTATTGCATAATCGTGTCAGTCCCTGGACGAGACGAAATACTGTGAAACTTGTCTCGATAGACATGGGATGGCAGACATTCGTCTCGTTTTTCCATGACACTCACGCTTCTACGCCTAGTTCTTAGCGTGAGGTGTCAAAGACGCGTTGTGGCAGGAGTCTGAGTTTATGTGAAGTGTTAGGACCCATAGAAAGGACTAAAAGAAGGAACAGGTTTATCCTGACCTTAGTCGACACATGCACTTTATGGTCAGAAGCTGTACCGCTAACATGCGCAGATGGCAAGCATGTTGCAGAAGCCCTCGTGCAGATTTTCACTCGGTTGGGATTCCCTCAGCAAGTGTTGACGGATAACGGATATCCATACCGGAACCTGTTGATGGATGAGATCGTGAAGATCTTGAGGAACCAACACATCTACATAAAGCCTTATACTCCGGCCGGAAATGAACTCGTGGGACGTGTTAACGGAAACCTCAACATGATGCTAAGTAAACTGGCACAAGTGAAACCTGACGAACGGGACCTTTGTATTCCTGCTGCTTTATTTAGCTGCAGGGAAGCTCCTCATACGTCCACAGGATTTCCGCCAGCCACGCTTTTATTCGGCAGACCCATTAAGAGCCCGCTTGAAGCCTTACTCAGGTCGCTGACAGACCAGAAGGCTGATGAGACAGTTGTCTCAGCAAGTAAATATGTGTCGGATTTAAAGGAAAGGTTGAAATCAGGATGGGACCTAACAACGACCAACTTTAAGCGAGCACGCACAAAGCACGCTAACCGACACAGGAAAGTTGCGAAAGAGAGAGAACTGGAAGCAGGAGAGGAAGTTTTGGTGTTACTCCCCACCGGGAACAACAAACTGAGGATCGGATGGCAAGGGCCGTTTACCGTCCTGAAAAAGATTTCTAAGGTTAACTACCAGATCTCTATTAAAGGAGAGGAGAAGGTTTTCCATTTAAATCTGTTAAAGAAATACTTGAAAACACCAGTGCTGACCTCCGAACATCTCCTGACGATCGCTAAAATTGACGAAGGTGACGATAGTGGCAGGGAAATTCCACTGCACACACACGAAATCTTTCAAAAATGTCAAAAGCGGCGACACTCTTTCAAGCGCGCACGGAAGACATTCCAGAGAAAGGAAACTTTGGGAGTAGACTTGAGTAGGAATTGGAGAGAGACGGAGGGGGGGGGGGGTGGAGATGAGAGGGAAGAGAACAGACTCCCTGAAGCTACGGATATAGGAAATTTATTTCCATAACATAGACATGGAGTGCTTCCATATCTTAAAGGGGGGACGTTCTGTCGCATAGAGATTTATGATCAATAAATTTTCTATATTATCCACTTTTCTACCCGTGTCCTCTACTTTATTATCGCTCTTTTATCCTTTTCCTGGTTTTTTTTTTTCGTATTCGTTCGTTTGCGACAAAATATTACTTTCCCATTCAAACTTTCGCCTGTTTCTTTTTTTATTTAGAAACGCATTTATTGCATAATCGTGTCAGTCCCTGGACGAGACGAAATACTGTGAAATTCGTCTCGATAGACATAGGATGGCAGACATTCGTCTCGTTTTTCCATGACACTCACGCTTCTATGGCTAGTTCTCAGCGTGAGGTGTCAAAGACGCGTTGTGGCAGGTTATGGCAAGTGTCTGAGTTTATGTGAAGTGTTAGACGAAAAGGGGAGGCTATTTCGGATTTGCGAAATAACGTGGGATCCTTTGTCTGTTTCATATATCTACCCAGTAGCATAACTTGACTTCAGTCAGTCCTCCTAAATCTGCAGTAGACAGATCACTCGTGCTAGGAAATATCTTGTATATTGAAAAGTTCTGAGTTTCTTGGCAACATTTTGCCGAGTTCTAGACTACCATTATATTGAAGGATTCTAGTTCGTGATATTAATCTGTAGTTCTGTGTGGAGGTAAATATATATATATCTAGTAGAATTGTGTTGAGTGATCTAGTGATAAATCGCTTATTTCATTTTACTAGTTAGATTTGTGTGCAGAAGAATTTAAGATTAAGTCTGTTATAATCGCTAGTCGACTTGTTACAGTGGAAAGCAGAATAAATTATAATTTCTAGCTTAAACTCAGTCGGCTATTAATGAATTTAATTAAACTGCTAATAATCAGTCGAGAATATTTTAAACTAACTTATAACTGCACTGATTCATCATTGAGTATTGACGAAATACGTATGTATTTCTAATTCATGATGATTGATTTATTAATATAACTTATTTCACGCGAGATTTTAAATGATAAGACAAGCTCTACGCTTGCAGTTTATAATGTAAGTTATAACCGAGGAATAGTATGTATAGTATTTTATATGTGGTTTTTCTTTATTCAGTGAAAACTGAGGTAGCCCAACTCTACCAGCGTTTTGTACGGTGAAATATCTGTGAAGAACTAAAACATTTTTTTCTTAAAAAGACTTGGGTGTATAGAGTAAAACCTGTCTAGATTGCATTGGCATCCAGAACGACAGAGCACCCATTACATAAACTTTTTTAAAGATTTAATGAAGTAGTGGGCCCATCGAGCCTGATTTAATTCTTCCAGGGAAAAACCTCAAGTACATTTCAGCCCTTGTGGCAAGCAAAATATTAATATCAGTATCATTCCGTCGGAGTTTTGACTAGTTGTGGTGTTACCAAATAAAGTCCTATACTGAAAGAAGGCACCGACCTGACATTCCTCATTACTAGAAACCTAAGCTGTTGACACTGTGCTCGCTGTTAACGTTCGTGCCTGGACAATTTTAATGTGACTTAAACAGATATCCAAAAATAAGAATAACCAAGAAAACGTTCCCTGAAGGAGTGAATACAACCTGTCTTTTTGAACTGGGGTTCTCTTGGCCAAGACTACCATTGGAGAGTCTGTATGTGCATGTCCTAAAAATTGTGTTTCCACAAGGTGCTACCAAAGCTGTAAGTACGAATGAAAGCACGTGATCACGGCTGAATGAATAGAGTGAATGCAGGACTGAGTGATTCCTTTATTGTTGTATTTTGGCACCCATTTTGCTGTCTTAAATTTCTTTATGCGAGTGTTTTGTTGTTGCTAACAATATTGTCCTTAGGATAGATTAGAGTATCAAAGTCTGTCCATATCTTTAAAAGGAAATCTTAGACTAAAGCATATGTATCCGTGACTCTTTGGGGCTATCACTTTTCTTCTAACAGGACTGTGAGCTATACATCGAGAGAAAAGATCATACCAATGGGTCTATCATTCTTGTAGCAATTAATTGACTTTATGACTATTTGTATATGTTTGTTGCAATTTTATATGTTGTGAGGGAAGTTTATTATGATAATTAAACTTCACATAAACTTATTCCAGTGTGTCGGTCAGTTCGTTCCCAATTATCTGTATTTTTCATTGTCATAGTTTCACGTCTGTGTGTCTATTGTAGTCACTTATGTGTGTGTGTATGTGAGGTATATATAAATTAATATATATTATACTAGACAGTCTGACAAATCTTAATCTGTTGTAGATGGTAGGCTGACTGAGAGAAATCATTTCGAGGGTCAGAGACCGACTCTAATATATTTCCTCCATCTCACTCGTGAAATCTATTCCTACCTATATCTCACTGAGCTATCACTTGTTTCTATTGCTATTCAGAATGGACCAAACCAAGTCTTAATTCACCTATCACAAATCTACGACAAATGAAGTCTTGTCTATCGGGATTTTGAACTTAGAAGAGGCAGACGATACGACAAATAGTGCGTGTTTTTCTGGGAATTGAACTCTTAGTCCTGAGCTAGCACGACAATATCAGCTCGTCTGTAAGATTCTGTATTCTGAACTAGAGTAAGAGTGTGATTGTCTCGTGGTTTTGTGTATCTTTAAAAATAACTATCCCCTAGACAAACGATCTGTTTATGGGCGTGCTGACCACACAATTAATAATTGTTTTTCCACAGCATTTTTAGTAATATACATTTGTGTTACAGGTTGATTTTGTCGGAATATATGTTTCTTATTGATTTTGTAATACTAAACGCTGGTAAAGTTTGTGATTGTCTAACAGTCACAGGGTTCTGAAGAAGTAGTTGTTTGAGCTAAGCTAAGGAGTGCGTTCAGACAATTAAGTCCTGTTAATTGCCTCCCTTACCCTAACTAACTTCAGTGGTGAACTTGTAGTGGACTTAAAAATTAAGGGAATTTTCTTTTCTCCTTAAAATTTTTTGCAATAATTATTTTGTTTCCACTGTAGCAACTTATTTTTAGTGAGTAAATCTTTCTACCATTTAATTGGCATAGTCGCTTGCAATTAGAGCTTTTAGAGCCAGAAATAGCAGCGATAGTTAGATACTATATTATAGGAGGAGGTATCCCAGGTTAAAGTACATAATCTTTTGTTTTGGTATTTTCTCGCAAGTGGTAAGGAACCAGTGTATCCTTTTTCTTCTTTTCTTCCTTGAGTAAGTCTCAGTCACTGATTTATTATGGCCGAAAGAGCGAAGCTGAGGCAGATCCTCAGACAGGAAGCAATCGAAGAGGGACTGGACGGCGAAGATGCAAAAGCTTTTTATCAGGGACGAACTTGACAGATACGTTGCGGAGCAGAAGGAAAAAGTAGCGGAGAGGAAAGAAGCGGAAGACCGTAAATTAGAGCAGAGGAAGATGGATGAGGAAATGGAAATCCGCAGGGAGAGACAGCAAGAGAAGGAGAGGGAGGAAGGAGAGGGAGGAAAGAGAGAAGGAGAGACAGTACGAGGAAAGAGAGAAGGAGCGACAGCACGAGTTGGCGCTTAAAGCTCTAGAAGTCCAAAGCCGTGGTGCTGCCTCTACCTCCAGCAATGGAGAGTCTTCTCCTCATTCTTCCTTAACTGATCAAACTAACCCTCTATCTCTTTATGTCCTTTGCTCTTGAATCTTTCCCTTGTCCTAATGAGAAGATTGACACATGGTTAGAACAATTTGAGAAAATTGCAATTCTGTACGGTTTAGAGAGGTCGCGTTGGAATATGAAGCTTTACCAGGCTTTAAAAAGTTCTGCTTACGATGTGTATGCAAAACTAGAAAGCAGCCAACAAGACAATTACGACGTCTTGAAGAAAGCGTTACTGGAGCGTTTTGAAATGAACGCGCGTAAGTTTTTGCAACTGTTTTGCAACAGCAGAAAGGAGAATTCTGAAACTTTTCAGCAGTTCTCCTCTCGTCTAAAGGGATACTTGACAAAGTGCCTAGAGCTCTCGCAGCTCCCCTCTACCTATGAAGGTCTGGAGGAATTTGTTATAACCGAACAAATAAAGAACACTTTGTCTGCTGATACCCGGAGATTTTTAGCTGAGCAAGGTGCAGAAAAACTTGAAGACATTTTGGAAAAGTCTGAGCGTTATTAAAATGCGCTGGCCGAACTGCCGGCCACAAAACGTAAACCGACAGAAGAGTATTTTCGAAAAAATAATCTAGACCAATCTTCTCATGCTTCTAATCAGAATAACCACAGAGAAACTGGACCTCAAAACCCCCCTCCGGAAAAATCCAAGTTTTACAAAAACAAGTATCCCAACCACAGTAAAAAGTCTGATCAACCCGACCGCCCTTCATGGCACCGCGGTCAAAAAGGACAAAGTGACAAAGGGAAAACCCCTGCGCACGGGACTAATGATCAGAGCGAGCACACTGAGCCTTAACGCATCGGATGCTTGCTAACAGTCTCGCAAGGCGGAATTATTGACAGTGATTCCCAACCTGTAGAGGGAGAGAGACCCTCTACGCGAGGTACTGTTATTTTGAACGGTTCTCAAACTGTTTGTTTATTTGACACGGAGCTTTCTTATGATTGCATTGTTGCCAGACATCTGGTTAAACCCGGTCAAGAGACTGGAGAGACCGTCCAACTTTGTGAAGTTTCTAAGAGTGAGGCACCTACAGCGCTTCCCATCGCACTGGTGGAGATCCACTCTGAGTTTGTCAGAGGTGTGATCAAAGCGGCTGTTATGGATGACCCCATATACCCAGTCATACTTGGCGGTAGATACGTGTTTATTGGGAAACCGGAAGAGCCGATTGTGGCAGCAGTGACTACAAGAGGGCAAACCAAGAAGGAACGGGAGCCTGCGCAAAATTTGTTACCTATGGAACTTAAAGAAGCGCAACAAAAGGACCCTACTTTGGCACCCTGCTTTAGGAAACGGCCAATGGCTAAGGAACCTAGACAACATGGGGACATTTTTTCTAAGGATGGCGTGCTTTATCGCAGAACGGGCAAGACCGACCAAGGTTACAACCAGCTCCTAGTACCGAAACAGTACAGAAGCCAAATCCTAGAAATGGGGCACTCTCTTCCCTTCAGCGGACATATGGGACAAAACGCCACAAACCAACGGATAACCACTCATTATTGGTGGCCAGGAGTAAATACTGATATTATCAGGTATGTCAAATCCTGTGCCCAGTGCCAACGTGTACCACTCAAGCAACGGACACACCCAGTCCACATGGGCGAAATGCCAATAATGGGAACACCATTTAAACGGGTTGTGATCGACATTTTAGGACCCCTAGAAAGGACTAAAAGAAGGAACAGGTTTATCCTGACCTTAGTCGACACATGCACTTTATGGTCAGAAGCTGTACCGCTAACATGCGCAGATGGCAAGCATGTTGCAGAAGCCCTCGTGCAGATTTTCACTCGGTTGGGATTCCCTCAGCAAGTGTTGACGGATAACGGATATCCATACCGGAACCTGTTGATGGATGAGATCGTGAAGATCTTGAGGAACCAACACATCTACATAAAGCCTTATACTCCGGCCGGAAATGGGCTCGTGGAACGTGTTAACGGAAACCTCAACATGATGCTAAGTAAACTGGCACAAGTGAAACCTGACGATTGGGACCTTTGTATTCCTGCAGCTTTATTTAGCTGCAGGGAAGCTCCTCATACGTCCACAGGATTTCCGCCAGCCACGCTTTTATTCGGCAGACCCATTAAGGGCCCGCTTGAAGCCTTACTCAGGTCGCTGACAGACCAGAAGGCTGATGAGACAGTTGTCTCAGCAAGTAAATATGTGTCGGATTTAAAGGAAAGGTTGAAATCAGGATGGGACCTAACAACGACCAACTTTAAGCAAGCACGCACAAAGCACGCTAACTGACACAGGAAAGTTGCGAAAGAGAGAGAGAACTGGAAGCAGGAGAGGAAGTTTTGGTGTTACTCCCCACCGGGAACAACAAACTGAGGATCGGATGGCAAGGGCCGTTTACCGTCCTGAAAAAGATTTCTAAGGCTAACTACCAGATCTCTATTAAAGGAGAGGAGAAGGTTTTCCATTTAAATCTGTTAAAGAAATACTTGAAAACACCAGTGCTGACCTCCGAACATCTCCTGACGATCGCTAAAATTGACGAAGGTGACGATAGTGGCAGGGAAATTCCACTGCACACACACGAAATCTTTCAAAAATGTCAAAAGCGGCGACACTCTTTCAAGCGCGCACGGAAGACATTCCAGAGAAAGGAAACTTTGGGAGTAGACTTGAGTAGGAATTGGAGAGAGACGGAGGGGGGGGGGTGGAGATGAGAGGGAAGAGAACAGACTCCCTGAAGCTACGGATATAGGAAATTTATTTCCATAACATAGACATGGAGTGCTTCCATATCTTAAAGGGGGGACGTTCTGTCGCATAGAGATTTATGATCAATAAATTTTCTATATTATCCACTTTTCTACCCGTGTCCTCTACTTTATTATCGCTCTTTTATCCTTTTCCTGGTTTTTTTTTTCGTATTCGTTCGTTTGCGACAAAATATTACTTTCTCATTCAAACTTTCGCCTGTTTCTTTTTTTATTTAGAAACGCATTTATTGCATAATCGTGTCAGTCCCTGGACGAGACGAAATACTGTGAAATTCGTCTCGATAGACATAGGATGGCAGACATTCGTCTCGTTTTTCCATGACACTCACGCTTCTATGGCTAGTTCTCAGCGTGAGGTGTCAAAGACGCGTTGTGGCAGGTTATGGCAAGTGTCTGAGTTTATGTGAAGTGTTAGACGAAAAGGGGAGGCTATTTCGGATTTGCGAAATAACGTGGGATCCTTTGTCTGTTTCATATATCTACCCAGTAGCATAACTTGACTTCAGTCAGTCCTCCTAAATCTGCAGTAGACAGATCACTCGTGCTAGGAAATATCTTGTATATTGAAAAGTTCTGTGTTTCTTGGCAACATTTTGCCGAGTTCTAGACTACCATTATATTGAAGGATTCTAGTTCGTGATATTAATCTGTAGTTCTGTGTGGAGGTAAATATATATATATCTAGTAGAATTGTGTTGAGTGATCTAGTGATAAATCGCTTATTTCATTTTACTAGTTAGATTTGTGTGCAGAAGAATTTAAGATTAAGTCTGTTATAATCGCTAGTCGACTTGTTACAGTGGAAAGCAGAATAAATTATAATTTCTAGCTTAAACTCAGTCGGCTATTAATGAATTTAATTAAACTGCTAATAATCAGTCGAGAATATTTTAAACTAACTTATAACTGCACTGATTCATCATTGAGTATTGACGAAATACGTATGTATTTCTAATTCATGATGATTGATTTATTAATATAACTTATTTCACGGGAGATTTTAAATGATAAGACAAGCTCTACGCTTGCAGTTTATAATGTAAGTTATAACCGAGGATGTTATCCTCGTATGGGATGGAAATTAATATAGAAAAAAGCAAGATATTGGTGAATAGCCATAAGAAACATGTTCCGACCAACATTACGTTAAATGGGCAAACGTTAGAAGAAGTTAACACCTTTAAATATCTCGGGTCCACTATATGTAGTGATGGAAGATCAAGTAAAGAAATCAAGACAAGACTTGAGATGGCCTCAGCTGCCATGACAAAGTTGAATGTGATCTGGAAAAGTAACATCAGTTTTCCTGTGAAGATCAAATTATACAAATCACTTGTATTATCTATTCTCTTGTATGGGTGTGAGAGCTGGACACTCACTGCAGATACGGAGCGAAGGATTCAGGCTTTCGAGCATAAATGTTATAGAAGAATTTTGCGCATTTGCTATAAAGAGCACAAAACAAATGTCTATGTTAGAGAGAAGATAAACACCTATGCAGGCCACCAAGAACCACTTTTGTCAATAGTGAAACATCGAAAGCTTGCCTGGTTTGGGCATGTAACTCGTCATGACTCCCTTTCGAAAACGATCCTTCAGGGGACAGTCGAAGGTAAACGGAGAAGAGGAAGGCAAAGAAAATCCTGGGCTGATAACATCAAAGAATGGGCAGGACACGGTTTTTCCACACTTGTACGCATTGCTGAGGATAGAGAGCAGTGGAGGACCCTGTCTGCTGATGCTTCCACCATGGCATCCCTACGACCCATGACGGGTTACGGGCTGAGATGATGAGATGATAACCGAGGAATAGTATGTATAGTATTTTATATGTGGTTTTTCTTTATTCAGTGAAAACTGAGGTAGCCCAACTCTACCAGCGTTTTGTACGGTGAAATATCTGTGAAGAACTAAAACATTTTTTTTCTTAAAAAGACTTGGGTGTATAGAGTAAAACCTGTCTGGATTGCATTGGCATCCAGAACGACAGAGCACCCATTACATAAACTTGTTTTAAGATTTAATGAAGTAACGGGCCCATCGAGCCTGATTTAATTCTTCCAGGGAAAAACCTCAAGTACATTTCAGCCCTTGTGGCAAGCAAAATATTAATATCAGTATCATTCCGTCGGAGTTTTGACTAGTTGTGGTGTGACCAAATAAAGTCCTATACTGAAAGAAGGCACCGACCTGACATTCCTCATTACTAGAAACCTAAGCTGTTGACACTGTGCTCGCTGTTAACGTTCGTGCCTGGACAATTTTAATGTGACTTAAACAGATATCCAAAAATAAGAATAACCAAGAAAACGTTTCCTGAAGGAGTGAATACAACCTGTCTTTTTGAACTGGGGTTCTCTTGGCCAAGACTACCATTGGAGAGTCTGTATGTGCATGTCCTAAAAATTGTGTTTCCACAAGGTGCTACCAAAGCTGTAAGTACGAATGAAAGCACGTGATCACGGCTGAATGAATAGAGTGAATGCAGGACTGAGTGATTCTTTTATTGTTGTATTTTGGTACCCATTTTGCTGTCTTAAATTTCTTTATGCTAGTTTTTTTGTTGTTGCTTACAATATTGTCCTTAGGATAGATTAGAGTATCAAAGTCTGTCCATACCTTTAAAGGGAAATCTTAGACTAAAGCATATGTATCCGTGACTCTTTGGGGCTATCACTCTTCTTCTAACAGGACTGTGAGCTATACATCGAGGGAAAAGATCATACCAATGGGTCTATCATTCTTGTAGCAATTCATTGACTTTATGACTATTTGTATATGTTTGTTGCAATTTTATATGTTGTGAGGGAAGTTTATTATGATAATTAAACTTCACATAAACTTATTCCAGTGTGTCGGTCAGTTCGTTCCCAATTATCTGTATTTTTCATTGTCATAGTTTCACGTCTGTGTGTCTATTGTAGTCACTTATGTGTGTGTGTATGTGAGGTATATATAAATTAATATATATTATACTAGACAGTCTGACAAATCTTAATCTGTTGTAGATGGTAGGCTGACTGAGAGAAATCATTTCGAGGGTCAGAGACCGACTCTAATATATTTCCTCCATCTCACTCGTGAAATCTATTCCTACCTATATCTCACTGAGCTATCACTTGTTTCTATTGCTATTCAGAAGGGACCAAACCAAGTCTTAATTCACCTATCACAAATCTACGACAAATGAAGTCTTGTCTATCGGGATTTTGAACTTAGAAGAGGCAGACGATACGACAAATAGTGCGTGTTTTTCTGGGAATCGAACTCTTAGTCCTGAGCTAGCACGACAATATCAGCTCGTCTGTAAGATTCTGTATTCTGAACTAGAGTAAGAGTGTGATTGTCTCGTGGTTTTGTGTATCTTTAAAAATAACTATCCCCTAGACAAACGATCTGTTTATGGGCGTGCTGACCACACAATTAATAATTGTTTTTCCACAGCATTTTTAGTAATATACATTTGTGTTACAGGTTGATTTTGTCGGAATATATGTTTCTTATTGATTTTGTAATACTAAACGCTGGTAAAGTTTGTGATTGTCTAACAGTCACAGGGTTCTGAAGAAGTAGTTGTTTGAGCTAAGCTAAGGAGTGCGTTCAGACAATTAAGTCCTGTTAATTGCCTCCCTTACCCTAACTAACTTCAGTGGTGAACTTGTAGTGGACTTAAAAATTAAGGGAATTTTCTTTTCTCCTTAAAATTTTTTGCAATAATTATTTTGTTTCCACTGTAGCAACTTATTTTTAGTGAGTAAATCTTTCTACCATTTAATTGGCATAGTCGCTTGCAATTAGAGCTTTTAGAGCCAGAAATAGCAGCGATAGTTAGATACTATATTATAGGAGGAGGTATCCCAGGTTAAAGTATATAATCTTTTGTTTTGGTATTTTCTCGCAAGTGGTAAGGAACCAGTGTATCCTTTTTCTTCTTTTCTTCCTTGAGTAAGTCTCAGTCACTGATTTATTATGGCCGAAAGAGCGAAGCTGAGGCAGATCCTCAGACAGGAAGCAATCGAAGAGGGACTGGACGGCGAAGATGCAAAAGCTTTTTATCAGGGACGAACTTAACAGATACGTTGCGGAGCAGAAGAAAAAAGTAGCGGAGAGGAAAGAAGCGGAAGACCGTAAATTAGAGCAGAGGAAGATGGATGAGGAAATGGAAATCCGCAGGGAGAGACAGCAAGAGAAGGAGAGGGAGGAAGGAGAGGGAGGAAAGAGAGAAGGAGAGACAGTACGAGGAAAGAGAGAAGGAGCGACAGCACGAGTTGGCGCTTAAAGCTCTAGAAGTCCAAAGCCGTGGTGCTGCCTCTACCTCCAGCAATGGAGAGTCTTCTCCTCATTCTTCCTTAACTGATCAAACTAACCCTCTATCTCTTTATGTCCTTTGCTCTTGAATCTTTCCCTTGTCCTAATGAGAAGATTGACACATGGTTAGAACAATTTGA
The DNA here is from genome assembly GCA_024509875.1 of Oreohelix idahoensis. Lineage (NCBI taxonomy): Eukaryota > Metazoa > Mollusca > Gastropoda > Stylommatophora > Oreohelicidae > Oreohelix > Oreohelix idahoensis. The sequence goes on from JAMPIV010013134.1 coordinate 54,055, forward strand.
GAAAATTGCAACTCTGTACGGTTTAGAGAGGTCGCGTTGGAATATGAAGCTTTACCAGGCTTTAAAAAGTTCTGCTTACGATGTGTATGCAAAACTAGAAAGCAGCCAACAAGACAATTACGACGTCTTGAAGAAAGCGTTACTGGAGCGTTTTGAAATGAACGCGCGTAAGTTTTTGCAACTGTTTTGCAACAGCAGAAAGGAGAATTCTGAAACTTTTCAGCAGTTCTCCTCTCGTCTAAAGGGATACTTGACAAAGTGCCTAGAGCTCTCGCAGCTCCCCTCTACCTATGAAGGTCTGGAGGAATTTGTTATAACCGAACAAATAAAGAACACTTTGTCTGCTGATACCCGGAGATTTTTAGCTGAGCAAGGTGCAGAAAAACTTGAAGACATTTTGGAAAAGTCTGAGCGTTATTAAAATGCGCTGGCCGAACTGCCGGCCACAAAACGTAAACCGACAGAAGAGTATTTTCGAAAAAATAATCTAGACCAATCTTCTCATGCTTCTAATCAGAATAACCACAGAGAAACTGGACCTCAAAACCCCCCTCCGGAAAAATCCAAGTTTTACAAAAACAAGTATCCCAACCACAGTAAAAAGTCTGATCAACCCGACCGCCCTTCATGGCACCGCGGTCAAAAAGGACAAAGTGACAAAGGGAAAACCCCTGCGCACGGGACTAATGATCAGAGCGAGCACACTGAGCCTTAACGCAACGGATGCTTGCTAACAGTCTCGCAAGGCGGAATTATTGGTAGTGATTCCCAACCTGTAGAGGGAGACAGACCCTCTACGCGAGGTACTGTTATTTTGAACGGTTCTCAAACTGTTTGTTTATTTGACACGGAGCTTTCTTATGATTGCATTGTTGCCAGACATCTGGTTAAACCCGGTCAAGAGACTGGAGAGACCGTCCAACTTTGTGAAGTTTCTAAGAGTGAGGCACCTACAGCGCTTCCCATCGCACTGGTGGAGATCCACTCTGAGTTTGTCAGAGGTGTGATCAAAGCGGCTGTTATGGATGACCCCATATACCCAGTCATACTTGGCGGTAGATACGTGTTTATTGGGAAACCGGAAGAGCCGATTGTGGCAGCAGTGACTACAAGAGGGCAAACCAAGAAGGAACGGGAGCCTGCGCAAAATTTGTTACCTATGGAACTTAAAGAAGCGCAACAAAAGGACCCTACTTTGGCACCCTGCTTTAGGAAACGGCCAATGGCTAAGGAACCTAGACAACATGGGGACATTTTTTCTAAGGATGGCGTGCTTTATCGCAGAACGGGCAAGACCGACCAAGGTTACAACCAGCTCCTAGTACCGAAACAGTACAGAAGCCAAATCCTAGAAATGGGGCACTCTCTTCCCTTCAGCGGACATATGGGACAAAACGCCACAAACCAACGGATAACCACTCATTATTGGTGGCCAGGAGTAAATACTGATATTATCAGGTATGTCAAATCCTGTGCCCAGTGCCAACGTGTACCACTCAAGCAACGGACACACCCAGTCCACATGGGCGAAATGCCAATAATGGGAACACCATTTAAACGGGTTGTGATCGACATTTTAGGACCCCTAGAAAGGACTAAAAGAAGGAACAGGTTTATCCTGACCTTAGTCGACACATGCACTTTATGGTCAGAAGCTGTACCGCTAACATGCGCAGATGGCAAGCATGTTGCAGAAGCCCTCGTGCAGATTTTCACTCGGTTGGGATTCCCTCAGCAAGTGTTGACGGATAACGGATATCCATACCGGAACCTGTTGATGGATGAGATCGTGAAGATCTTGAGGAACCAACACATCTACATAAAGCCTTATACTCCGGCCGGAAATGGGCTCGTGGAACGTGTTAACGGAAACCTCAACATGATGCTAAGTAAACTGGCACAAGTGAAACCTGACGATTGGGACCTTTGTATTCCTGCAGCTTTATTTAGCTGCAGGGAAGCTCCTCATACGTCCACAGGATTTCCGCCAGCCACGCTTTTATTCGGCAGACCCATTAAGGGCCCGCTTGAAGCCTTACTCAGGTCGCTGACAGACCAGAAGGCTGATGAGACAGTTGTCTCAGCAAGTAAATATGTGTCGGATTTAAAGGAAAGGTTGAAATCAGGATGGGACCTAGCAACGACCAACTTTAAGCGAGCACGCACAAAGCACGCTAACTGACACAGGAAAGTTGCGAAAGAGAGAGAGAGAACTGGAAGCAGGAGAGGAAGTTTTGGTGTTACTCCCCACCGGGAACAACAAACTGAGGATCGGATGGCAAGGGCCGTTTACCGTCCTGAAAAAGATTTCTAAGGCTAACTACCAGATCTCTATTAAAGGAGAGGAGAAGGTTTTCCATTTAAATCTGTTAAAGAAATACTTGAAAACACCAGTGCTGACCTCCGAACATCTCCTGACGATCGCTAAAATTGACGAAGGTGACGATAGTGGCAGGGAAATTCCACTGCACACACACGAAATCTTTCAAAAATGTCAAAAGCGGCGACACTCTTTCAAGCGCGCACGGAAGACATTCCAGAGAAAGGAAACTTTGGGAGTAGACTTGAGTAGGAATTGGAGAGAGACGGAGGGGGGGGGAGAGATGAGAGGGAAGAGAACAGACTCCCTGAAGCTACGGATATAGGAAATTTATTTCCATAACATAGACATGGAGTGCTTCCATATCTTAAAGGGGGGACGTTCTGTCGCATAGAGATTTATGATCAATAAATTTTCTATATTATCTTCTTTTCTACCCTTGTCCTCTACTTTATTATCGCTCTTTTATCCTGTTCCTGGGGTTTTTTTTCGTATTCGTTCGTTTGCGACAAAATATTACTTTCCCATTCAAACTTTCGCCTGTTTCTTTTTTATTTAGAAACGCATTTATTGCATAATCGTGTCAGTCACTGGACGAGACGAAATACTGTGAAATTCGTCTCGATAGACATAGGATGGCAGACATTCGTCTCGTTTTTCCATGACACTCACGCTTCTATGGCTAGTTCTCAGCGTGAGGTGTCAAAGACGCGTTGTGGCAGGTTATGGCAGGAGTCTGAGTTATGTGAAGTGTTAGACGAAAAGGGGAGGCTATTTCGGATTTGCGAAATAACGTGGGATCCTTTGTCTGTTTCATATATCTACCCAGTAGCATAACTTGACTTCAGTCAGTCCTCCTAAATCTGCAGTAGACAGATCACTCGTGCTAGGAAATATCTTGTATATTGAAAAGTTCTGAGTTTCTTGGCAACATTTTGCCGAGTTCTAGACTACCATTATATTGAAGGATTCTAGTTCGTGATATTAATCTGTAGTTCTGTGTGGAGGTACATATATATATCTAGTAGAATTGTGTTGAGTGATCTAGTGATAAATCGCTTATTTCATTTTACTAGTTAGATTTGTGTGCAGAAGAATTTAAGATTAAGTCTGTTATATTCGCTAGTCGACTTGTTACAGTGGAAAGCAGAATAAATTATAATTTCTAGCTTAAACTCAGTCGGCTATTAATGAATTTAATTAAACTGCTAATAATCAGTCGAGAATATTTTAAACTAACTTATAACTGCACTGATTCATCATTGAGTATTGACGAAATACGTATGTATTTATAATTCATGATGATTGATTTATTAATATAACTTATTTCACGGGAGATTTTAAATGATAAGACAAGCTCTACGCTTGCAGTTTATAATGTAAGTTATAACCGAGGAATAGTATGTATAGTATTTTATATGTGGTTTTTCTTTATTCAGTGAAAACTGAGGTAGCCCAACTCTACCAGCGTTTTGTACGGTGAAATATCTGTGAAGAACTAAAACATTTTTTTTCTTAAAAAGACTTGGGTGTATAGAGTAAAACCTGTCTAGATTGCATTGGCATCCAGAACGACAGAGCACCCATTACATAAACTTTTTTAAACTTCACATAAACTTATTCCAGTGTGTCGGTCAGTTCGTTCTCAATTATCTATATATTTCATTGTCACAGTTTCACGTCTGTGTGTCTATTGTAGTCACTTATGTGTGTGTGTATGTGAGGTATATATAAATTAATATATATTATACTAGACGGTCTGACAAATCTTAATCTGTTGTAGATGATAGGCTGACTGAGAAAAATCATCTCGAGGGTCAGAGACCGACTCTAATATATTTCCTCCATCTCACTCGTGAAATTTATTCCTACATATATCTCACTGAGCTATCACTTGTTTCTATTGCTATTCAGAAGTCTTAATTCACCTATCACAAATCTACGACAATCAGCTGACATTTTGTTTCTACACTCATTATTTTGTTTAATTATCATAATAATTTTCCAAATTCAATAATGTCTTTACATCTTAGTAGTTCTTCGTATTAGAACGAACGAACGAACTTTATTTTCAAAGGGTTAAGAATTCTGCGCGCAGGCCCATCTAACATTCTGCCCTTCTATTCTCACTTATCTTGCATACTATATCCTTTCATTCTCACGTGTTACTTTAAGCATTAAATTAAAGACATACAATGTTATAAACGTTACATAACAGCATACAATGACATTACCCAATTGATAAGGAGGGTTTTTTAATATTGATACGCTGGCATTGATAAGTGTGTCAATCCCAATGTTACCTGTATGCCACTGTTAGAGCTGGGCACACAGTAGAATGGTCAACTTGTTCCGACACAGTGTTAAGTACTTAGGTCACCTTGTCCGTCAAGTGTTGAAGCGCTGACAAGGGACAGTGTTTACATTGAAGTGAGAATGTAGATGTAATTGACGCGAATGGGTTTACAGTTCTGTTAAGTTGACAGGTCACTCACTCAATCATAGTTTGAAGTCAATAAAGGGTAGACTACTGCTGACGTTTCATACATTTAATAATGGACTCACTCGGACATCATAGATACAGTCACTTGAACAGGTTGGCAAACAATCATCGCATACTTGAAAAATGGGTGACAACATCAGATGTACATTCATGGAGCATATAAATACAATGGAACGATAGTAGGCAAGCACTCAATATTCTGGTTGTCTATCGTCTCATGCTTCAACTGACTAATCGCGTCATCATCATCAACAATGGTTCACTGTCAGAACCTTCTTCTGGCTAAGTTTCTCAAGCCGTAAATTCATCAAATGTTTATGGCAACAATCTTAAACCACATTAGTGGGTTTCCATAATATATAGATCTCTGTACCATCATCAGATAATAGGACCTTTTCTGTTCTCCGACGATGATATCCAAAATGGCTCTCCTCCGTGAGCTTCGCTCACCCGGGATGAAAAAATTATGAAGCAGAATTAATTCGTTATTCATACATAAATGTCCTCATTGGGCTTCTGTACATTTCTGCTATCAATAAGGCTGGTTACATCAAATAATCTAGTGCTGCTAGATAACACGTCATCTTCATCTGTAGTCAATAATCCTAGATGTACGATAATACGTCTGCCCATCTAGACTTAGCAAAAAAGTTCAGCAAAAAGGTTTTGGTTTTACCTTGCTTTAGGAAAAACACACTAGCGAATAACGCACACCATTCATTGGCGTTAATAATGAACATCGGGAGATTCTCTGATACTACAGTCATACAGAGAAAACAATCTCCTTCCTAGAATAAATCACAGAGACCAATCTTCAGACTTTCTAATCGAACAGCCCATAGTAGCGACGACATGACAGCACTTTCTTGTCGACACCAAATCGACGCATGCGCAGAAAAGCCTTTGACCCCAGAGTTCAGCTAAAAAAAATAGGCCGACATAGAGATACAAAGATATAAGACCGAATCACCTTAAATAGTCAAGGAATAAATATAAATTCGGGCCATAAACGTTTTAAGCAAGACCAATCTGTTTCTGGCTATACCAGACGTAAACTGGCGTAAATCTAGTATTCATACGCCAGGTTGCGACACAAGAAAAGATAACCCATATAACCGAATACAACATCGACCAATCAGGGTTATGTCCCTTAGACTAAGAATCATTGATTCTCAAATAAATACTTTTCATCAGACAAATAGTTATACTTTACATTTGTATGCCTACCAACAGTAATCTGTGCGTCACAGACTACCACACAAAAGAATATGTGAGCAACACCAATCATAATCAAAATAAAGTATTATTTTTAAACAAAGAAGAACGTAATGGAAAAAAATAACAACAAACAAACAAAAAAAAAAACAAAAAAAAAACAAAAACAAATCCAAAACATCTATACGGTGACTACAGAATATTAAACGTTGTCTGTTGGATAAGACATGCATCAAACATAGATGATTAACTTGACCCTCTCCTCTTTATGATTATAGGCCAAACTGGTTATGTTTCGAATTAGTATATAATATACTGTATGGAGGCTCTGATGATCTAGTTTTTCTTTACAATATAGCTATTTTTAATTTTGTGATTAGGTACTGTTAATGTATACTATTATTCTACTTTGTAATTTTTCATTGCCCTTAAATTAATACTTTAAGTACGCTGGAGAATGTTTGAGCAACAGTAACAAAAGATGAGCAAGAGGAAGGAAGAATGCAAGAGGGAACTGTGTGCCCGATTTTCAACCCTTGGAAAATTAATGTCGTTCGCATATGTCTGTCTAACTATCTACCTAGTCTGATTCTGCTCTTGAGTTAGGGAAGGCAAAGACAGAAGGAAAGGAACTGGTTACCCCACCTCATGTTGATGGATTTAGTATTGTAAAGGCATAAAATAATTCACTCCCTACGAAAGTATCTGCTGTGGGACTCACAGCTGCTCACGTCTGGTCAAACCTCTCGCATACACTGGAAAACACAACAAGTCCCTAGTCATTCAGTAGCAGACTGTTCGAATGTTTCACGAGTTCTTATAACACACCATCTGATCATGCCTCAAATTACTGTCTAATTTACTGTATGAGGAATTCGATTTTTGTCAATCTTATTGTTTGTTTGTTTTTGTTTTGTTTGAATGGTTTTTTTTCTCATTTATTTATTTATTTTTAAAAAAATACCTTTATTGTGATGAATATTGCAAATGTATGATGTTATATTACTTTTTAATGATAAATGCCTAAATAATGCTCGGAGTAAATGTAGGGATGACAGGATACAGTAAACATGATGAGAGAGAGAGAGGAAGGGCAGAATGTCAGACGGGCCTAAGTGCCCAATTCTTAACCCTTTGAAAATAAAGTTAGTTAGTTCGTTCGTTCGTTCGCTTTGAGATTAACTTGACTATCTCCACTTCCACCCGGAGACTAACTTGATTATCTCCACTTACACTCTGAGATTATCTTGATTATCTCCGCTAAAACTCTGAGAATAACTGCACCATCTCCTCTTCTACACTGAAATTAACTTGATTATCTGCAGTTGCACTCTGAGATTAACTTGATTATCTCCATACCGCATCTCAGGTTATGCACGTTTACACTGCATTCTCAGGTTGATGCACGTATATACTTGATGCACATATTATACTGTAATCTCAGGTTGAAGTACGTACATACTGCATTCTCAGGTTGATTCACGTAAACACTTTATTCTCAGATTGGTGCATGTATATTCTCTATTCTCATGTTGATGCATGTTTATTGTGGCAGTTACCTTGCGTTCGTTCACTATACATGTGTATAGTGACCCAAGTTCATTAACTTGTAGTTACATGCTACCGGTGAAGTTAAACATCTCTATGTCTTTGTCTTACTTATTCTGAGAGGTTATATTAGTTCATGTATATTGCTAGATGGTCAGGAAGAATATATCTGATTGGATTTCTTCTAAGTCTTTCGTTAACTTGGTAACTTTCAATTCTCTGCTTTGGCTTGGGTTATGGTAAACTAGACTACCTCCAGAGAATGAAGATTTTTACACTTCAGTCTATACCGTTATATAATTACTGTCACTTGAAATCACCACTGCTCTACCTTCTCTATAAACACGTGGGGCACGAATTCCCTAAATGTCAGTAGAATATCATTGATACGCGTTGCACGAAGATATCTCAACTTACTACACACCATGTTCTTGTCTTGATATAGTTCGATCTTGAACTATCGTTGGCAAAACTGCTTTCAGACATCATCGTCTTTACTGCACGTTGCAGCCTCACAACCTCATGCACGACTATGACGAAAGTGTGTCCAATACATCTGGATGATTCTAACACAGTGGCGGCCTCAAATAGCTAACTGCTATGAGCCATTTGCCAGTAGAAAAATACGGAGAAGAGAGACTGAATATCCCTTGTGTCTCTTATTTATAAACCCGAATTAGCGGAAGTTTTTGACTTATTACTGTTGCTGTCGTTTTTGACGGTATCATAAGACGTAAATCTATTTAATACTTTTTGATGATCTAAGTTAGAGAACTGTTTATTAACTCCCTGGGACAGGTTGATTTGGGGTTATCTTCCCTTTGTTTTATTCATTGTTGTTGATCTGTCTTAAGTAGTGGTTAGCTTTACTCAGATCTGTGCTGTCTACACATGCGCAACTTTTTGAGCGCGAACGGAGAGACTTCCGTCAGGGAGTGAGGATCTGGGTTCTGACCGGACTAGTATGTCCGTGGTATTTCTCTGCATTATCTGGGGAAACATAGTCTTCTGCGAGACTGTGATGTCTGTGATTCTTCCCCAGAGTTATTCTGTTCGTCGAGAATGACGACAGTTGTTATCTGTGTATTTCTTAGATTCTGTCAAAGGTAAAAGAAAACTTAATTATTATGCCTAGTTTGCAGAACATTTTGTGGCAACCTGTGAGTTGACCTCACAGACCTTTGAGATGCAGAGTCCATTATTTGTGCTCGATGTAGCCAACTAAGACTATTCGTCTAACTGTTATACAGAAGCTAAGTGAAGATGTATTATTATGAAAACCGCATGTTGACGGTATGTTTCGGCATGGATGATTATGCCTGCCTAAGAAGAATACATAGTTGTTTACATTATTATAGAGGCCCGACATTACGGCCGATATCTTTGAGCAGACGAAGATGTATCTGGCGTGTTATGCCAGATGAATTGCAGCATTATTATTATGCAATTGAGAACTCGCTTTTTTTTGGTACGGCGGAGTTGTTTAAAGTACCTGACGCGCTGAGTCAGTGGTACGTGAGCTGCAGTATGAACTATGTGTTAAAAGACAGACCATTGTCGATAACGTCCTGATAAATGAGTGGTTCAAGCTTTACAATGCCAGATGTTTTTTGCCAGTCATTTCCAGTTATATGATGTCCTTGATCCTCGTCCCTTTGACTGTAACTGTTGATGTCACTGTGTTTCGTAAATAAATGGTTGGAAAGTTCCAGCAGTTGCAACAATTACTGACTACTGCATGTGAGTGAGTGGGTGCATTGTTTACCTATAAAAAGCCTATACGCATTCGTGTTTTCTACACATCCACATCACTTATCAACCCACACAAACTTTGAGTACCACACATTCAAGAGATGTATGATGTTTGAATGTCAACATGACACCCTGTTAGCGCCTCAACGCCTGGTGAGCTAATCATGCACAACAACGCTGTTTGGCTCAGGTCGTACTGATTACGGACGCACAGAATTCTACAGTATTACCGTGCAGGAACATTGAGGTAGATCGTACAGCCTTCAACATTGTAGTGGTGCATCAACACATCCATACTATAACAGTACACAGAAAAGATATCGTCACATTCCTGGTGGTCTTGAAACAGCGCGTTACATTTGTGGTAGGCCAGATCAGTGGGTCTAATCTGCGCATTGGACTGATTGAGGACATTATCTAATGATAACACACATTCATGGTGAACTACACATAGGAAACTGGACAAGATGATTTATACTGTTCAGCACGTAACAGCAACACACCGTCAACAGTTTGAAACTCGTCGATGTCCTTCATTGTGAACGATAACGACTCGTGTTTACATACAAGTTCAGCTGTTGTTGACAAGTCTCATCACTGTAATTTTCAACGGTGGAGCTTCCTCTCATTGCTGTTTACTATTGTACAACATTGTTGACTAAGGCCAGGATTGTACTTAAGATAAGTGGCGGTATGTTTTTTCGGAAACGTTGTACCGTTATATTGTGTTTGACTGAGCCTTCTTACAACACACTTTATTAATGCTACTTTATGTTACATGTTCTTTGGTGTGTGTGTTTCAGCGGGTCTGTTTGCGTCGGTGACTCCTGTAGAATATCCCAATTAACCGAGGGTCTACTGCGAGCGTTCGTTAGGGACTTTGCAAATTTCCCACAGTGGAATTTGCTAGCAACATTTGTTGCTATTTTCGTTTAGTTGTGACGAAGTGTACCTTTCGTTGTTTTTGGAATATTTTTTCTGTCCTTTAGTTTTTCAGTTGTTTTGTTTGTATTTGTCCGCCTCCTCTTCCTTTCATTTAGTTTTATACACCCTTATGTTTATACATTGTGGCGTCATTTGTTTTTGTTGATTATTCGCAGTTATCATCACATGTTTTGTGATATTTTCCTTAGTTTCGCTGTAGTGTTTATTTGACTTCTGCGAACGTTTTCGGTTGTTCTATATTCATGTCTTTGTATTGTTATCGTATACATGTTTATCATACACAGTCTATATATATATATATATATATATATATATATATATATATATATATATATATATATATATATATATATATATATATATATATATACTTGGTCATGGACTATTATTATTAATATGATGCACTTTTCAGATAGAGGTTATTTATGATGATATTATTATAGAGAAACAAGGTGATTATACAAGTTTTTGGATTAAAAGACTTGTCTCCCACGGAGATTGGGATAGAATAAAGTGAAGTGAGTATATAAGTCTAGTATTACAGACTTGTCTCCCATTGAGGTTGGGATAAGGTAATTTATTTAATTTTTCAGGTCTGATCTTACATTATTAGACAGAATGTCTACATTAGAATACTTTATTGAACAAGGGAAATCACTTGGTAAAATTGGTGAGAAATTGGAGGAATTCGCAACGACTGAATATGCCAAGGCATTGAAGTCAGAAGAAAAGAGACTGAAGATAGAAAAAGAAGCTGAACAAGAGAAGATGGAATCTGAGAATTTAAGATTGCAAATACAGGCAGATGAAAGGAAATTCCAGATGGAAGAGAGAAAACTTCAAGCTGAAGCTGAAAATAAAAGATTAGACAGAGAAGCTGAGAATAAAAGAATAGACAGAGAAGCTGCTGCTGAAGAAAGAAAAGCAAAAATGGAACATGAGGAAAAACTCTTAGCTTTAGAGTTAGAGAAATTAAAGTTTATGAATATGAGTGCTCCTCAAGCAACTTCGGGTAAGATAAAGGAGAGTTCTTATAAAGTCAAATTACCTCCTTTCAACCCTCTAAAGGACGACATAACGTTCTACCTTAATTTCAATTAACATGCGTAACGCATAAGGTAGATAAGGAACAATATGTTGGACAACTGATGGAGTTACTTTCAGGGGAACCATTAAGTACGGTAATGGCAGCAGAGGAACCTGACAGAGCTAACTATGATGTTGTCAGGGCAACATTACTTAAAAGATATCAACTAAAAGAAGAAGATTATCGTCTTCGTTTTAAGACAATGCTACCAGAAACTTGAGTAGAGTTCTCTGACTTTATTACGAAGATACGTCTTACATTCACACGTTGGATTGAGCTGTCTAAAACAGACAAAACATATGAAGCCCTTATGGACTTATTACTTCGAGATAAAGTTATGTCATCTGTCAATGAGTCTTTCCTTGCTTTTCTTCATGAGCGTAAACCTAAGAATATAAAAGACATGGAAGAATATTATTGCCAGTACGTCACTGCGCATCCCCATGCTACTGTTAGCAATTCTAAGGTGAAGGAAGCGTTGCCAGTTTCTTCTGCAGCACCATATGGCCCTAACTTCAATCGTACATTTCAAGGTGCTCAACAAAACTTTAATAAGAAGAGTAATCAGAATTACACTCAGTATCAAAGCAATCCACCACACAAAGGGTTTTCTTCAAAGAACTGGAGACGAGCTGATAGTCCTAGTAATTATGGGTACAACAATTATAAACACTTTCGCAAGGGTAGCCATTATAGGAACTATCCTAGATATTCTCCACGAACACAATATAATTATTCTCGCCAACGGGAATATGATAATAGTGACTATAATAATTGTGATTCAAACCAGAATAATGGTAACGATAGATTTAATAATGACAATTTCAGAGGAAATAATAATCGCGGTAGATCTCAACACCACAAAAAGAGATCACATCACCAGGGAAACTCTGTACAACAAGAGCCTCATGGTGCCGGTAATCAAGTGAACGATAATAAAAATTCTAATCATATCACTTGTTCTGCTTTTGTTTTTGGGAGAGCATCTCAATGCCCCCAATGCAAAACATCATTCGAACCGACCACGGTAACTACTTTAAGTTGTGGTCACCCTCTTCCCGCTCTTCCTGCTGCAGTTGCGCATGACGGGAGAGGGTCTCTTATCTTGCATAAAGGTCTAGTGGATAGTAATCCAGTCTCAGTGCTTTTTGATTCTTGGTGCACTACTATTGGGGTTAAGCAATCTCTCATAGATCCTTGCTGTGCCACGGGAAAGGTGGTTAAATGTGTGACATTTGGTGGCACAGTAGAAAAGTACTCGACTGCTATCATTCACATTGCTACTCCCTTCTTTACGGGAGATGTCCACGCGTGTCTTCTACCTAATCCTATTGCGGATCTTATCATTGGTCGGATTCATGGGGTTAAGGAATGCACCCCGCAGCAAATTGCTGCCTGGGAAGAACGGAATATCCAAACAGCCAATGCAGTGGTAACAAGAGCACAAGCTCGTATTCCTCAAACTTCATTTATTGAAGTTAATGAAGTACATAGCCAAGAGGATCACTTGGTGATTTCGCATGACTCGTTTGTGAAACTATAAGAAGAAGACCCGTCTTTAAAGAAATTCTTTCTTCTCGCTAAAAACGGTGATCCGAATCAGAATACGAATCGCAAATCATGTATCACTATGAAGAATGGCATACTAGTGCGTATGGTACAACACTCAGACACGTCTATGCATTCTCAAATTCTCGTTCCCAAGAGTATGAGAGCCCTAATTCTTCAACACACACACGACTCTCAGTGTGCTGGACACATGGGTTTTTCCCGAACTAAGTCGAGAGTTCTGGCGGCTTTCTTTTGGCCATTTGTCAATAAAGACATACGAATTTATTGCCGGTCTTGCAAAATATGTCAAGAGGTCAAATCTAGAGGTCCACGTCATACTGCACCTATTCAGGCTGCAGACATTCCTATTCGGCCGTTTCAGAAAATGGCCATAGATATCATTGGCCCTTTTAAGATTAAATCGGCCAGAGGACATCAATTTATCCTTACGTGCGGATGCCCACATGAGTCCACTTAAGTCTTGTGTCCTAGATTTTCCTGATACACTTCTAGACTTATGTCTCTTCACTATATCAATATATATTAACACATTGGTTGTCACCAAAGAGTGGTAAATTAATTGGTTTTTTTCTCTATTACCATCTTTGGTGTAATGGAGAAGGTTGAGTTGACATAATATAAAGGTCCAAAAAAAAATTATTAATGCGGCCACATGTAATACTTAGACATTTAGTTGTAATTAGAGTACATTATAGCATGTTACTAATTGTGTCATTTATATTGTTCTCAGTGCAAACTAGTACCAGGTACGGAGTGCTTTTGAGAATCATGATGATGCCACATGTCACCCTTACATACTATTTGGAAGCTGCTTACATTGATCTTCGGGATACAGCATTGTTTTGTACTATGGATGCGATCTTCTTTTAGTTAGATTGTACATTTGTATTGTCATATGTAAGTATAATGACTTTACAAATTTTGTTACGTCCATCCATTAGATAATAGTGATTATATAGCATGAGACTTCGGTAGATTTATATGTTAATATAACTTGTCGATATAGATTGTCATTCGCATTGCTATAATATTGCTTTTTTTATATGTATGTCATTTTTGTTAGCATCGCCAGCAACTGAGGTTTCTTTGATGGTACCTTCCGGATATGTTTCACTACGAGAAAATATTTTCTCTTATCTTGTGAGGTGATTTTTTGTTCTCACTAGACGCTCTATTGTGCGTCAATTGAGCCTGTCATTAAGACATTATTTTATGTTGTTTGTTTCATTGGCGCATCATTCATGCGGTATGAGCATGTTGTATCTTGCTCATTGATGTATTTAAAAAAAAAGGTGTTTCATTTTTTTTTAAATCCGGAGGGTGCGGTAATCTGTTGCTGTCGTTTTTGACGGTATCATAAGACGTAAATCTATTTAATACTTTTTGATGATCTAAGTTAGATAACTGTTTATTAACTCCCTGGGACAGGTTGATTTGGGGTTATCTTCCCTTTGTTTTATTCATTGTTGTTGATCTGTCTTAAGTAGTGGTTAGCTTTACTCAGATCTGTGCTGTCTACACATGCGCAACTTTTTGAGCGCGAACGGAGAGACTTCCGTCAGGTAGTGAAAATCTGGGTTCTGACAGGACTAGTATGTCCGTGGTACTTCTCTGCATTATCTGGGGAAAGATAGTCTTCTGTGAGACTGTGATGTCTGTGATTCTTCCCCAGAGTTGTTCGGTTTGTCGAGAATGACGACAGTTGTTATCTGTGTATTTCTTAGATTCTGTCAAAGGTAAAAGAAAACTTAATTATTATGCCTAGTTTGCAGAACATTTTGTGGCAACCTGTGAGTAGACCTCACAGACCTTTGAGATGCAGAGTCCATTATTTGTGCTCGATGTAGCCAACTAAGACTATTCGTCTAACTGTTATACAGAAGCCCAGTGAGGATGTATTATTATGAAAACCGCATGTTGACGGTATGTTTCGGCATGGATGATTATGCCTGCCTATGAAGAATACACAGTTGTTTACATTATTATAGAGGCCCGACATTACGGCCGATATCTTTGAGCAGACGAAGATGTATCTGGCGTGTTATGCCAGATGAATTGCAGCATTATTATTATGCAATTGAGAACTCGCTTTTTTTTGGTACGGCGGAGTTGTTTAAAGTACCTGACGCGCTGAGTCAGTGGTACGTGAGCTGCAGTATGAACTATGTGTTAAAAGGCAGACCATTGTCGATAACGTCCTGATAAATGAGTGGTTCAAGCTTTATAATGCCAGATGTTTTTTGCCAGTCATTTCCAGTTATATGATGTCCTTGATCCTCGTCCCTTTGACTGTAACTGTTGATGTCACTGTGTTTCGTAAATAAATGGTTGAAAAGTTCCAGCAATTGCAACAATTACTGACTACTGCATGTGAGTGAGTGGGTGCATTGTTTACCTGTAAAGAGCCGCCTATACGCATTCGTGTTTTCTACACACCTCATCACTTATCAACCCACACAAACTTTGAGTACCACACATTCAAGAGATGTATGATGTTTGAATGTCAACGTGACACCCTGTTAGCGCCTCAACGCCTGGTGAGCTAATCATGCACAACAACGCTGTTTGGCCCAGGTCGTACTGATTACGGACGCACAGAAACCTACAGTAACACCGTGCAGGAACATTGAGGTAGATCGTACAGCCTTCAACATTGTAGTGGCGCATCAACACATCCATACTATAACAGTACACAGTAAAGATATCGTTACATTCCTGGTGGTCTTGAAACAGCGCGTTACAATTACCTATGCCCTTTAACTCATGAATAACTTCCCCAGCTGGTATATTCCCAGTAATGTCCCTTTGATTAGATTTCCTATCACATTATCTACCCTGCCTCCAAAAAAAGCATTTGTACTTTAGGACTTTTAAGACACATTTTTTCCTTTGTCATTATCTCTGCTACCTATCTCGACCACAAAAAAACTAAGTGTACTCTTCCTTGACCAGAGTTACCAAATGCATATACGAATACAATTATACATTATAATTTGCTCACACAGACAAAAATCATTGTTTACCTTCATCATTCATTGTATTATGTTTCCTCATGACTATCATTTTGAAACAATTTATATATACCTGTGATTCCCTTTTATAATGACTACTATCTTAAAACACATTAACCACTGTAGTCACGTCCATCTGTGACTTCTGTGTCAGTTTTATCTTCTTTCATCCATAATTTTATTATATCTCTCAATTTTCACCTTAGATGTCCTTATTTATTATTTTACTCCTAAGCTCAACCTCCACATTATCATTGTGTCTAGAGCTCTATTTCTTTCTTTAAGACAATACCTAACAAAATCATTATGTTTCCAAATGAAAACCACCACCATCATCTACACTCATTTCCTTAATTAATTTCTTCTTTATGTAACCCTTTTCCAGGATTCTGCTGTAATTACCTGTTACACATAATTGATTGTACACATGTTTGTGACCCATTAAACCATCATGGTGTCACTAATTAATTTTGCTATCTTCCCGACTATTCCCTTAACCTCTCTTCATACCATATGCGGTGGCCCCCTAATTCGAAATACTTGACTTTCCGTACGGCTATCTACTCCTAATATGTTTCTTTCTCTTTCCAATTCATATGTTTACATGTTTCATATGTCTCCGTATCCATCTGTCGTGCCATCCATATATCCATATTCTCTGTGTCCCTAATAAGTCTCTCTACTTCATAATCATCTACGTTTCCTTCTTCCTTCAACTCCTTGAGGTACCTCATTTAGCTTTTACTTTCATTTTCCTCATTATACTATTTCCTTTTTCTCGTCTTATCCAAAAGACTACACTCTTTCTTTCTGGGCATATATGTACCTCAACTCTTATTTTCTTAACTATCTCTGCCATTCTACTATTGCTTTTCCGTAAGTTATGTCCTCGTTCCCTCTCTGGAACATTATCCATGTATATCTCTGTTACATTATCTATTCTTTCTACGTCTCGCTATTTTCCTCTGGCTTTTCTCAATTTATAATTTCGTTCCTTCTCTGGAATACCTCCTCAATATGTTTACCACTTCCCTTGGTTTCTCTACTAATATCGTCGTTCCTTCCCCGGAACATTTCTCTCAACTTTTCTTTGCCATCTCACTATGGTTTTGCCACTATTTTCTTCATCTCAAGTTATATTTCTCGTTTTCGTCCTTTAGCATTTCTCATGCTTCTTAATTCCCGTTTTGTCTCTCAACATTCTTCTTCTCTTCATCTCTGTTGCCATTATATGGCTACTCCTTATGTCATGTCCTCGCCAGTTTCCCATGGCTTCTCCATATTTCGTCTCTTTCTCTAATCCATGTCTGTGCTATCTTTGCATTGCTTCCCATTTCACTTTTCCTCCGCATCCATTTCTCAATATTCGTTCCCTCTCTGGAACATCATCTTTTTGTGCTACTTCCTTTTCTGCCTCCTCTGGGACACTCTCTCTCTCCCAGTGTCCAAATCTCTTCTGTATATGATCGATGAGGGTTTACCTCAAAATACTATCCTTGGAACATTCTCTACAAACTCTCTTTTCTTCCAAAATTCGTTCCCTCACTGGAACATGCTCCTTATATACCTCTGCCATCTTCCCTATGGCCTTTCAATTATCTCAAATCTCTTTGCCATTTCTCTATGGCGTCTTCTTCTTCCTCTCTTCCTCTTCATCTGCAGCTTCTGTCGTTCAGAAATGCTCAGACTTTCAATGCCTTTAAATTTTCGGTAAAGAACGACTTTACTCCGCCTCCAATAGGATTTTGCAACCGCCGCAAATCACCTTTTCTTCACTACATCCTCCCTTTCTCACTATCTTCATCATTTACCTATGTTCTCTCACTTCTCTCATACATTCGCATTCCCTTATGGCCTCTTTTCTGACTCATTCCTTTTACTTCTTTCATCAACTCCTGACCATAGTTTCTAAACATTTCTCCTCATCCTCTCTAAATACACTGTCTCATTTCTTCCTCCTTTTCTCTTCTTCTGTCGCACCCTGTCATTCAGGCATGCTCCGACTTCTCTCTATGTGTTCAGTGAAGAATGACTTCACTTATGTTTCCCCTAAACGCAGCTACCGCCGCCATTCATATTTAGAAACTGCTTTGACTCTCCCCTCATAGCCTCCACCTACGTTAACTTTAGCATCTCAAATGCTATTTTGTTCTTTGCCACTACTTTGGCTTAGTTCACCGGTATTTCGTACTTCTTTAACCGTTTGCTTAGGTTTCTCTTTCCCTATTTCCTCTCTTCTCGAGTCTCTTGAGTTCGTCTCAACCTCTCTTTCTTTACTTCTGCATCTCTCTCTACTTCACATACTCCTGGGATTCACCTGTCTATCCCTACTGGCAGATAGGTTTCTACTATTGGAGCGATGATTCCTACAATCTTTCCTCTCCTTTCTCGTCTTCTGACTTCTCTTAATCTCTTCCTCGCGACTACTGAATCATTCTCTCCGTCAATCCGTATTTCCTTGTCTTCTACTGCTGTGTGTCTTATTTGTCTCTCATTTCGACTCTTGGATCGGTATTGCTCTCGATCTCCACTTTCTCTTCCTCTGCTACTACTGCTCCTATTTCTCTTTCTTTGTCTATGGGATCTCCGTTTCCTGTGCCTGTGACCCTCGTCACTGTCACGTAATTGGTTCGCTCTCTTCTCCTCTCCGGCAATATTGTTATTTTAGAGTCATAGTTTGCACTTCTCCGTAATAACTTGTCTGTTTATATGACCATCCCTGCTAAGAGAGTAGACAGGTGATGCAATATTGACCAACAGTCAGGGTGATAAAAATATCGTGTACCAAACATTAGCCGCGCCGGATTAACTCAACGTCCACCCAGCAAGTTTATTTAGCGCTGATATGGCTATTGCAATTCACTAATTAATGTCGGGAAGAGTCTCCGGCCAGATTGTTACACGAGAGTCGTTGTTTGCACAAGGACCGGGAGATAAATTACCCGTCTGCGGACATATTACAGACATGCACCTGAAAGACAGAATGTTGTAATAGCTTCCGGACAGAAGTGTTACAAGGACATTATTTGTGATAATGTAGGGAGTTGTAGTCAACCATTACCGCGATGCGACGGATATAACAACTCCTTACATGGATAATGACCTTTTAAATAACATGCAGAATTTTCCTATGAGGAATTTATTTGAATAGACGCCATCAAAACACGCATAATTGTAACTAATGGCCAGCATTTGAGATGTAAACATAACACCATTTCTTATTGGAGCCTGGTCTAATAGTAAACAACAACGTGCGTGGGACGAAAGTTGCAATATAACCTGACATTTTAGCACTGTGAAATTCAACTCGTCAAGAGACAACTAGACCAGCCAGAGTAAATAAAAGAATCGAATTCATTTATAGGACCGGACTTTGTTTGAGCATCTTGAGGAATTATCTCCCATGAAAACTCTATCTACATTAACATGGAAAACCGGAATCCAAAGGAATCTGAACGCGAAGTCAAAGTGCTAGCTTATTGCCAAGTAACACCCAAGAATACGTGCAAGAGGCATCTTCAACTAGTTGCCTTAACTATTTCTCTGAGCCAGAAGTCAGACAGTGATCCCACAAACATTTTGGTGTAAGGTGTACACTTATAATTCTATGTTTTGCTTTATTAACACGTGAAACAATATGTATATATTGACATGTGAAAATTAAGATGTGAAAATTGCTAGCGGATGTCCCAATCATACGAGTCTGGCAACCTCAGCATATAGAATAATGATTTCATACACCACCACTGCAAGCGCTGGTGACTGCTTTATGCAAGTTTCTTATAAAGAACCAAAAGCAGAGGTAGTCCCAAGTTCCATATGGGGCAGGGAGTGAATGATGAGAGAAATGATGTACATACTTATTATATTGTTAACCTTTTCAACCAATGTAGAGGTAAATGTAAACGTATTTAGTTTAAATGTAATGAAAGTTTTCCGCTCACTGGGATTAAGAATAATTATCATAGAGGGTAACGTTCTGGGGTAGATGGGATGGTGGAATGAAAAGAGGGGGGCTCGTGAGTGTGTGTCATGAAAACGCAATACTCAAGAGGGTATTTGTTCTCTTCTTTTGTGACACTAGTCGGTGGTACCAACTGAGAGTACTCTCTGGAACAAGTGAGAGTATAAGTGGCCTGAAGTCGGCACTAGACACCATCATCAGACGGGTCTTAGAGACGCTGAACCAGCTTCGTAGTTACTCCCTGATACTTCTTAGAACGTGCTACAACCCTCAGACTTGAACAGTGACGATTGAACCAGTCTTCTATTTGCAAAGAGCCAAACATCAGTGGGAGCAGAAACCATCAAACTATTGGCAGCTAAGTAGAAACATAAAAGCAGCCAAGTAAACTGTCCATTTTTCGAAAACCATAATATCACCCTGTGATAAGTACTGTTTTTAAAGAATTTTCAATTTTAAACTGTTAACCATAATTGATTATTAAATTTGTTATTTGTGTATATACAAAATTAACGTTGATTTAATCATTATGAACGTACTGCACCCGTATGTCTCAGTCAATTTCTTAAATACACTTAAACAGAGCTATAAAATAATAATTAAGATTTCAGCTGGTGCTTGAACAAGCTATTCTAATTACACTGACAAACAACATTTTTCTTTCTTATATAAGATTAAGTGTTCTTAGGTCAGTTTCTTGCGCTGATTTCAAATTTGAAATCCGTTTATCTCTATCACATCGGGTTCTTAAGATATTTGTGAATAAATATATTTTTGGGAAACCGTTATTTGCTCCGTTTCATTTTTACTATATAACTTATTAAAAATTAATAAAATGCAAAATAATTCTACTTTTTATACTGCTAAAAGATGCATGACATATGTTACGCTTTTTTTCAAATAATTACTGTATTTTGAAATAATTCTGAGCGAAATATGGCTTCTAGAAGTTGTAGAAATTCGGCTGATCTGTTCTGTTACGTGTGCGGATATTTTACCGATCGTGTTCACCAGAAAAACTTTACACCATTACTAAAGAAAGCATATGAACTTTATTTCGATTCAAAAGTTGATGATGCAAATAAATCTTGGAAGCCAAATGCAGTTTGTTCGACTTGTGCAAATACATTGGCAGGTTGGTTACGAAAATCGCCAAAGCATAAGTCGATGCCTTTTGGAGTGCCAGTAATATGGCGTGAACCGACAAATCACGCTACTGATTGTTACTTCTGCTTGACAAATATCCATGGTTTCACTTTTAAAACTAGAAAGTCTGTGGTTTATCCAAATATTGAATCGGTTTTGAAACTAGTGACCCATGATCCAATCACGTGTCCGATCCCAGTTCCACCAGAACAATATCCGTTGGACGTGAATGAACCATCAGAAAGTGATAGTTTACCTGCTTTAGAAACTAATTCTGACTCAGATTATATACCGGTGAATGATGGTGTTCACTTAATTAACCATTCAGAACTTTCAGATCTAATACGTGATCTCGCTCTTACCAAAGGACAAGCGGAATTACTCGATTCGCGACTAAAAGAATGGAATCTTTTAGCGCCCAATACTCCGATATCTAAATTTCGTCATAGACACAGACAACTTGTTCAATACTTTGAGATGGATGATAACATTTGCTATTGCGAAGATGTAAACGGTCTAATTGTGCACCTCGGTCATGAGCACATAGTCAACGAATGGCGACTTTTCATCGACTCTTCCAAGACTAGTCTAAAAGCCGTGTTATTTGCATAACGGAAATTTATTTTCATCAATTCCAGTCGCTTACTCTGTTCATATGAAAGAAACTTATGACAATATGGCTATACTTTTGGCAAAAATAAAGTACAATGACTACCAATGGCGGATTTGTGGAGACCTAATTCTCACAGGCATGCAGACTGGGAATAATAAGTTTTGTTGCTTCCTATGTGAATGGGACAGCCGCAACAGACAGGAACATTATGCAAGAAAGGTGTGGCCTATCATGGATCGTATGCAGCTCGGGCATAAAAATGTAATACACGAGCCATTAGTTAACAAAGACAGCATCATTTTACCACCGTTATATATAAAGTTGGGGCTCATGAAGAATTTCGTAAAAGCGTTAGATAAAACCAGCAAACCTTTCACTTATCTTCGAGAAAAGTTTCCGCAAGTTAGCGATGCACAGATGAAGGAAGGCATCTTTGTTAGGACCTCAGATTAGGAAAGTTATTGCAGACAAACAATTCGAGAACTTGTTACATGGTAGTGAACTTCGCGCATGGATGGCATTCAAATCGATCGTCGATAACTTTCTGGGAAATCACAAATCTGTCGACTATGTGCATATTGTTAAGCAGTGCACAGATGCATACAGAATTATGGGCTGTAACATGTCCCTCAAAATCCATTTGCTCGATTCGCATCTTGACTTTTTTCCTGACAACCTTGGCGAAGTCAGCGATGAACATGGAGAACGATTCCATCAAGATATCGCCGTAATGGAGTCACGTTATCAAGGACGGTGAAGTGTGACCATGCTTGCCAATTATTGTTGGATGCTTCTCGCGATGTACCACATGCCATTCACCGATGAAAGTCGACTGGAAAGAAATTCAAGCCTACATAACTGTTATACTTCTTGTACGAATGATGTTGTAATACTGTATGCGTTGTTAAAAAACTTCAATTGCGTATTTCTAGAGATCCCGACCTGATAGAGAAAAACGGTTTGCAGATTTAAAAACAGCGCATTAAAATTGACCAGAAAAACATAGAAATGTTAGAGAAAGAAAAAAAAATTTTTTTTTGTTAGCCAGTGTTATAAGACAATCCTTCACAAAAGTTGACGGCAGATATTAAAGTTAACATTGCTGGGACTCATTCGGCATTGTTCCTGCTTTCTGAATATCTTGTGAATACTTCTTTGAGAGCAAAGAACAAGCGTTATTTAGTAAGAACAGAAGATGTGTAGATCATATATTTACCCTCAGGAACATTATAGAGCAGTGCTCAGAATGGCAAAGACAGCTGTACATTAATTTCGTTGATTTCAAAAAGGCTTTTGACAGTATACATTGGGACAGTTTATGGAAAATACTGAGAGCTTATGGAATTCCAAGCTGCATAGTGTCAATCATAAAAAGCCTCTATGCCAACTTTACATGCAGCGTTGGGCAGAGCAACCTAACCTTTGAGGTGAAGACAGGAGTACGATAGGGATGCCCCTTATCAACCACTCTATTTTTAACAGTCGTAGACTATGTGATGCGCCAGACAACAGAGGGCATTCCAAGAGGAATAAGATGGACTACATTTTCCACATTGGAAGATCTGGAATATGCAGATGACATTGCACTACTAGCACATTCACATCAACACATCCAGCAAAAACGGATAGACTTAATAAGTATAGCCAGCAGGTGGGCTTGAACATCATTCTAAAGAAGTCAGAGGTCATGACGCTCAATGTGAGCAAACCTGAGCCCATATCAGTAAGAAATCAGCAACTGGAACAGACATACACCTTCACATATCTAGGATGCATAGCAACACCAGATGGCGGAGCAAGCAAAGACATCAACAACAGAATGAACAAAGCAAGAACAGCCTTTTTTTAGTCTAAACAACATCTGGAAGTCCTCTCAGTACAGCACAAGCACAAAATTAAGATTATATCAGTGTGCTTTCTGTGCTTCTCTTTGGTGCGGAATGCTGGAGAGTGGAGAGTCTCAGAGAAGGAAATGTCGAAATTGTCCTCTTTTCACACAACATGCCTAAGAAAAATTCACCGAATCTTTTGGCCGAATACCATCACCAACCAAGATCTGCTTACTTGAAGCAAGCAAGAGGACATGCACACCATCATAGCTGGCAGACGCTGGAGCTTGGTTGGTCATGTCCTCAGAGGAGACCCCGATGCCATCACAAGAACAGCTATGCTTTGGACCCCTGAAGGATCCTCTTCCTCTTCTTCTCTTTGTCTGCCCTTCCACCTTGAGCGTACCTCTAACTGGGCTGTGTTTCTTAACTTAGCTAATAAAACGTCGTCGTCTGATGACTCCTCAGCTGACGTCCATCATCTCTTCTGTGCTCGTCGTACGTCTTTTTCAATTTCTTCTTCCGCTTCTGCATTTCTCTCTGTTTTCTCTTCTTCCTGAGGGTTTTCTTGTGTGATTGTTCTCTGCCTCTCTGCTTCCTGCCTCTGATGTAACTGCTGTTTTTGTTCCGCTAACCTACTTTCTCTGTCTTGTAATCTCTGTATATATTCCATCAGTGGAATGTCGTCCTCGCTTTCTGAGTTGTCCCTCTCATTTCTCAGTCGTTTTATTTCCTTTGGTAATGTTTTCTCGGCGTTCTTCCTTTCTGGTGTTCCTGTATGCCTGTACAGTGAATCTCCTTCTTCTTTTTCTATTTCAACTTCTACCTGTCTTCTCTGCGTCTCTCACGCTCCGCCCCTTTTCTTCCGCCTAATTTTTCTCTTTCTCGCTCTCTCTCCTGTTCCTTTTCGCCTTCCGCCTAAATTCTCTGCCTTTCTCGCTCTTTCCTGTTCCTTTTGTAAATTGTTAAAAACTCCGGATCTTTGCGGTGGGGTTTTCGTCTGTGAATGTATTTGTGGCGAGTAATTTGAAGGAGAAAGTGACAGATTGATGGATGAATCTTTTTGACTACACGTTGGATGAACTGTCTCTCCTCAGGAATTAGTCCACTAGAAACCTTACTTAAAAGAGAATTCTGGTGAACGAACGAACGAAACACAGGATATTTTCTGGACGATAAATTCTTTCTCAGAATCCTACAAAGGACTACGTAAGGTACATAAAGTTGAGAAAGAGATTTGGTGCCCAGCCACATTAAAAATATCCCGACCCGATAGCATATAATCACATTTTATTAAATTACGGCTCTGCCCACGGGTGTAGATTTTAATTACTAAAGACTATACAACCCATTTAAATATTACAAGACAAATAACAAAGTAAAGTTTACGAAAATGAAAGTAGATTCTCACGTATATTTTGAATTTACAAAATGATGATAGATTATATGTTCAGAAATGTACACCTATAAGTTCTTATGTGTAGAAAACAAAACTATCTATGGTTCTGACACATGTCAGAATAAATTTAACATCATTTAGGCTGGAATAGCTTTTCTGTGGTGGTTTTGCTAGCATTGTAAACTACTCATCTTTGATGTTGCTGAATTTATGTTGTCTAGTTGCAAGGGGGTTCAATCTGTCCCAGCACTCCAGGTCTAGTAAGGCAAGTACTTCTAGTAGGGTTTCAGAGTGGGGCAGGAGCTGCTTCCTCTGTCTTGACACAGGGCTCATGACCAACTGGGATGGATTATATCGGCCCTCGAGAATACTGCAAATGGTTAGGTCTCCTGGTAGGACAACCTGGTAGGACTGGATTGACAAACAATTCCAGCTCCATTAGTAGTCTTGCCAGAGAAGTCATTTCCCATATGTGCTGGACGCTAATCGTCCATCAGAAATAACATTAAAACATCATTGATAATATCGATAACAATATGCTATCAATTATCCCTCTTAAATACTATGACATAATTGAGGTTATAAACATACAGGTGGATCTCAACTTATATCTGGTTTCTTGCTTGTCTACCGCAGTGATTTCCAACCCATGGGCTGTTAGCTTCACCAACTGTGGTTTGGGGCATTGGTCATCAAAAGTGTGAGAACCACTGATCTACCTCGTGCCCATATAGCAGTCAAATCTATTTGGGGTCATTGGTACCAATGGTTTGAGAACCACTGGGATGAAGTCTCCCATGCTGCCGTAAAACCTGTTGGGGTGTCCTTGCGACCAAGGCTTGAGAACCACAGATTTAGATGTTACAAGTCAGTCAACCGATTACATAGTTTTAAAGTTATGTTACAAACATCCATATACCCTGATATTACAATCATAGCACAGGATACATGCATATACTCATTGAAGCATAATAAGGATATTTCAGAAATCAGTTCAGGATTAAAATGTGACAAGGATAATCATGGCTGAAATCATACAGTAGAAATCATTCAGCATAAAACATGACAAGGGTAGTTCGTACATGAAACCTTCAGTGTACATTGTGCCGTAGTCTCCTGTACAAAATCAACAGGGCTACCTCAGCAATTTTGGAGCAATCTTGTCCATGGTCTGCCGGCTGCGGCTGCTAGCTATAGACTGCGCCTAAATTTCCTGTTCTGTTTGGCGGGGTTAATCTGCCTACGTTAGGGGTGGTCGACCTGAACTATTGTTGACATTTCGTTCCATCCCCAACCAAACACATACACTGGCCGGTACTTGGCATTCTGATACCAGGCGAAAAATGAACTCCGTGCTCTTTGCTGAGGTCAAAAGTCACGTGACAATACGACTGCCTACCAGTTTGCTAAATTGTAATTATTCCCAGGGGAAAACCTATGTTACTAAACAGCGGCCAAAAGTTCATGGCGGGGAGTCGAGAGACTTTTTACCAATAAAACCGTGAACAAAGAGAATGGTAACCCTATGGGAAGAATGAGAGAACTTAAGATTTTAGAAAAGTGGAGGATTTCTAATAAGAAGAGAGGAATGAGTGAAATCGTACGAGGAAAGATATAACAGAGAGACAAGAAGGTGATTACTTGATCACAGAATGTCCGCTCTGGTCACTGGCTTTCTCCTGCTCCTGGTTTTAATGACTCTTCGGGAGTACTTTCTTCTTATATATAATCATCGCTGTATTCCGGTATTACACAGTATTGTGGCTTTCTCTTGATTTCTTTTTGTCGCGTTTCACGTGTGTTTTTCATGTTCTTTTCTGCCTCCGTTTGCGTTCCGATGCTTCTGCGTGTCGCTGTTTGTGTAGCATCTTTTTTCCACGTCAACTCTGGTTTTTCTGTTGTTCTAGATTCCCAGAAGTCCACTGTGTCCAATTTATGTTTATTACATTGATCTGTTGGCATTTGTTAGTTTTCCTCACCGATCTTATTGGATATATGTGAGCTTTCTAACTGTTCTTTGTCGTTATCACACACTGTTGCGTTGCATTATTATTTGTGGTTTAGATATTGGTAGTGGTAGTGGTAGTAGTAGTTGTAATACAGCCAAGTGAAGTCTTGAGACAGTCCAATGCAAACACCAACAATAATTGCAAAATTAAGTGAGGCACTTTTGTCGACACAGACAGTAGTTTAATGGTACGATAATAAGCTCAATGTCCACATGATAATCAAGGATGATCAAATGCAAAACTGGCCATCTACACAAAGCCTTCATATAGAACACATCAAATGAATATAGCCGTCTGCACGTCTAGGTCCGCTCTACAGTCTTTTACAGCGACGTTGTCAAAATGTTAAGATACAGTAATTAAAAATACTCCCCTGTCAATTGCCAGACATCTCTGGCATTCAATGAAATGCAGACATCCTTTGAAACTGTACGTAGAACAGCGGGCATCAAAATACTTCAGCAGGAGCTCACATACACACATCTAGACACACTGAGAA
Source organism: Oreohelix idahoensis (assembly GCA_024509875.1). Classification (NCBI taxonomy): domain Eukaryota; kingdom Metazoa; phylum Mollusca; class Gastropoda; order Stylommatophora; family Oreohelicidae; genus Oreohelix; species Oreohelix idahoensis. The sequence goes on from JAMPIV010013134.1 coordinate 81,467, forward strand.
CATAGCCCAAAAGATCCCAGAAACATTTAACCCCTTCTGCTTCTCACGCGCGTCTGCATAATTATTTTATATGACGTAATTTTCATAACGTGCAAGGGGAAGACAGCGCAATAAGTGGGAAGATAACATCAAGAGATGGACAAGGAAGAGCCTATCAGAGTGCACCACCAAGACAAGAGACAGAAGACGTTGGAGATCCTTTACAGCCAACCTTCGTAGTGGAGATGGCAGCTGATGATGATGATGAATTTTCATAACCAGGCTACGCGATTTCATAGTGTTACTTTCATTTGAGCACAGCCATGTCTCAACTAATGAACGCATCGCGGTGCTTAAAATGAGATGTAACACACCTTTGTTCGTTTCCAAGTGCCACGTTGTTTACTTCCCATATTTTTCTGTTTCTTATCTCACCAATGAAATTTCTTACTGCCATTCTAGTTCTTCTTTTAACCAGGCTGTTCCAATGTCCTGATCTTTATTTGTTGTTAAAACATGGGAGTATCCTCTAACTGTTACTGTATGCCCTATAGTGTCACAACTTATCCTGATATTTCTTGCATGTCCATTCTTCTATTCGCATTCCACGCAGTTGTTTCTCCTCTCATGCGTGTGTTGTCTCTTCATTTCCGCCATCCTTTCTTGCGTTTTGTCTTGTTGTATGTTGCTTTGTTGTACTTTGTCTCGCTGTTGTAAGAATGCATTGTTGTATGACCTTATGTTTCTGTGCCAATATCCCTGGTATGGTTGCTGTTTGTAATTGTCCTGCACTATTTCTAAGCGGTGCACTTGCTCTGGTTACTTGTACTGTGTATGCCGACTATTCCTTCTCCGTTTTTGTATCCTGCATTCTGGGCAATTGATACCGTCATGGTTACGTTGTCTGCTCCTGTCCATCGCTGAGTTTTCGTAACTCCCTCTGTAATTTCTACAACTCTGTATGCTTATTTTCGAAACCCAATAACTTTCTGTATGTCAATCGTTGGACCCGGTGTTGTTCCTATAACCTTGACATGGTTGTTGTTGCTGTCCGACTTACTCATCTTATCTTTGTGTGGTGTACACATGTCCGTTATAACCTCTGCTCCTGTTAGCATATGTACCTTGCTTTTGTACAAGTACATGTGTGTTGTTAAGAGACCAATTGACCTTCCTACTCCTGTCGGTCTCTTTCAGTGAGTAGGTCTGCCTTTTCCCTCAATATCGAACCTATGGTATCGAGATGTCCCGCAGGCGCTCGTGTGGTGCATGCAGAACGTGACATTTGTGTACGAGTGTTATTATTAGGCGACAATTTCTGTCATTGATATGTCTAATCATAGTCTGTCGCGGACTACGGTATTGTCTAGAAGGTTGCGCAGACCAGCTATATTGAGGCTGTGGTGGTCTCCACGCGTACATTTTAGCTTTGTGTCCCTTTAGTTGACAATTGTGACATACAATGTCACTGATATGTCTGTAGCGAGGTTGTTTCGAGGAGATAGGACAGCTTGAATGGAATGGAAGAATAAAGATAATAATGTCTTATTGATAGCTTCCGAGTTTGAAGAAACTGCCTCTCCTCGGGAAATAGTGTACTAGAAATCCTTACTACAAAGAGAATTCTGGTACCTAAACAGGATATTTTCTGGACGATAAATTCTTCCTCAGGAATCCTACAAAAGGACTGTCTAAACCACATAAGGTTGAGAAAGAGATTTGGTGTCCAGCCACATTTAATATCCCGACCCAATAGAAGTTAATTGAATTATCGCTGAGCCTCCAGGGTGTAGATTTATATTTAAAACAAAATACAACCCAAATAAAGTTAACAAAAGAAAATAACAACAGACTCTGTTATGTAAAGTTGAATAAAAGGGTATAGAATCTCACATTTCTTATTATACATATAAATATGAAAAAAGTTTAGCTCTACTGTTTATTAAAAAAAACAACTAGTGTTGTCATCATATGGACAGTAGATCTCTTCTATGGTAGTTTTGCTGGTAGGTGTTAATACTCATCTCCTCAAAGACTGTAGTAGCTGCGGAGATGATTTGTGTTTGGACTGTCTTGGTTTTGTATGCTCCAGCACCTTGGTCTCATAACAGTTAATGGGTTCAGAGGGTGTCAGAGTTTGCTTCCCTGGACTCAGTGCACATCACAGATAAGGATGGGGTAAGTCACCTCTGCTGAATACCTCTTCTGCTTATGTGATGTGTGATATGGTTACTGGGTGATAGGATATGGTTGGGTATGATAACCTATTTGATAGGGTATGGTGGGTAAGGGTAATCTTTGGTACCATGGACTCGTACCCTGGACCTGGTTTAGGTATCTGGTAACCGCAACCTGGGTGGACTGGAAACAATTGAAGTACCGTTAGTGGTTTTCAAGAGCAATCATCTCCTAAGTCTGATGGCCGGTAAGCGTCCATCAGAAAGTAAATTAACACAATGATAACTATCCTTCAGTTACAATGTGTGATCTATTATTATGAAATACTCCTTCTTAACTGACATTATAGCATATCTTGAGTTCCAAGTCTCTATCTGGCTGTCTGCTTATTTACAGCAGTGGTTTTCCCCATGTGGGCAATGAGTTTCACAAATTGTGAAGTAGGGGCTGGGGTCATCAATGGTTGAGAACCACTGGTTCACCTAGTGCCCATAGAGCAGTATTTTAATTCTGGGGTCACTGTCAACAATGGTTTGAGAACCACCGGGTAATAGTTTCCTATGCTGCTTTAACTTGGTGGGGGTCAGTGCTGCCAAGGTCTGAGAACTAATGATTTACATTCTTGCTTACTCGAGCAGTAAATCATTTGGAGGGTAGTCATGGTCTCAAGGCTTGAGAACTGCTGACTTACATTTTGTCAGTCAAGTGGTAAATTCATTAAATAGCTAAATAATTGCAAGCATTCTTAAAGTGTTGGTTCCTGTAGCAAATAACATTCATATACTGATAATAAAATAGTTCTTCAATCATACATAAAATAGTTCTTCAATCATACAACATGGTATATGCATAGCATTGCATTAAATACATGTAAAGAACCTTCCATAATGAAAAACACATTAATGTCCCTTATTTGACAAAGTGAGAAGAAGTGATTGAGAACACTGTTATTAAGTTTGTAGTCTTGACAGAGAACACAGAAGCCTTATAAGAAATAGAAAATAGAAGGACCACTAATACACTTCTGTTTTGCTTGGGTCAATATGCAAATCTCAAAGTAACAACAATAATATAACCCTGTCTTAATTCTGCCAGGCTGTGAAATAAAGATCAGTGGTTAATTAGGTCTATGACCTCAGCAACTCATACATTAGTTTGAGTGATCTGTAAATATGCAAATAACAATTACTGTCACTGAAAATGGAAATGCATTTAAACTTTAACAAAACGTTACTGCAATAGCAAGCTGTTGATAAACATATGATTATTCATGTTATAAAATCAGCAGTATTAGTTAGATCTACTTACTTCGCTCAATGAATTCACTACGAATATTTCGCAACAGTATTGCCTACTCTAGGGTCCATAAACTCACGTCTGCTTCGAACGATGGTTAGTGGTCTAATGCTTAAAATTCCCTCCAAAATTCCAGGTGTATTTTTGGGTCGATCTCTTGGGTGGCATTGTGCAAATTCATCTTTTGGTCATAGGGATATCAAGTTAACTTCATTAACTCGCCCTTGTATCCACTGCGTATGTGTTTTTACATGCGTTCCCTTCGTGAACCCAACACAGGTCACTTCCGGACGTTGCACCGTGTTTTTCACCTTTCAAGTAGAATGACTTTCGCTGGCGAAGTGAATAATTTATTGTCCTGGACCGTGAGAAACCTGAGGTAGTAAAATACTGTGAAATCTAGAGAGACTTTTTCATTATAAGAATGACAAAGATATCTGAAGGGAATTATTTTACAATCTAGCGAGAGATTTTAAGAGGAATAAAATAATAGACAGAAGAGAACGTCGGTGAGAAGTCGTTTCACGACAATGTCGTATACTTTTTGTTGCAGTTTTCTCCCATCTCTTCCTCGATGTATGTTGTCTACTTCCATCGGTTCTTCCTCGTCAACTTTTGCCTGCTCAAGTCTCGTCAAAACTCCTTCTCACATATTCTTCTGCTATGGCTGTCGCATCTGTTTCCTTAAACGTCTCATAATCTTTCCTGATTAAATGTAATTTAATGGCGTCATTACTCAGCCCATCTACAAAAATACTAATGTTGGATGTCCACTTCTTGCCTATTTGTATCGTGACCCGGGAAAGCGTCCTCTGATATATTCAATAATCTATCGCTGTACATTTGTACAGTTTTTCCCCTATGGTGTCTCATTTTCTCAGAAGGGCCCATCCTAACGTGTTGTCACTGACTTTGCCATATATATTCAAGATCTCCTGTTTAAAGTCCTGCCATGATTCACTTGGAATAGCATCTAGTTTTCTCCTGATGAAATCAACCACCAAGTCTGTACTTGATAGGTATGCTAAAATTCTGTTGTCGGCTTCCGATGCCTCAACGGACAATGCATATCTCTCAAGTTCTAACAAGTACTCTTTACATTTAGCAGACGTTCCCGAAAAAGGGTTTAAATGACCTTTTACATTGCCAAACGTTGTTTTTATCCAATTTCGCCAATGTACGAGTATCCGTTACTTGTCGTAAAACATCCACAACTGGACTGGTACTCTGCTTCATCTGTGGTACCTGCATTCTGAGACAAATGTTTTAATAACGGAACCAACTTGAGGATCTGAAAGAAAAATGTTGTTATATTAGTTGTCCTGATGACTGGAAGGATAATTTTTCATTAAAATGTGCAAGAAAAATAGGCATATAATCACATTCTCTACTAAAGCATGGTATAATAATGTGTTAGTAAATGACTAACTAACTATCACTGTCACTGTACTGTATGTCACTCCCTGATGAATCTTGTTTACTGGAACGTTAATGGACATGTGCACGCGAATGCTAGCATTTTTCACATGAGTTGTTTCCAATTGGTAATGTCAGGAGCTTGTATATACTGGTTGACCACTTGTACTGTTATCTTTCTTGCTGGTGAAATACTTGTTCACTAGAGTGTGAACTTCGACAGCTTTCCTGATGATCAGGCTGGAGAAAAATAAATGTTGTAGAAGATCTGCTCGGTTACACGTTTCTGTGCTGTGACGTTTGTTCATGCGTGTAGTTTCTTGCACGGTTTTCTCCTGTAACCCTACGTGCTCAGTCAGCGCTTAGTTTGTCTTGTTGTTCTCATTACCATTCGACCTTGATCCACCGTTGATGCGTCTACAAGTAGGTCACGGGACCAAAGCGCAATCTCTGGCAGTGACCTTGCGTTAGTTCAGTATGAATGTGTATAGTGACCCAGGTTCATTAACATGTAGTTACAAGCTACCAGTAAAGTTAATCATCTCTATGTCTTTGTCTTATTTATGCTGAGAGGTCATGTTGATCACACGACAACACATATGACTTCACTGACATCTGATTCTAAGTTGAGAAGACGCCGTCTACGTTTTCTATCTTTTATTAAATCACGAACACATGTACAGCATGTAGAACATAATCGAAGCAGAACATCAATTTCAACATCTCATATAGTTCTCATCTTATTGAACACTATTAGTTCATGTATATTGCTGGATTGTTAGGAAGAATATATCTGACTTGATTTCTTCTAAGTCTTTCCTAAACTTGGTAGTTTTCAATTCGCTATGTTAGCTTGGGTTATGGTAACTGGACTGCCTACAGGGAATGAATATTTTACCCTTCAGCCAATACTGTTATATAATTACTGTTACTTGAAATCACCACTGTTCTACCTTCTCTATAAACACGTGGGGCACGAAATTCACTAAATGTTAGTTGATTGTCATTGATACGCGTTGCACGAAGATATTTTAAAATACTACATATCAGGTTCTCGTCTTGATCTAGTTCGATCTTGAACTATCGTTGGCAAAACTGTTCTCAGACATCATCGTCTTTACTGCAGGCTGCAGCCTCACAACCTCATGAAAGATTGTGACGAAAGCTTGCCCAATACATCTGGATGGTTCTAACACAATGGCAGCTTCAAAATGCTAACTGCTATGAGCCATTTGCCAATAGAAAAATACGGTGAAGAGAGAAATAATATCTCGTGTTTCTCTTATTTATAGACTTGAACTACCCGGGAGTCACGTGACCTATTACCCATGTCCCTTAACTCTTAAATTACTTCCTCAGCTTGTCTATTCCCAGTAATGTCGCTTTGATTAGATCTCATTTCATACATTTACGACAGACAAGAATGTCCATCACCAGGGGTCGTTGTTCATAGCAAACGCGTTCAGACACTTTGGCCGAGAATACAAAGACAGCCAGCTTGGGTGTGTCTGCATTAGCGACACGTTTGAGATTACCCCACCTGTAAACAGTGGAGAAGTGGTACATAATCACTTCCGTCAAGAGATTGTCTGTGATAATAATTACAGATTATACAGTGGGGTACTGGAAGATGTGACAGGTCTTTATTTCAGAGCCCACCTTCGCCGACGTTGTTGTCCTGATTGCTGAATCAGAGACACATCTTCAATCCAACCTGCAAGTTTGGAAGTAGGAGCTGGAGAAAAGAGCGGTGGTCATCAGCAGCTTCTAAAAAAAAAAACCATGGTGATATAACGATAGGAAAGAAGGCATCAGACTAATCTGTGAGAACAGGTTCTGGAGCAGGTTAACCAGTTTAAATACCTCGGAGCTGTTATAGACAGGAAGGGAGGCATTAAAGAAGCGGTAGCTACTCGAAGAGCAGCAGCTGGGAGTCTTTTTCGGGCCATACATAGAGGATTCCTCTGTAAAAGAGAAGTTAGTAAAAAGGCGAAGATGGCTATATACCGCTCCACCTATATTCTAGTCATGACATATGGATGCGAGTCATAGGCATTGACTTCAGCCCACAAAAGCCAGCTCCGAACTTCAGAAATGAGGTATCTGAGGAAGGTGGTTGAAATAACATGAAGAGATATGGTTCGTAACCATGCGATACGGCAAGGCCTCAAAACTCAGCCACTACAGACTCAAGTAGAACAGTCCCAACTACGATGGTTTGATCATGTCTGCAGAATGGAAGACGATCAGCTACCACTACAAGTATTTTAAACTAAGAGCCAGGGATCCGGACTTCCAGGGCGACCCAGAGTCCGCTGGAAGGACAACATTAGATAATCTCTGAAGGACCGAGGACTAGACTGAACCAGGCCAGAAGAAAGACAGCCGATAGGATAGACTGGCGCTCCCTCCTCCAAACCTCTACACCTCAAGGTAGAATAGGGTAATTAAGTTAGTAAATACCATATTTCATGCCTTCAGGATAAAACGGTTGTGGAAAGCTGCTGTATACATATATACTTACATTTGCTGTAAAAATTAATTTAGAGGCAAGGATCATTATAAATGTAATATAATAACCTACATTTACAGTATCAAATTACAATAAAGAAAAAAAGTACGTAAAAAAAACAATGAAAAACAAAAACAAAAAGAATGACCGCAAAAACAAACAAATTAATCCAAAAAAAAAAAAACCAAAACCTCCTTGAAACACATCAGATTAAAGTAGTATATAATCAGAAGTCATGAAATATTGGAACAGTCACCGACTGAATGAGTAGGAAATGAGCGTGGTTTTAGATTATGTAACAAAGATGAACAGCTCAGAGTTCTATATCAGATATAGCTTTAATGAAGTGAAGTGTTACAGACTTCACTGTACTAGGTCCAGCTTTATAAGATGGAGTGACTAGTTCAATTCCTCGCTATCTTTACCTTCATAACTCCAGAGCCGAATTAAATGCACATTTACGGGCTGTTTTTGTGTGTGGCTAAAACGTGACGCTTCCAAGTTCTGAACCCTTCCAAAAACTTACGTGAAATAAATGTAGATATGGGTTTCTACTTTTTGCAACAGCTAGAATATGTACATGAACATCATTTTCCAATTCAGCAGATAGATAGATAGATAGATAGATAGATAGATAGATAGACAGACAGACAGACAGACAGACAGACAGACAGACAGACAGACAGACAGACAGATAGATAGATAGATAGATAGATAGATAGATAGATAGATAGATAGATAGATAGATAGATAGATAGATAGATAGATAGATAGATAGATAGATAGATAGAACGAACTTTATTTTCAAAGGGTTAAGAATTGGGTACGCAGGCCCGTCTTACATTCTGCCCTTCTTCTCTCTGTCATCTTACATATCGTATCCTTTCAATAGCATATGCATTTTGAGCATTATTTAAGCATACAACACTATCAAGGTAAAATAATAACATACATTTGTAACATCCACTCATAATCAAATTTCTTCTTCTTCTTCCGTCCTTAGCCACCGACCGTCAAAGCAGTCAGTGGCCATTACGCCTAATGGCGTCTTAGGGCAACATCAGATAGGTTTTCTTTGCCATTGTTTCCCATCACGCCTATTGGCGTCTTTAGGGCAACGGCAAATCAATCCATTTGCTGTTGTTTCCGTAATCGAAGTGACTGGCAAACGGGTGATCAGCCCGTTGGTATAATCAAATTTAAGTATGTTAAAAAAAAGTGAGAATTAATATAATAAATTAATGAAAATAAATTTAAAAATTAATATATAAAAAAAAATCTAAACCATTCATACAGTAAATTAGACATAATTTGAAACGTAATAAGATTATGGTGGCATATAATAAGAACTCGTGATATTTTGGAAATCTGCTGAATTAGCTGGGACTTCATGTGTTGTCAGCGCATGCGGAAAATGTTCCCAGAGGTGAGCAGCTTTGAGTCCCAAGCAGATACTGCCACAGGGAGTGAATTGTTGACGCCTCCACTATACGAGATCCAGCTTTATGACCTATGCTCCTTAGGGATGTTGTAGTGAAATTGACAGAGATACAACGGTAAAATACCTCCAAAGATAACATGTAAGGATAAAAACATAATGCGTAGGCTGCTGATAGTACATGATCGCCCAGACCGCGGGTCATCACCCTCCATAAAAATTGACTTGCTAGACAGGAGGGGAACGGCGGATAAAAAGGAAAAAATATGACTGGAAAGATTGCGTGAGACTAGAAAGGCTAAGGAGACGTAGGGGGTGGGGGGGTGGGGGGGGGGGGGGGGGGGGGGGGCGGGGTGGGGGAAACGGAGAAAAGTCACGTTTCCCAAGTTGACATAAAGTAAGGAACTCGACAGAAGGGACCTTGGATATGTTACGCCACAGTCATTTATTGGTCGCTTTTGCGATACCAAGCCTTTGATTTGAATTCAGTGGCAGAACGCAGATGTTTGGAATATTACAAAAATTAAAAAGTAACTTTTTCGTAATATTAATGTTAGGAATATAAAAATTAGCTGGCCGGATGGCCCATTCTGAGCAGTGAACTAATATGTTCTTAATTTTACAGACGGATAGATAATATTGAAGATAATGACAAAAGACAGTGTTGTTCACATCAGCGACAGACTGTATTGAATAAAAAGTGTCGCTATTTGCACAAAAAAACACGACCTTGAGACGCAGGTGTTCAAATCTACTTAGTAGGGAAGCGAAGGGACATTGGTGGGAGCTGTGTCTAAATATAACTTTTAACGACAAAATTTTGGAGGGGAGAGAAAGGTTGGTTCAAAAATCAAGTACGTTTTTGAAAAAAAACAAGTAGAGACGGACAGACTAACAGATAAACATCCATACTTGACTGAAGCATGACTGAAATGACTTTAGGGTAGGAAATTTGAATTTGAAATAAACCTAGGCAGTGATTGGCCACAGACAATCATTTTATCGGCGCTCAGACGCGCAAGTGGGGCCATTCCTCAATAGTTGTTCGATGATAGACACAGTATTTTAAAGTGTGGTGATTTCCAAATGAAAGAAAGTGAAATAAGTTCAGGGACGCCATACTATAGCCAGCAGCTCAGCTGAGTTTTGCTAGCATTTCTGTGTTCTTTATTCATAATCTGGTAAGATTGAAATTATTTCTTTGTATATTTTGAATATTGTTTAAGGTTCGAGTGATTTGATACTGCCATATCATAATCTAGCCTTACAAACAAGTAGGGATTTGCTCTAGACCCCCCGCCCAAGTCAGGGTCTAGGGACCCACAATATACATAAACTCCAGCAAGGGTTAGGAAAGACAGATCAAGTGTTGAGAATAATGAAACATATTACCTATCCACTTTTAGGGAAGGAAACTAATAAATATTTTTCAGAATCTATAGTCTGGGAGGACCTATCTGATGTAAAACCACCATGGTAAATGTGCTGTTTGGTCAGAGAGATCTGACCTGTCTGTATGATGTGGTTGTTGTGTCCGTGTTGTGTCCAGACGTGGGTAGAGAATAGAATTTTGACACATAGCCAATACTTTGATTGCAGAGCTGTGAGTTTCAGTTGTCAACAAGGCGGTGTCCATTCAGTTGGTGATTTTACTCGAGTGTATCTGTGCAGTACGTTGTGACAGAGACCACTATTATTGCCCGCCAGCACGGAGAGGTGGGACCACCAGATTTCAGCACCAGAGCTACATATGCAAGTTGAGTGAGCCTCTGGTCTGCTGGAAGTTCACCAACGCCTTTTAGTTACTAATACCCCATAAAATTCCTGCAATTTACTGGACACTGTGTAGTCAATATAGACAGGTGTGATGAGGCCACCCCAACAGCACAAACATTAACTATCCTCCCAAGTAGATGACTACTAGAACATTTTAATAAAACTAACTAGTCTAGTACTTATATATGTACACTCTTGCATTTATTATGTAACATTCCATGCATTTCTTTCATAATTTTTAAATCCTTTCTTTAAAAAAAGTTCTGGTCAACATAAAACTTGATCCAGAACAAATAAATGTAATATAATTCTATCAAAAATTTTACACACGTGAGTTAGTTCAGTGTATTTTAACATTTGTTAAATATTATTAGTCTGCTTAAATATCTGTGGGTGTATCTATAACTATCACACCACATTACATATCATTACCCTAGACATTTTACATAGTTACATTCATTAAGAAAAAAAATTGAGTGTGAGGTCGTAGTGGTAGCAAGAAAGGCCTTCTGACAATTCACAACTACATTTTATCTCAGGAGCCTTCACAGCTGACCTCATACATTACATTTAGTAATATCACCATCATACAATACCATCAAATCCACTACAGATGTAAAGGGTATTGACTGATAGATGAGAATCGTGCATATAGGCCCGTCTTGCATTTTGCCCTTCCTCTTACTCATCTTTTATTGCCTAGTTATCCAGACATTCTCCAACATACTTAATGTATTAGTTTAATGGCGATGCAACATTATAAGTAGTATAAAAGCATACATTTACAGTATCGGATTACAATTAAGAAGTAAGGTATATTAAAATGAAAAACTAGATCATCAGACCCTCCATACAGTATATTAGATAATAATTCGAAACATAATCCCTTAGGGCGGCATATAATCCGCACTCATAATGTATTTGAACAGTCTACGATTATATGAGTAGGGACTGTGCATGTTTTTCAGGTCATGTGGAAGATTGTTCCAAAGATGAGCAGCTGAGTAAGCCAAGCTCTTCTTGTACAAATCTAGCCTGGGCTTGGGTACCTGTAACTGGTTTAAGCGCTGACTACGTTTTTCATTGAATTTTAAAAGTGGCCACAGATACGTTGGAGCATTCTGTGTCAAGATTTTATGAGGAAATTTAGCTTTGTTAAATAGGAAGCGCTTTCTAAGTTTTAATATTTTAAGATTGTTTTATATATATATATATATATATATATATATATATATATATATATATATATATATATATATATATATATATATATATATATATATATATATATATATATATATATATATATATATATATATATATATATATATATATATATATATATACACACACACACACAATGTGTTTGGTGTTTATCAGCAACCAGGCGCACTGCACGTTTTTGAAGTGAATGAAGCCTTTTTGTTTTGGATATGGAACAACCATCCCACATTGTGGAACAATAGTCTTGGTATGTTTGTACATGAGATGTGTAGAACATTTTCCATGCACCCTCATGTAGGAAGTGTTTGATTTTGGCTAATTGGAAAACTTTTTGTGCCGTTAGCTTTGTGAGTGCACTTACATGTGAGATACACTTAGTAAGATAGATAGATAGATAGATAGATAGATAGATAGATAGATAGATAGATAGATAGATAGATAGATAGATAGATAGATAGATAGATAGACAGACAGACAGACAGATAGATAGATAGATAGATAGATAGATAGATAGATAGATAGATAGATAGATAGATAGATAGATAGATAGATAGACAGATAGATAGATAGATAGATAGATAGATAGATAGATAGATAGATAGATAGATAGATAGATAGATAGATAGATAGATAGATAGATGCTAGTTTTTTTTCAGGGGAGTTTACTAAGATGTGTTTATATGTTTAAGGGAGAGAACTACACACAAATTACAATATGAATTTGGAAATGACTATTTACTTATTTTAATCTATAAGTAATTTAAATTAGCTTTTTCTTCTTTTCCGCAGCATATTTTTATGTAGCTTGTGAGACAAATTGTATCTATTAAGTTTCTTAATATTTTCAGCGTCTCTATATTTAAAAAAAAAATACATTTTACAAGAACACGCTGGGTATTTAATGATTTTTCTATATTTAAATATATACCTTTTAATGGATCAATTAATAAGCCTGGTTACGTTTCTTCGTCGTACAACAAAATCGCTTCTCGGCCTTTTGGCTAAGATCAAAGTGTCTAAGCACAGGGACCAATACAGTGACATTCATGTGTCATTAGGTCTCTTGTGTGAGAACACAGAAGATCACTACAGTTGGGACATGGGTCTTGACCAGGGCCGGGTTGAGCGTGTGCCATGCAACCTCATGCAAGGCAAAAAATAAGCGACCTCTTGCGAGGAAAAAAATATGCGACCTCATGCGAGGGGAAAAAAAAAAAAAGGCTTATTGGCTAAGATCAAAGTGTCATGTCCAGTCCCGGGATCACACACAATTCACACATTGTACTAAATAAAGTCAATAGACCTCATTTTGAGCCCCAGAAGGGGTATTAAAGTTATATATATATATATAAAAAACATCGTTACTATTTTGAAGAGCTATTTTGAATTCAGTGTGGATTATTATTCTGTGTGTGTGTGTTTATTTTGGAAATAAGTGAATTTTCTACTTGGTAAGTACAATTTCTCAACAATGGATGTCCAAGGCATCATTTTGAATATGGATGAGGCTTTGGAAGGTGGTTCACTCCACAGACCGGGTACTCTGGTTTTGACGACCTCTGGCCCACAGGCCGCTAGAGCATCATACTCATCAATTTCAAGTATTTTGACCGGACCAGCAGGTGTCGGCCCAAACGGTATCGCGGCCCTGTATCGCCTTGACAATCCAACGAAGTGGTATGCGACTTTGACAATAGCAGCGCACATCACGTATTACCAAAATCTGCATGGAAAGAAATATGAGTGGGCTAACCTACAAATGTCGATCGCAATTGAACATCAGGAAAAGGAGAAAACAAAGGGAGTGTTACACTGGCTACCCCCAACGATTAAGATGATAGAAAACTCTTTACAGAGCGATACAACAGGAGGCAATCTGATCATCAGAAGTTGTTCCCCCATCCGACAAGTGTTTCGGCCCAGTATACTCCTTTACACTCTACAGGGGGCGGGCCCACTTGGGTCATGATTCCCAAGCGTCTCAGCCTCCTGTTGTCTTGTATCGAAAATGAACCCTTTTCACTTATAGTAGCAGCTTTAAAATCCACACCTCCGCCAGCCGTGGGGGCAATTATGAAAGTAACAAAGAGAAGACAAATTATTCCGTTCGTTCCGTCGCACATCACAACTAAGGACACACACTGAGACACCTGCGCGAAGCTGACGAGGCTAGCCACTGCGCGCTAGCAACTGAAATTCTGTGCCTAACACCTCTTATAATAAATAATATACGCCGCCTGTTGCCCCTCAGTCACAGCCCTTTCACTAGTACGCCAAAAAACACAACGTATTGTGGACTTAGAAAAATTCCTGGTGTTTTCTGTACCGCAGCGTTTACTGTCACGATTTCCATTGCCCATTGCGGTTGTTCCCACAGCCAGCCTGATGCCTTTTCGGCAGTTTCACTACGCCTCTTCATTGCCCTTGTTCTCGACTGTCACCTCAGCCCCAACAGTTTCAATAAATAATACACTGATGCAGCCACAAGCCCTCTTGCGCCCACCTCAACAGCCATGACCCTTGCAGTGAACCCATCGTGTCTCAGATCCACGGCCAGATCATTATACTTGGCCACTTTGAACGAATGTTGCTCGTCCAATCTGGATTAAAATGGCACGGTCAGTTCAATCAGTATAACATGAAGCGCTGCTGAAGAATGAAGCACTATATCCGGCCGTCTCCGCCATTTTCTGATACTCTCTGTATATGCCCCTCGTCCAGGTAGATCTACCGCCATATCATAATCGTTTGCACAGTCAAGAAGAGATGGTAAACTGCTACCAGGTTTACTCGGTTTGGGGTGTGCTGACTTTCTTGCCCTCAGAAAGTATGTATTTGCAGTGCTCGGTCTGGGTTTGCTATTCACCTTCATCCTTGCCAAGTCTGTTGTCGCAACAAGCTCATTTAGCACTTTGTTATGGCGCCAAGTGTATCGCCCTTGCCCTAATGACACCTTACACGCTGAGAGCACGTGTTCAAGTGTCTGCCTCCCCTGGCACACGGGGCACTGCTCATCATCCGACTTTCCCAATTTCACAAGGTTTGTGGCCGACGGCAGCAGGTCATACATTGATCTAACAACGAAGCTGAGTCTAAGAGGTGCCATATGCCATATATCATTCCATGTCAAGGACCTCTGCAGGGCTCCTTCCCATGTAGTCCATTGGCCTTGTTGGACCTGCTGCACTGCTTTTTGCAACCTCGTATCATTCTCAGCTCCTCGTATCTCCTCAACTACCATGTCTCTGCGCTCCCTGCTTGATGCCTTGGACCACCAGCGGATGTCTCCATGACCAAATCCTCGTCTATTCGTTTGTGTGTATCCGATTACCTCCCTCAGTTTGAGCGACTCTTGTGCAGCATCAACAGCTTTTTCCACTCTCCGCTTCCTTCCCGTTTCTAGTGTGGGCTGAATGGACTTAACCACGTCATCTGCTGACTCGCGTAGCATCATTGCAAGCCTTGCCTTTCCAACTTTGTACTCTTCAACAACTGACTTGAAAGGAAACATAAGTTTTGACTTTTTGCAGTACAGTGCTACATCTGACAGACCTGGTGGTACCCCTAGCTATTTCCTCATGAACTTGTTGACCTTCTACTCTATAGTCTTTTCCACAAAAGCTTATTTCCTCAGGTATTCCATTGTTTTATCATAACGGACTCTGTCAAAAAATGTATTATAATCCACGAAGCACATATAAATATTTTTCGATCTCTATATACTGGTTTGAGTAAAGTGAAAACGGGAAATATGTTATAACAATAAGAATAATTACGCCATTATATTGTAACTTGCCAATATTGTTGTCCTGGTTGTCTCGAGTGTCATGCACGCGCCATCGCGGTGATGACGAATACGGTGACGTCATAATGACGTTTTAAAGATGTCCTCCCCGCTAGTGGAATACACCAAACAGCAGCAGCGTTCTGTTATTCAATTTTTGATCAGCGAAGGGGTGAAACCAATAGAAATTCATCGGCGAATGAAGCTCAAGTACGATGATGCATGCATGTCAAGGTCGCAGGTGTATGAATGGTGTACAAAATTCAAACACGCCGTGATTTCTGTGACAGATTGTTCACGACCAGGTCAGGCACATAGAGTAGTGACTCCAGAATCAATAGCAACCGTTGAACGACTCGTACTGTGGATGATATTGCCACACATCTTGACATCAGTCACGGTTCAGCACACCACATCATCTCTGATGTGCTACAGTACCACAAAGTGTCTACAAGGTGGGTTTATTATTGTGTCTGCATTATTGTTTTCTTATTGTTCCCTTTTTGTATAGCCTTAAGTTTTTTCTATACTTCATTAATATGTGTGCTAGGACTAAGTTACTGACAAAACTCTTTCTAGTTAATTTCTTTGGCTTTGAATATTATTCTGTTAGATTCATTCCTAAGACGTTTATACTCATCATAGTTTTCTTCTGTTCTGTTATTTTTATATATTAGCAAGGTCCTTTTTCTTCTCTCATGAATTTCTACACAGCTTTTATTCCACCAGGAACTGGTTCTTTATTCCACTGAGTTTGTCTTTTTTTTTTTATTAATGTTATTTATTGATTTTAGGTGCTGTGGAATATTTTTATTTGGTATATATTGTATTGCTATTTTAAGAATTTCATTGGTCAGCGTTTCTGCCCACAAGTCAGTATCATCTGATTCCATGTCTTTATATTTCATCACCTCCAGCTCTTACTGTAAAGCTTCCCAGTTTGCTTTTTTATAGTTGAAAATCGGTTTCTCTGGTCCTGGGTTTGGAATAACGTTTTCATGCATGGTTTTTACAATGGGCAGATGATCTGAGTTTGTGTCTTGTAACACTTCCCAATTTACATTCGCTAGGTTGTTAGTTGCTATACTTATGTTTATTGCTGAGTCTGCACAGTTAGCTTGTGGATTATTCCTAGTTGCAGTTCCATCATTTAGTATTAGCAGGTCATTGTTTTCTATAAAGTCAAGTAGGTGCTTTTCTTGCATTGTCTGCATGTTGTCCACCCCAAGCATAATGATGGGAATTACAATCGCCTACTATGACTGTTTTGGGGCCTAGTCTGGTGCTTATGGAGAATATTTCTTCATCTTCAATTGTACCATTTTTAGCGTATACATTTAAGATTGTTAGATTGTTTGGTTCAGCTGCTATAGTGACCTGGGATACCTTATATGTTGGTTGTATCAAATACTTCCCAGTCAATAATTTTAATAGTTTTGTTAACTAAGACTGCGACACCCCCTCCTCTACCTTCTTCCCTATCGTGCCTAAGTATCTTAAAGCCCTTACAACTATATCTACTATTTGGATTTAAACGTGTCTCTTGAAGAGCATATATAGTGTTATTTCCTCCTGTCTCTGTAAGTAGGGGTGCAAAAGTATTTTTCATACCCCTACAATTCCACTGTATAATTCTAAATCCTTCTAAGCTGAGCTTTAATATCATCTAGTATTCCTTTTATTTTTTTGGTTAAACTATCAAATTTGCTCTAATTGTGTATTTTCTGTACTCATGGGCCCATTATCTACCATATTCTCAAGGAATTCTATATTCAGGCTTGTCATTTTGTCCCAAACTTTTTCCACTAAGTATGGTAAAAGTACCTCAACTGTTTCTTTGGTAGATTCTTCTAGGTTGTTTTTGTTTTCCTGCTCTTTTTCTTTTGACAGTTTAGTTTTAATTATTCTAATCTCTTCTTTTACAGATTTTATTTCTGCTGCAACTTTATTGTCTGTGTTGGTGGCTATTTCTTTCATATCTTGGATCACCATTTTAAATGGTGTACTTGTTATTATCGATTCTTTTAGTGCTTGTTTGGTATGTTGGTACACTGCACAGCCCTGAAACCTGGCACTGTGGTTTCCCTTGCAGTTGCTTCACTTTCTGTTTACATTTACCTTTTTGTAATCGGCATCAGCCTTTGCCTTTTCACTCTGCGCAGCGGGGTGCATACCGGCACAGTACCTGCATACTGTATTGCCTTTGCATCTGATTTGGCCATGGCCAAATTTCATGCAGTTGGAGCACTCCAATACTGGGGGAATGTAAGCTTCTGTGTTCTTTTTAGCTTTTCCAAATAGAAATATCTTGGGGGTTCCCTCCCTTCTGTCGTTATTACTGCCTCTGGGGTTACTACACTCCCTTTCACTGTTATTCTTTCCACGTGTACCAGCTTTAAATCTGGGTTCTGCTTGGCCAGGTTGTTTAAGACTTCCTCGACTGACAGGGTTGGGTTTGTACCTTTTACCATACATCTTCTGGTTTCTTTTGAAATTTTTATTGGTACTTTTATATTGTGGGCCAATTGGATAAATTTTGATTTTTCCTGTAGTTCTTGTAGTAAAGTGTTCGTTTTTTTCTGTTTCATTTATGTTAACAGTACTCCACTTTTTTGTTTTTGTATTTTGGCAATGGATTTTTTATCAATTACATTTTCCAGGATGACTACGATTTTGACGTCCGGGAGAGATCTAAGCGTGGCTTCTATTCCAGCTATTTGTGTAATTTTAACGTTTTTGGGGGTTTCCTTTCGGTTGGAGTCTTCTTTGTTTACTTCTCCTGTGGTTTCCTGACTTCTTTTGGCTGTGTTTTTCTGGTTGTCCTGATTTTCATCTTCCCTGAGTCCTATCTTTTTGTTAGCTGTCCTGGTTCCTGAGTCTTCAGCTTTGTTGTTTCTGCTTACTGTAGTTTTTATTTATGGAGCCGCGCTAGCGTAGGGGTTACCACACCGCTCTGGCGACCGGGTGATTCAGGATTAAACCCGGGCGACGGCATTTGAGGATTTTTCGTCGACCGGGATTTGGACTGGATTAACTCGAGACCTGGCGAGGACATTTGAAGGAGTGTCGTCGACCAGGAATTGGCGGCTCGTGAGACGACCCAGCTCTAATGGGTACCTCCGAAATCGGCGAGTATCTGCCTGAATGGCGAGGGACACCTGTCTCTGTACAAGAAAAAAAGGGATACTCACGTAAAATCAATGTCAGGTTAGGCATTAATAATAACCTGAGATTTCGCCTCGAGTATTAGCGGGCGTACGAAAAAAAAATTTCTGAGCCTCTTTCCAGTTTTCCCTTATTGTCTCTATCCTGTCCTTTATTTCTGTCTCTCTGACTTCACGGCGCGTTCTTTTCTGTCGGGTTTGGTGTTTTGATCTTTTCAGGTGTCCTGGCCCACGCTTTTCCTTCCCCGGACTGTGCCCTCGTTATCGGTGGCATTGTCTCTGTCTTTTAATTTGCTACTACTTTTTTTTATGTGCTTGGTTTTGTATGAACTTTAATGTTTATCCTTAGTCTCACTGCTTTAATCTTAAGTTAAGTATATCCGTGCTTTCTAAAGTCTTTTTTTTTAAATTGTATAATATTATTATTTAAGAATGACTTTTAAACTTGTCTAGTAGACCTTGTTGAACAGTTAAATCTAGTTCGAATTTTGCCAGGTAACTTTAATATTTTTGTTTTACTTAAATTATAGTTTGATGGTTGATTATTATTACTAGTAATTTAAAATTCCTAAATTATACAAATATTCAAAGCAATAATTATAAAGTCCCCTAATACTTAATATTAATTTTTTAAATAATTTAATAATTAAAATACTTAATATATCTCACCGAAAAGGGTGGGGGGGGGGATGATGAACTCACAGGCGCCTCATTGGAATCGACCAGACCCGTTACACGGACTTCGAGCTCTGAACAACGGATGGAATTTCCATGTTCCTGTGGTAGGAAATTCTCACTCAGAGAAGAAAGAAAATCCACAGAACGAAAAAGGGGTGGTGGAGTTCATCAGGAAACGATAAACAGCGCTCAGTCTCGACGGGTATGACGTTAGAAGAACGCAGCCAGGAGTAAATCCACAGTGCTGAGTACATTCAAGTTGATCTGCCTGATGATGATCTCACACACTTCTTGGACAGGAAGAGAGATGCAATCAAGTTTCCACCTGCCAGTGCAAAAGGGCTTTAGGAACAGCTGAACGAAGCCTTGGCAAAAGAGTTGGATAACAACCTGAAGCAGATAAATTTGAAGAAGAAGCTGGAAATCTTCGGCGACATAATATAGCTGCACTGTCACAAAGTGTTCGGAGTCAGGGAGGCAAGAGAAAGTAACTGTTAAAACCTTTTTACGCGTGGGATTTAAATGTGTGAGTCCCTCACATGCCCGTCTAGTGTTGATAGACATACATGTGAGCGCAACTAAAAAAGTTGTATATGTTTAGTTATTTACGCGCCATAAGACACAATTCTTGAACCAAATAGGGCATCACGGTGCGATTGGTCATTTGTTGCCAAACAGCGATTACGTTATTAAAGGGAGATCCCTAAATTCTGCTACTTGAGACAGAAGTCCTTTTGACGGAGTTGATTGTGATTTTTGTCCCAAGTCGCGGGAAGACTCCATCAAGAGTTATTAATACCCCTCCTTGTATGGAGCGGTTGCTCTAACCAACCCATGGCTCGATTGCATATTGTACTTGATGCTATTTTATTCGTGACAAGATTTGGCTGAGCACGCGCGACACATAATAATTTAAGTGATACTCGGGCTCAGTTGCGATCTGGCCGAGATCATATGACACTGAATCGCACTGTTCTGGTGGGCAACATTCCATCGCATACCACTTGGTATTCACTTCGAAAATTTTTTCACAAGGTTGGTAATGTTAAATTGGGTCGCATGTTCGAACTTCAAAGCTCTTTTAACCAGCTTGCTTTTGTTCGTTTTGATAATTATCGTGACGCTTAAAGAGCTGTCAATTTCATACATGGTTCCCTTTTTGCACACCATCCTCTAGACGTGCAACTGGTACAAAACTCTGCACCACGCACTTTATAGTTGCATTTGTGGGTGCGTTACTCTTCATTATTTCCTGAAGTTTTGTACTTGTTTCTTCTACTTTTGCAGATAATTCTTAGTACTTGATTTCGTCTTTGTCTTGCATATCGGCATTTCTTTATTTTTCAGATATACTGTCTGTTCCGTTTGTTATATCTATCTTTAAATTTTTTATTGGGCCGGTTAGCTCAGTATTTTCTGGTAATACTCAGCGACTCAGATATTCAGTCGTCATTTCTATCTCCGGGGCGTAATTCAATCGCATCAACGTTTCATTCCTCACTTATCTACTATCACTGCGTGTCTTTCTGGATTATTAAAGAAAGGTTCACCAAACTTAATTCGGTGGTCCCCAGAGTGCCAGACGACATTATATTATATTAAATCATTGTTTTCATCGTCACCTATTTTCCGATTGCCATATCCAGAAATTCCATTTACTCTTCGCAGCGATGCTTCAATGATGGGAATCGGGGCGTCTTTATTTCAATATTATGATGGAACTCTCTACCCGGTGATGTATGTGTCTAGAAAACTGACTTCAACAGATCTAAACTACTCTGTACTAGACAAAGAACTTTTAGCCATGGTCTGGTCCATCCTGAAATTACAGCGATTCTTGCTCGGCGCCCATTTTGTCGTGGAGACCAATCAACGCGCCCTTACGGCTCTTCAAAATAAAGACCTTAAGAGTTCGAGATCATCCCGCTACGCCATAGCTCTCCAACCATTCTGTTTCATAATACGTGCTATTTCAGGTTCTGAAAATGCGATGGCTGATCTATTGTCACGTTGCCCACAGGATTCGGTCGAGCCTCTGCTCCTCTCAATTTGCGATTTGACAACGTAACTAAGTCATAACTGGATAATGTTTGATTGCGAATTATCACGCCACATTTGCCAGTCATATTCTAAGTCTTATATATAACATTACATTCTTCGCACCATTTTTGTACGTATTATTTTTGGTGCTTTTACATTTCAATTAACTATCAGAAACTGTGTTGGTGCAACACTAACTGTAGTGTTATTTTACTTCTATTCCACTGGGAAAAATAAATTTGACATAGATTGAAGTTATTTGATAGATGGGTGATTACAGGACGTTTGACTTTCATGGATGTTCATGATTTTAGTTCACTTCTATACGAGCTTAAGACAATCTTCATTGCCAACGTGGTGATTTCTTGACATTTTAATCAATTTAAATGTAGTTTACTTTGTGACATTTTAAAATAATTTTAATAAATTTAAATATAGATTAGTTGGTAACATTTTAATATTCCATAACGATGGGAGACATTTATGACATTCGTGTTACCTTAACTAGTTTAGTATTCGAGATACACTATTACATATCACCATAATTTTTTTTATCACCGCGCATCATCCACGCTTGATAATTTTTGGCACATAGAGATAATTCAACCATTATGGCATACTTGCTGTGTAGCTAATCTTGCCTACACTCTCTTTGGGAATGTGTTCTTTTCTTCGAGTATGTTATTTTGTGCATTGATTTTCTTTAATTATTTCTACGCATACATACATTACTTAATTTAATTGTGTTCATTGATTGAGATTTTTTCTTTTATCTTCTTGTTTGATTACTGTCTCCATTGGTCACCATTTCTTTCCATTCTTCACTACTTTATTTCATTATCTCATTTCATTTGCGACTTCTTAATTTGTTGTTACTACAATTATGGTACATTATGTATCATTTTTTTTGTTTGAGCTTGGAAATTGTTTTCTATTCCCACACTTCTTCCCACTTATTAATTTCTTCAAATGACTTAACACTACTTATATTTTTCTGGTATTCCATTGATTTATTGAAAGGAACTTTCTCGACTTGTCGGGTATAATTTAAAAAAAAAAAGCATACCTTTTTTATCTCTGAGGGGTTGTGTATACTGTTAAGTCTTTTTTACGCGTGGGGTTTAAATGTGTGAGTCCCTCACATGCCCGTCTAGTGTTGATAGACATACACGTGAGCGCAACTATATAAGTTGTATATGTTTAGTTATTTACGAGCCGTCAGACACAATTCTTGAACCAAATAGCGCATCACGGTGCGATTGGTCGTTTGTTGCCAAACAGCGATTACGTTGTTAAAGGGAGATCCCTACTTGAGACAGACGTCTTTTTGAAGGAGTTGATTGTGAGTCTTGCCCCAAGTCGTGTGAAGACTCCATGAAGAAATATTAATACACCTCCTTGTATGGAGCGTTTGCTCTAGCCAACCCATGGCTCAATTGCATATCGTATTTGATGCTATTTTATTCGTGACAAGATTTGGCTGAACTTCGGCACTCATCTGTTATGGCGTGTCACTAGTGGGTCCAGATTCTTGCCGATGGTTATCGGGATCATTCTTCAATATATTTACAGGGGTCATTCAATAAAACCCGTCATATTATTCAAAGCTCCGTCATGGAAATCAGAATGTTAGAATTACTCACCGCAGAGCTCATCGCCGTCCTTGAAATGTCGGCGGTTAGAGAGTCGGTCAAGTTTCATGATTGATGATGTATACTAATGCAAAGTACCTTGATGCCATGATGTTATAACTTGTACAATTGATGTGATGTGCCTACTATGCATAACCATGATCGTCTATACCTCGTCGTTAAATAAACGTATTTTCGTGATGTCTAGCCATGACTCCAGTCCAGACGATTCATTACACATTGGTTAATTTGTTTCATTGACATTGGCCAATCCTTTCGGCCCCCACATATATATTTGCGTTATCTGAAAATCAATCGGATATGAACTAGAAGCCCGAATATACCATAACACTATAATAATAGGTATCAACAATAGAATGACATATTTAGATGGTCGCAAAGATGAGCCGCTCAGCAGCAACTTCTTCTTCTTCTTTGGTCCTAAGCCGCCGATAGTCAAAGCAGTCAGTGGCCATTACGCCTGGTAGCGTTTTGTAGGGCAACAACAAATTGATTCCACTTTGCTCGGTCGGCGGCCATCTTTCGTACAGTGCCACAACTCTGGTTCATTCTTTGCATCTCAGCCTCTACAGTCCTCCGCCAAGTTGTTTTTTTGTCGGCCTTTCTTTCGTTTTCCTTCAGGGGTCCATAGCATTGCTGTTCTTGTGATAGCATCGGGGTCTCAGCAGCATGGCAGGCCTTAAATGGCCGAGTAAGCCAGGAGCTGAATTTAACACCAAGCCCCCAACGATGCAAAAGGTAGAAAGCATTGTCCAGAAAGCTCGTTGCAAGTTAGCTCCAGGTTCTAATGGTGTTCTATATGTTGTGTATGAGAGATGCGCTGAGGTGCTCAAACGACTGCTCCGTTTACTGAAGAATGCGTGAAAAACCCAGCCTGTAAGCAAGGAATAGAGAAAGGCGAACGGAGTCTACATCCCGAAGAACATAATTCCACAGACATCAGTCAGTTCAGGCCAATCTCACTACTTAATGTGGAAGGGAAGATATTCTTCTCAGTGATGGCGGCGAAAAGGCTCACTACATATCTCCTGGCAAATGGGTACATTGACACTACCATTCAGAAAGGAGGTATCCCAGGTACACCAGGATGTCTAGAGCATGCCACAATGATCTGGGAAGCAATCCAAAAGGCAAAGTCTGACAGAACAAACCTCCATGTAATATGGTTGGATCTAGCAAATGCTTATGAATTCGTTCCGCACCAGATGTTTTGGCAGGCCCTAGAAATGTATCATGTTCCACAAGAGATTGCAGCAATGCTGAAGCTGTATTTCGCAGGGTTTTCTGTCAGATTTTCAACCAGAGAGTACACAACGAAGTGGATTGGCCTTGAAGTTGGAATTGCGATGGGATGTACCATCTCTCCGATATTATTCGTGATGGCTATGCAGGTAATCCTCAATGCGACTAAAGGAATGGCTATAGGTCCAAAGCTCGGTGAAATGTGTCACATGCCACCGCTCAAAGCATTCATGGATGACACAACACATCTGACATCAGATGAACATCAGGCCCGGAGGATGTTAACGAGCCTGGATAAACTAGTAAGCTGAAGCAGAATGAGCTTCAAACTCAAGAAGTCGAGAAGCCTATCAGTCAGGAAAGGGAAGGTAGCAGAGGTCATATTCATGGTTTCCAACCAAAGAATCCCTACTGTCATTGAGAAACCTGTTAAAAGTCTTAGAAGGGAGTACGATGCGTCATTAAAAGACTCGAAGGCAGTGCAACAGACAATAGAAATGGCAGGCAGGGGGCTCCATTTCATAGACCAAAGCAGACTCCTAGGAAAATTCAAACTGTGATGCCCCCAGTTCATTATAATATCTTAGTTGCTGGGGCCACTGCTTATAAATGAAATAAGCACAAGTACAGTGGAAGCTATAGAGTAGAAGGTCAACAAGTTCAAGAGAAAATGGCTAGGGGTACCACCAGGTCTGTCAGATGTAGCACTGTACTGCAAAAAGAAAACTTCGCCTTCCCTTGAAGTCAGTTGTTGAAGAGTACAAAGTTGGAAAGGCAAGGCTTGCATTGATGCTACCCGAGTCAGCAGATGACGTGGTTAAGTCCATTCAGCCCACACTGAAAACGAGAAGGAAGTGGAGAGTGGAAGAAGCTGTTGATGCTGCCCAAAGTCGCTCAAACTGAGGGAGGTAATCAGATACACACAAACGAATAGACCGGGATTTGGTGATGGAGACATCCGCTGGTGGTCCAAGGCATCAAGTAGGGAGCGCAGAGACATGGTAGTTCAGAAGACACGAGGGGCTGAGAATGAGAAGAGGTTGCAGAAAGCAGTGCAGCAGCCCCAACAAGGCCAATGGACTACATGGGAAGGAGCCCTGCAAAGGTCCTTGACATGGAATGATATATGGCATATGGCACCTCTTAGGTTCAGCTTCGTTGTTAGATCAATGTATGACCTGCTGCCGTCGTCCACAAACCTTGTGAGATGGGGAAAGTCGGATGATGAGCAGTGCCCCGTGTGCCAGGGGAGGCAGACACTTGAACACGTGCTCTCAGCGTGTAAGGTGTCATTAGGGCAAGATCGATACACTTGGCGCCACAACAAAGTGCTAAATGAGCTGGCTGCGACAATAGACCTGGCAAGGATGAAGGCGAATAGCAAAGCCAGGCCGAACACCGCAAATACATACTTTCTGAGGGCATGAAAGTCAGCACACCCGAAACCGGGTAAACCAGGTAGAAGTTTAACCATATCGGTTTGACTGTGCAAACGACTGGGAGATGGCTGTAGAGCTACCTGGACGAGGTGCATATCCAGAGAGTATCAGAAAATCGCGGAGACGGCCGGATATAGTGCTTCATTCTTCAGCATCGCTTCAGGTTATACTGATTGAACTGACCGTGCAATGTGAATCCAGATTAGACGAGTGTTTCGTAGTAACGATCCTTGTTAAAGGGTGTTATACTTTGGAGAGGTACCTGTGTGTAGTAAGTATGGCATGCACGTGTGTCGATAAGAGTTTTACATTCAGCCTTCAAACACATTCCTGATATTCAACAATAAAGATGCCGCAAAGGCCAGTTTGGACGTTAAGACGACACATGTTTATTTAACGTTTACAGCTCCAGTTAATTCATATAATATAAGTTCATAAAATCATAGCATAACCTAGCCAGTCTTGTGCGACGCAGATTTTATTTAAAAGTCTCAATTTACTTGCATCATAATTCAGCATTCCATATTCACAAATATAATACTCTAGCATCAACCCAGTAAGTATGTGGGCGATCTAGATGTTGAAACACTTTAAGACTCTGTAGAAAATACACCATCCAGGAGCTAGACATTTATGCGTCCGTCCACATCGAGATACACACAGGAAAGGCCTCGAAGTATCCTTCACTTCTGCTAAACTGAGACCGGCTAACTTCTGCTATATCTGCCCCAAAAGGCAATAACGTACTTCCGGGTAACCCATGGACACAGTACATCAACATCATGGTCTCAAATCGATACCTTTTTGATAACGACCGATACGTTATGAGTTTTAATCATAACAACGAGCAACATTCGTTCAAGCGGCCAAGTATAATGATCTGGCCGCGGATCTGAGACACGATGGGTTCACTGCAAGGGTCATGGCTGTTGAGATGGGCGCAAGAGGGCTGCATTAGTGTATGATTTATTGAAACTGTTGGGGCTGAGGGGACAGTCGAGAACAAGGACACTGAAGAGGCTTAGTGAAAGTGCCGAAAAGGCATCATGCTGGCTGTGGAACAACCGCAAAGGGCTATGGAAATCGTGACAGTAAATTCTGTGGTACAGAAAACACCAGGAATTTTTCTAAGTCCACAATACGTTGTGTTTTTTGGCGTACTGGTGAAAGGGCTGTGACTGACGGGCACCACGCGGCATTTATTATAAGAGGTGTTGGGCACAGAATTTCAGTTGCTAGCGCTCAGTGGCTAGCCTCGTCGGCTTTGCGCAGGTGTGTTAGTGTTTGTCCCTAATCGTGGTGTGCGACGGAACGAACGGAATAATGTGTCTTCTATTTGTTACTTTCACAATTGCCTCCACGGCTGGCTGTGTTGTGGATTTTAAAGTTGCTATCAAAGTGAAATTGGTTCATTTTCGATACAAGACAACAGGAGGCTGAGACACTTGGGAGTCATGACCCAAGTGCGCCCGCCCCCCTTAGAGTGTAAAGGAGTATACAGGACCGAAACACTTGTTCGACATGGGGACTTTTTCTGATGATCAGATTGCCTCCTGTTGTATCGCTCTGTAAAGAGTTTCCTATTCTCTTAACTGCAATAAGCTAATACCTAAATCAAATTACAAAGGAAATCACCACTTATCTTTATTATGTCTAGCAAGATAGCTGCCAGATCTCACACAAGCAAGTGCCTCGTGGTGCTTGAATCTATTTAATTTCTTTTTTTTTTTTTTGGTCTAACATTGCTGAGTTAAATTAATATTCCAAGCGATAATTAACTAGTCACCAATTACATGATATTAAATGTAATAAGCTAATACTTAAATCAAACCAAAAAGGAATCGCTACTTATCTTTATTATGTCTATCAAGCGTATTTAATAGAATTCCTAAGTTATAATAATACTTCTAGCTAACAATTACCTAGTCACCTAACACTAACTGCAATAAGCTAATACTAAAGATTGATAAAAAATTATATCAACTTATGTAAAAACTTGAGTAGTTCGATGAATTTCTCAACAGTGCCTCTCCTAAAAAGGACGTATCAGCCTTATGTAATTTGAGTTTCGCAAAAATACGTATGTACGCTTCAGAAGTCGGAAGTCGAAGGATGAAATACATGATTAATGAATACGGGTTAAAGCTAGTCATTAAAAGATTCATACAGATATTAGCAGCAATATGCTAAAATCCAAATTGCTTTTGCAACTTGTGTTATTTAAAAAAAAAAAACAATAAAGAAATTAAAAACAAAAATTTTTAAGTACTTTTTTCATATCCAACAAACACTTATTTTTGCATGAAAAATTCAGTGTTGACCCACTTAAGGTTATCAACACTGATAGTGCAATTTTAGGTTTTATTTTTTAGCAGAGTTTTTTTCCCTTGACCAAAAATATCAGCGGAACAGCAAACGAAAATGGGGATAAACTAATAAGTTTATGTATCATTAACAACCTGGTCATTGGAGAAACCACATAAAGAAATCCACAAATTAACATGAGAATCACCAAATGGTCGGGATAGAAACCAGATAGACCACATTATGGTTAACGGTAGATGGAGACTTGCATTACAAGATGTGAAGGTAAGAAGAGGTGCAGATGTGGGAAGTGATCACCATTTAGTAGTAGCAAAACTGAAAGTGAAACTAACAAGAGCTGGACCAACTGTAACTACACAGAAAAGGTTTGACATCAGCAAATTGAAGGACTCCCTTACCAGAAAAGCTTTTGCGGCCGACATAAAGAAACGATATCAATTTGCCAAAAGTCAGGAAAAACGTTGACTGATGATATAGACCAGCATTTCAAACCATTTCAACAATATACAAGGAAAGCAGCAAATCATGCTTGGGATTCTAGGAAAGGAAGAAGCAAGACTGGATAACACCAGAAACATTAAACACCATAACGATGAGAAAGGAAATGAAAAGAAAGAAAACAGAAGCGAAGTCCCCCAGGTTAAAGCAACTATAAAGCGAACAGTACAGTCAGCTGGACAAGGAAGTTAAACGCCAAACCCGAGCCAACAAAAGGAATTTCCTAGACGATCTTGCAAGACAGGCAGAGGAGGAAGCACTGAGAAATGAACAAAGCACAGTATACAAAATAACTAAATTCATCAGCGGAAAACGAGGTGCAAACGATATTACATTAGTAAGAGATAAGCAAGGTAATCTCATCACGACAGCAGAGGGACAGGAAACAAGATGGGCAGAGCACTTCAGAGAAACTCTGAACAAGGAACCACCAGAGACACAATTGAATGTTCCTGAAGCTGAAAACGATCTAGATGTAAATACAGACATTCCACGAAAAGAAGAAATCATCACAGCAATCAAAGGGTTAAAGAACGGCAAAGCTCAGGGCCATGATTACTTAAATGCAGAGCTA
Source organism: Oreohelix idahoensis (assembly GCA_024509875.1). Classification (NCBI taxonomy): domain Eukaryota; kingdom Metazoa; phylum Mollusca; class Gastropoda; order Stylommatophora; family Oreohelicidae; genus Oreohelix; species Oreohelix idahoensis. The sequence goes on from JAMPIV010013134.1 coordinate 110,682, forward strand.
TTTAAGACAGACCCTGAGCTAGCAGCAGAACTATTAGAACCACTATTTGCACAAGTCTGGAAAACGGGGACAACACTATCAGAGTGGAACAAAGGAATAATTGTCAAATTGCCCAAGAAATGAGATCTTGCAGACTGCAATAATTGGAGAGGAATCACTCTTCTCTCAGTTTTCAGCAAAATACTAGGCAGGATAATTATACAGAGAATTTCAAAAGCAGTAGACCACAAACTGAGGAAAGAAGAAGCAGGATTTAGAAAGAACAGAAGATGTGTAGATCATATATTCACTCTTATGAACATTATAGAGCAGTGCTCAGAATGGCAAAGACAGCTTTACATTAATTTCGTTGATTTTGAAAAGGCTTTTGGCAGCATACATAGGGACAGTTTATGGAAAATACTGAGGGCTTATGGAATTCCAAGCTGCATAGTGTCAATCATAAAAAGCCTCTATGCCAACTTTACGGGCAGCGTTGGGCAGAGCAACCTAACCTTTGAGGTGAAGACAGGAGTACGACAGGGATGCCCCTTATCAACCACTCTATTTTTAACAGTCATAGATTGGGTGATGCGCCAGACAACAGAGGGCAGTCAAAGAGGAATAAAATGGACAACATTTTCTACATTGGAAGATCTGGAATATGTAGATGACATTGCACTAATAGCACTTTCACATCAACACATCTAGGAAAAAACGGATAGACTTAATAAGTTTAGCCAGCAGGTGGGCTTGAACATCAATTTAAAGAAGTCTGAGGTCATGACGCTCAATGTGAGCAACCCTGAGCCCATATCAGTAAGGAATCAGCAACTGGTACAGACAGATACCTTCACATACCTAGGAAGCATAGTAACACCAGACGGCGGGGCAGGCAAAGACATCAACATCAGAATGAATAAACCAAGAACAGCCCTCTTTAGCCTAAACAACATCTGGAAGTCCTCCCAAGACAGCACAAGCACAAAATTAAGATTATATCAGAGCTGTGTGCTTTCTATGCTTCTCTATGGTGCGGAATGCTGGAGAGTTACAGAGAAGGAAATGTCGAAATTGTCCTCTTTTCACACAACATGCCTAAGAAAAATTCACCGAATCTTTTGGCCGAATACCATCACTAACCAAGATCTGCTTACTCGTAGCAAGCAAGAGGACATGCACACCATCATAGCTGGCAGACGCTGGAGCTGGGTTGGCCATGTCCTCAGAAGAGACCCCGATGCCATCACAAGAACAGCTATGCTTTTAACCCCTGAAGGAAAACGAAAGAGAGGCCGACCAAAAACAACCTGGCGGAGGACTGTGGAGGCTGAGATGCAAAGAAATAACCAGAGTTGGGGCACTCTACAAAGGATGGCCACCGACCGAGCAAAGTGGAATCAATTTGTTGTTGCCCTACAAGACGCCACTAGGCGTTATGGCCACTGACTGCTTTGACGGTCGGCGGCTAAGGATCAAAGAAGAAGAAGAAAAATATTAATCTAGTAAATTCCCTTGATTCAAGAAAATTACGCTCGAGATATATACAGTCGGCCCTCCGTATCCTAGAGGACTGGTTCCAGGACCCCCTGCGGATACTAAATCCGCGGATGCTCAAGTCCCTTATATAAAATGTCGTAGTATTTGCATCTCTAGATTACTTATAATACCTAATACAACGTACAATGTAAATGATATGTAAATAATTGTTATTCTGTTTTGTTTAGGGAATAATGACAAGAAATAAAAGTCTGTACATGTTCAGTACAGACGCAACCATCGTAGGCCTAACTGCATAGTACACGTCAGCAACAACGTAACATTTTATTTCATTTAACACTTACAGATTGCTTTCGTTTACTGACCTGAAAGAGAAATACATAGAACAAAACACAGAATATTTAAAATACAAGCACATATAGAAAATAAAATTATAAATAGCGAAAATGTAAATTCATTTTCTCTCTCTCTCTCTCTCTCTCTCTCTCTCTCTCTCTCTCTCTCTCTCTCTCTCTCTCTCTGTGTGTGTGTGTGTGTGTGTGTGTGTTAATACGCACCAAAACCCTGATTCTTCTCTCTTGATAACCCTCGTAAGCAGTGAGACATCAGGCTAACTTGAACTTTCTGACAGGACGTCAGAAGGATCATCTACGTCGGAAGAACCAGGTTCCAATTGCAGACGTCGACGCTTTGGAGGTTCAATAATACTAATGTCAGGATCCGTGGAGGATGCGGGCTGAGGATCTTCCAGCGTTTAAGGTCGAGGCTTCATAATTGCAGATGCTTTACTTAGAAACATTTTTATAGGAAGCTGTTTCTTCTTTTTCTTTGCATCGTCAAACAAATCTTAAAGTGGTTGTAGGCATGTTGTTATCCCTTGGGTGACACGAAGGATCGTACTCGAGGATCATATCCTTTAACACTTGCGCCTGTTGAAAAACTGCTGCAAATTTTTCAAGTGTCCAAATTGATGGCTCTGCCTCCTCTAAATGTTCTAAATCCTCTGCATCAACATCATCATCTGCAAAGAATTTCAGCAGATCTTCGAGTTCATCGTTGGTAAGGGTTTGTCTTTGCTCTTCTATGTGTTCCTCGAGGTCGTCCTCGATCATGTCAGAGAAGCCTTCACTACCAACTTCCCATGCAACATTCAAGATATTCCAGACTTCTGCATCAATAGCGGGGAAGCCCCTGAAATCGTTGCCTATCTCACTCCATAATGGCTTCCAACATGCATTGACTGTCTCGGGTTTTATGGCATCTACAGCCTCTGCAATAAGCACAATTGCATCTGCAATTGTGAAGCTCTTCCATAAATCCACGATGCTGCAGTTAGGGTTAGAATCAAGGGCAGCACGAATCCTCCCAAAGGTGAAGCGGATGTAAGTTGTCTTAATGCACTTAATGATGCCTTGATCAAGTGGCTGCAGCAGTGCCGTAGTGTTAGGAGGCAGGAACATCGCTTTCACGTTCTCGTCGGCGAAGCAGAGAGATTGGGTATGGCCGGGAGGATTGTCAATTATGGAGAAGACCTGTGAATATATCTTTCTCCAATTCCTTGGTTATAGCTATCTGTCAATGATTCGCGTCCATACATTTATTAGGTCTTGTGTAACATACTAAGTAATATATTAATCAATACAGTAAAGTAAATTCTTTCATCCTTTCCTATGTTCCTGGTGTGTGGTCCATTCCTTCAAGAAATAATTCTTTAAATACTTTTCTAAAACTATAGACACACTTTCGCTACCATTCTCAATTTATTTGAATATATACTGGCTTGGGTTTTGCCTCCAGAAATGTACACAGTAGTTCAAAACACATCTACACACTTTCTAACGCACAATTGAATTAATTAAGATATATATATATATATATATATATATATATATATATATATATATATATATATATATATATATATATATATATATATATACACATTCTTTCTTACCCTCAAGTGCATACAGTCGAGCTGTTAATGGTTATCTATTAGTCTGCTCTCACATACAGAAGGCAAAGGCTATCTTCATTAACACTCTGGAGATCCCTGCATTTTTTTCAAAATTGAATGGCCTCGTTTCGCAGGAGGCAGAGTCTTACATAGGTCATATCCTGTGACAGAGAGAACAGCTGCCGAAATGTGTGTTTGTGTACCCAAAATGTATGCAGAATTTGTCTAAATGTGCAAATATTGAAATCTAAGAATTTGTGGCGATATTCTAAATACAATATCTAAATTAGACTATAACAGGATAGTGCAGAAAGTCAAAAATAAGATAGAACTAAAAAAAAATGGTAGAGAATTGTTTTCTTCAGCCCGCCCCAGCGTATTAGTTTGATAACAAATAAAAGGTACCCAATTTTCGTAAGTGACCTTGAGATTAAACGTAACAAGTTCAAACAAATATTTGCCTAGAAGACAGAGTTATAGAAAGGGGGGGGGGGGAGGGGGGGGGGGGGGGGGGGGGGGGGGGGGGGGGGGGGGGGGGGGGGGGAGAAGGATAGATGCCACAATGCTAACGCGTCTTGCGTTGATTTCAAAACAAAAGCCTATAGAAACAAGACTTGCCTTGAGCGATTTTCAAAATACGAGGTAAAAGTTAGAACATGTAGACAATTGGGTCACGAAAACAGGATTAGCTCTTATTGCGAATGACGCAATTCTCACGTACTACGAGAGACTCTCGTAATTAGCTTGAAATTAGTGCAAAAAGACATGAATAGGTTGAATATTATAGAAAAAATATGGAATTCTTTATTAATAGGTTTAGAATCACAAAAGTTAGCTAGTTTAAGAGCTTATCTTTTCCTGATAAATAATATGCTTTCAAATAAAAGGACGGACAGATAACTCGGAAGTTATTGACAAAAGACTGATTTGTTCAGTGGCAGACTAGCAGACAGATGTTAGTTTTGCATTGACTACGGTTACATTTTGACGCGTCCTTGAGAAAACGCAGCAAAATGGTCATGTGTTCTGTAGGAAAAGGGGTAGGCACGGGGTAGAATTATGGGATAGCGCAAACTGAATGTTGTGTTTTTTAGTGTTAGACCAAAACCAAGTGCAATCTTGGGGAAAGCCAAGTTCGGACAGACGGACCGACAGAAATACACTACACATTGGACCAAATTTGGACCTTAGTGTAAAATTTTGAATTTAAAAAGCTTGGCTTTCCTATTTGATTGGTCAACACAGTTAAGATTATTAGAAAATTGGACGGCTCGTTGCCATTTTGTTTAAGACTGTCCATAGAAGCAGATCGTTGATGTTGTGAAGTGTGACGTCCACTGAATATAAATAAATAATATAAGTAATACGGACGCCATAGTCCAGCCAGCAGCTCAGCTGAGTTTGTGCCATTTCAACGTATCTGTGTGTTTTCATTTTGAATTGTGGTAAGACCGAAATTATTAACCTTTTTATTTAACAATTCTGAGTGAGTGATACTGCCATATAATGAAAAATGATTACGACAAGTGAGTACTTATTCTAGGTCCCCAGCCAACAGTTACAGGACCTAGAGGATGAATTAATATAGGATAAACTATCAGAAATGTAGAATACAGATATTCTTTTCAGGTGGTCAGGTGGAAACATATCACCCACCTTATTATATGGAAAAAAGAGATTAATGAAAATATTTCAGATGCAGTGCAGCCCTTAGAGGAGATGAATGTGAAACTAGTGCTACTTGATTACATCATTGAATGAGATGTGCTGGGTCGGTCAGAGAGATCTGACCCTGTCTTTTATTTCAATGTATTAATGCTTGTAAACATGGTGGATTAGGTATTATGTTAAGACCTAGCCTAATTTTGTGGTTTCAGAGTTTCTTTGTCTGGCACTGTGCTAGTGTCAGATATTCTGAAGAGTACAACACTGTATGAAACGAGATGCCTACCATACTACCTCAGAGCATGTGAGGAGTGGGCCTAAGGAACTATTAAGGAAGTATTAAAGAACTGGCCTGCTGAGATTCATCAACGAATATAATATAATATAAACTCCATTGTGTATTAAGACACTTCTCCACAATTCATCCTGTTTAAAGAGCAAATGAACACTGTTAACTAAAAGACTGGGTATGATGCAAATACCCCGACCCGACATCCAGCACTAGATTATAAAGACTTTAGTTTAGTACCAATATTAGCAAATTTAAATTGTGTATATGTACAAGTCTTTCATGTGTTTACTTGATTATATGTAATTCTATTGAAATTGATTCATATTGATTTAAAAGTCCTGACCAGAATAAAAACTAGGTTCAGGACAAAATAAATTTGAAAAAATTGTTATTATTAAATTTAAAACACAGTGTTAATTGACTTGATTATAGAGATTAATATTAGTGTTTATGTGTGTGTGTGTGTTTGTGTATTTAATTACCAGCGCACCACATTTTCATTACCCTAGACATTAGACGTAGCTATCAGATATACTAGTCAAGAATAAGTCTGATTGAGGTCGTAAGTGGTAGTAGCAAGGTTCCCTGTAACTCACCAAAACTGCTATCCTCAGGGACCTTCACAGCTGACCTCATTCAGTACATTAAGAAAACATAACAACAACACTTTATAACATCAAAACCCACCACATATATTGGGGTCTCCTGGTCCGAGATTAAACTATTGGGGTATAAGTTAGTATAAATTCAAAAGTGTCCATAAAATTAAAAGTTATTCATAAGAAATATTTAAGGTGGAAAGTAAGTGTTGATGAATCTTCACAGCCAGTAGTAATTAATTAATTAGAGTGTTGTAATTTATCTTAGAACATTATTAGAGTTGTGTGATGCAGGATGGCAGATCTGGCCAAATTCAGATCGGCTGCTGTGCTGACTGCTAAAAAATGAATATGGAGGTGTTACGTACATTTATTACCTACGGGGGTAGTCTTCGGTCCTGCCAAATGTACGCACCAGTTTTATATAGTTATATTATTTGTGCGTTCGATTGATTCACGCACTGACGTGCACAATGCTGTGTGAGTTGCTTTGGACGCACGTGTAACCTAGTTGGGTAGATTGTGACGTCATGATAGGGGCAGCTCGGACGACATTTATGTCCGCAGTGTTATTCTTTGATTCCTGGCAAATTTGAAGAAGCCATCAGTTGTATTCGTATCTATTGGTCTTCATGGCGAAGCCAATAGTGGAAGAATGAAGTAAGTGTCGCCCCATTTCTTATGGCAAGTTTAATTATGTAAATTAAAGTATCAGGCCGCTCCTATTAATGGTCTAGCGGGAATTCATCGGAGATGACATTCCTAGAATTGGACACACGGAGTCGATAGCCTTTGGAATCTTTTGTAGAGGGAGAATCCATATGTGGAATCAAGTTAATGAATATATATATATGCTTCACATGTTTAATATGCCGTTTTACCTATGCCAAAGTCGTGGTATGGATACCGAGAGGTTAGCCAAGATGAAACACTAACCTGGTTGTATTGTTATATCTGCCTTTGTTTGGATTGGATATGCTATCTAAGAATTTTATGAAGAAAGTCTGGGATGCTTACAAGTATGATATAAATTATTGCTCCGTGAGAATGAATCCGTTTGCCTTAATAAACGTCCTTGGGAGAAGGTCAACGGACGTTAATACCATGTCTGTTACATGGTAATGGAAGTGATCCTTAGTCACTGGAATATAAGAGAACTTAACTGTTAGAGAATCTACAACAACTATTAACAGTGATATTAACATTTTGACGTATGATCTTCGCATCTGTAACTATGATTGTCTTGTTCCACTTCGTTGGTGTCACGTCAATAAAATATATGTACAGTAATCACCGACTTGTGTGCTGCCAATACTTGCCCAGTTCACCCAATTCAACGATACTTGTTGGAATTTTCGTTTGAAGAACATTGTTGACATTCATTCCGTTTTAACCATTCGCGTTTCAATTTACCTCTTCACTGAACTCAACGATAAAATGGAGTCAACAATAAATGGTGTTCCAGTGTGGTCTGGAAATATCTAACTTCCAAGGAACGTACCCATCCAAATTATCGTTTGAAAAGAAGAATTTTTACTTTCAAGGCGACATCATCTCAATTTGGATCCTAGCGTGATATGAATCAGATTCAACTTACGTTTACCAAGGTCAAGGTCTTCAATCAACCTCCACGTCAAGTTTCACAGTGACTGATTACTTGGAGATCATCTCTTCATCATTATTGCGTGCGAGCTGTAATCTAGAGAAGCAGAACGAAGTATTTTATCTGTAGACGTACATCCACGGAGACGAGGCACATTGATTTTTTTACCTGCACGCGAGATGAGTATAACGTGTTTCCGTTGTACACTTTATTACGCTTAGTTGTGCCTTCCGTGATATGTCCACCTTCATATTTTTCGTGTTAAGTGTTATATGTTGTGTATTCTTCGTGGGAGGTAGGGAGGTTGATCTGACGAACGAGATCCATCTCGAAGCCAATTCGGGCTCTTCGTCAGACGTTCTGTAGGACATTATTTTGCAGACTTCCCGCAGTGGAATGTTCCTATGCGTGAGCATAGAAGGATCTTTGGTCCACTGTGTCTGGTAGTCTGTAACACCTGACTATTTTAGCTGTTTCGTCTAGTTTTAATTGTTGTTTTTGGTAGTTATTTTTACTTGTACCTTATTTTCATGATGTATTTTGTATGTCATTATTGTCCATCTTACCTGACTGTCGTTCATTTTTTTACAAAGCATATGTTTTTACACTGTGTTGTCAATTGTCTTGTGCATTATTGGATCGTAGATGTCATCGTAATTTTTTACGACATTCTATTTTAGTTCCACATTTTATTTTATTTGATTTCTACGACTGTAGTCATTTGTCTTGATTATCGTGTCGTGTCAGTATTGTGCTATTGTCTGTCACGTTATTGCTTTCACACCATTTCATGTTATAAATTACATTATTAATTATTAATATTATTGCCTATTATATAAATTGATTTTACCGTTCTAGAACAGGAACGAAAACCACTAGTTGTAGTAACAATTTTAAGTAGTGTTATTACATAATAAAATTGAATAATGGCTACCTTAGACTATTTCATTAAGCAAGCAAAAGCTCTTCAGATGGCTCCTGAGGAAGCAAAAGCATTTGCACTTGCAGAATATAAGAAAGCTCAAGAAATAGAAGCTGATCAGAGAAGGTTAGAAACTTTACGTTTGGAAAATTTGAAATTTGAGGCAGATCAAAAAAGGATTGAGGCGGAGGAGAATGAGAAAAAAATGAGATTAACTGCTGAGGAGGATGAAAAGAAGAGGAAATTTATAGCTGAGGAAGAGGAGAAAAAAATGAGATTAGCCGCTGAATTAGAAGAGAAACGATTTCAGCGAGAGGCAGAACAGAAGCAAAGGGAGGCTGAATATAGACTTAAAAAGGAAATGGAGGAAAAAAAGATTAATAGCTGAAAAAGAAATGGAAGTTAAACAAAAAGAAATGCAAGAAAGAAGATTAATAGCTGAACAAAACACAAAACGACTTCAGCTTGAGATGGAAGAGAATGAAAGAAAACGACAGCATGAACTGAAATTAGCAGAGTCAGAATATGAGAGACTTAGGTTAACTCAGGAAGCTAATTCTCAGAGAACTTTTGAAAGCCAAACTTCATCCAGACATGATAATTTTAAGGAAATTCACCTTAAATTACCAAAATTTAATCCCCCGTCTGATGACGTGATATTCTTCCTAGATAGGTTTGAGGCCACTTGTGTGTCTTATAACGTGGATAAAGCTCTATACTGTACATATTTATCCAGATTACTCACAGGGGACGCATTAGCAGTTTATCATACCACCAGCATTGGTGAGAAAAATGACTATAATGCTCTTAGAGCGGCACTTCTGCAAAAATTCCAAATGACAGAAGACCAATATCGATCAAGATTCCATACATTACTACCTCAATCTAGCAGAAATTTTAGTGATTTTCTGTCACAAATACGACTAACATTAGAAAGATGGATCGAATTATCCAAAATTGAAAAGTCGTATGAAGGTCTCTTCGATTTACTGATGCGCGATAAGGTACTTTCGTCTGTAAATCCTACATTTCTCGCATTTTTACACGAACGGAAACCTTTATCTATGAAAGACCTAGAACAGCATGCTAAAAATTTTTGCACTGCTCACCCAAACATGGATCTAAGTAATGCACAGATTAAGAATGAATTGCCTGTTGCTTTTGCAGCACAACAAAACAATTTTTCACGCAATCGTTCTTTTAGTGCTGACAGATATGTCAATAAGGGAAATAATGACAATTTTAACAATGGTAATTTTTACAAAGGGAAGCAATTTCAACAATCTGCTCCATTTAATGTTTCTTGGAACCAGGCTCACAGATCGCGAGATTTTGGTAACAATAATTTTAAAAATAATCAAGGACATTATAATAAACAAAACTGGAGATCAAGATCTCAGGGTCCGCAAAACAAACAATTTTTTGGAAATAAACCATTTTACCAACATCATAACGATAATTATACAAATTATCGGACTAATCCAAATTTTAACTCTAGCAGAAACTACAATTATGGCAATTTTAATGACAAAAATCAAAATCGATCGCGTCGACGAGATAGATCGTTGAGTAATACGAATAGACATTCTAATGTCGCTTTTAGTGATACACAGGCTAACATTGAACAGGGTAAAGGAGCTGAAACTCATAATGCTATGTGTTGTTCTCTTGATTGTACCCAAGTCAAAGATTGTTCAGAATGCTCTACTCTTTTCCAGCCCAGGGCGATCACGACGCTGCGTTGCGGACATACCTTGCCTAGTCTACCTGCAGTCTGTACGGCCACTGCTGCGTCAGTACACCAGGGACAGGGCTCTCTTAAGTTTAACAAGGGATTTGTCAACAATATTTCATGCTCTCTCCTATTTGACTCAGGTTGCAACATAGTCGGCGTCCGGACTTCGCTGATCAACCCAAGTTGTGCCACGGGCCGGGTTGTCAAATGTGTAACGTTTGGTGGCACAATTGAAACATTTGCCACTGCTATTATTGATCTTAATACACCATTTTTTTCAGGAAAGATTCAAGCTTGTCTCCTTCCGAATCCAATTTGTGATTTGATACTTGGTCGCATACATGGTATTAAAGAGTGTACACCACAGCAAATTGCTGAATGGGAAGAGCGACATATTCAAACTGCAAATGCAGTAGTGACTAGAGCGCAAGCTACTAATATGTCGCATGATACACCTATGGAACCTACAGTTCATACCACTTGTGATGATGATGCTCCTATTTCACGGGAGTTGTTTGCAACATTGCAAAAGAATGATGATTCATTAAAAAAAATTTTTTCAGTATGTGAACAAAAATAATACCAGCAACAAACTTGCAAAATCTAGACATGATTTTATACTTAAAAATGGCATTTTGGTTAGAGTAATACGAGAAAAGGATTCATCCTTATGTTCTCAGATTATAGTCCCATCCTGTATGAGATCTCGTATATTACGACATGCGCATGACTCGCAATGTGCGGGCCATATGGGTTTTTCGCGTACCAAATCCAGAGTGCTTTCGGCATTCTACTGGCCAGGCGTACATAAGGACATCACTCTCTATTGTCGGTCTTGTTTGATATGTCAAGAAGTTAAGGTACGGGGTCCATTTCATGCGGCTCCTATTCAAGCTGCGGACATCCCGATTAGACCATTTGATAAAATGGCTATAGACATTATTGGTCCTATGCTACCATCTGCTAGAGGGCATACGCATATTCTTACGTGCATTGATATGTGCACTCGCTGGCCTGAAGCCATCCCTCTCAAGAACACTTCATCTGCCAGTGTAGCAGAGGCATTGATGTTAATCTTCTCACGCATTGGTTTTCCACGGAAAATCTTGTCGGATCATGGGGTTCAGTTCATTTCTGAATCCATGTCTCAAGTTATGAAGACATTAGGTATAGACAGATCTCTAAGTTCTATTTATCATCCGATGTCAAATGGGTTAATTGAGCGTCTAAATAGGACACTCAAGCAGTTGTTGGGTAAGATAACTCAAGACCACCCACAAGACTGGGATCGGGTCCTACCCGCTTGTCTTTTTGCGTATCGCGAAGTACAAAATCAAGCAACGGGGTTTTCTCCATTTCAACTTGTTTTCGGCATGCAACCACGCGGTCCGATGGCGTTAATCCACGACTTATTGGTTGACGAGAATATTGAAGAGGAAACTCAATCCTCTTATGAGTATGTGATCTCTCTGAGAAAGAGAATCATAGATGCTTGTAGACTAGCTACTGCATCATCCGAACAAGCCAAAGAAAAAGCTCGTCTATTTGCAAACAAGTATAGACGTCTTCGCCAGCTCATACCTGGTGATGAAGCTTTTGTATTACTCCCTGCGCATAATAATCGTCTTTTAATTACCTGGAGAGGTCCTTTCAGGATCATCTCAAGAATATCCGATGTCGACTACATCGTTGATGTTAATGGTAAACATAAAACCTTCCACATTAATATGTTGAAGGAATATTACTCACGTCCTGATTATCTACAATCAGTGTTCCAAGCAACTGACGATCCTACATCTCCTATTCAACACTATTCTAGTTTGTCTGTCATCCAAGAAGAGGAATCTTCTTTCGATGATGTACAACTACCAATACCAGTTGTACCACTCCATTCCACTGAGAAATGGAATGATGTTACTATCTCATCTACTCTTACTGATGATCAACGTCAGCAAGTCTCTAATATTCTACACACGTATGAGGATGTCCTCACTGACATCCCAGGTCATACGTCAGTCATCCAACATGACATTATTCTGACTGACGATACACCGATTCGAGTTCGCCCATATCCTATTCCTTTACACTTTCGTGATAAGGTTGATAAGGAATTGGATGAGATGCTTCAATTAAATATAATTGAACCATCTTCATCACCATATTCTTCTTCTATGGTAATCATTCGGAAGAAGGACAACAATATACGTCTTTGCGTAGATTACAGGAAATTAAACAAAGTTACAAAATTCGATGCGGAACCATTACCTCTTTTAGACGACTTATTAGAGAAATTGTCTCATGCCACATTCTTTTCGAAATTTGACCTTTCAAAGGGTTATTGGCAAGTGCCATTAACCCCTAAAGCAAAGCCATTCACCGCTTTCTCGACGCCACGGGGTCTTTTTCAATGGAATTTTATGCCATTCGGTCTAATGAATGCGCCAGCTACCTTTGTACGCATGATGCGCCGCATATTGTCTCATCGTCCCGATGTCATTACTTATATAGATGACATCTGTCTTTTCAGTGACTCTTGGGATGAACATATTCAGGGTTTAAAATCTTTACTTTCTACCTTACGGGATTATAACTTAACAGCGAAACCTTCAAAGGCTTTTGTCGGTTTTCATGACATCTCATTTCTTGGTCACCGTATAGGTCGCGGTTTAATGTATACAGAAGACAGTAACGTCTCTAAAATTTTAAACATCTCAGCACCTAAGACAAAAAAAACAAGTGAGGTCGCTCTTAGGACTAATACAGTTCTATTCTAAATTCATCCCTCATTTGTCTACTATAACTGCACCTCTTTCTTCGTTACTGAAGAAAGGCACACCTAATGTAATAAAGTGGTCGCAGGATCATCAAACGGCTTTAGATTATATAAAACAATTTTTTTCAAATAAGCCTTTTTTAAGGTTGCCTAACAAAGATCTCACCTTTGTTCTTCGCAGTGATGCTTCTTCCTACGCTATCGCGGCAGTTTTAATGCAGGAATACGGAGGCACCTTATTTCCGATTATGTACGTATCCAGAAAGCTTACGACGAGCGAGATGAAGTATTCCGTTCTGGACAAAGAGCTCCTCGCTCTTGTCTGGTCAATCAATAAACTGGATCGTTATCTCCTCGGATCACACTTTGTGGTGGAATCCGACCAGAAAGCTCTTACAGCACTGAACACAGGGAACATGAAGTCATCAAAGTCAGCGCGTTACGCTATTGCGCTTCAACCGTTCCATTTTGAGATACGAGCTATTCCTGGAGTACAGAATGTGTTTGCAGACTGTCTTTCAAGATGCCCTAGTGAACACGTCGAAATTAAACCACTTCCAGATGGTGAAACGTCCTCACAGAAACATGAATAACTTTGTACATGATCACTGATTATACATCTGTGGAGACTATGTGTAGTTCTGCAGTATTCGTATATATATAACTTTCAGAATATACTTACGTATGGATTATAACATTATTTCTTGTGAAATAACGTTTTGTTAGAACGGGAACAGTGATATTAAAGTAACATTTTTTTTAGTATGGAAACATTGGTAAGAGTGACAAATAGACATTCACTATTGTTATGGAACAGATTACACTACATATCGTGTTCGTAAACTTATTTCAGGCATGGTACATTTAGAACATATTCTTGTTGATTTAACTAGTTCTAAAAGAATATTAACAATGAGTGAAATTGAAATCACTTAGAATAAATTAGTAATTAGTTATTTGTTCATAAATTAAGTACTATTAATTAGTGTAATTCAATTTAATCAATTTGATTGATTATAAATCACACATCTACTAACTTTATTAGTGTTTCGCAATACGTGTATTCACGTATCCCACTACATGATATCTCACTTTTAGATAACTATTCAAATTTACTAGTGTTAGGAAATAGTAAGTGCGTTGCTTCTTAAAGTTTTTAATTATGCTTTGTTTCATTTTGCATGTTGTATTTTAAAATTTTCTGTTTTATTGATTCTTTTATCATTGATCATCATCAGTGTTGCTGTTCATTTTCATTTTTGAAATCATATGTTTCAAATTTCTTTTAAAACAATTTGGTTGAATTTTATTATCATTTTTTTTTATGGTTTATTTCATTTTCATTTTCAACTTCTTTTTACTTCGAATATTACCACATCGTTCCAAAGTAGGTCGATGGTGGATGTGTGCTTTAATGCATACTATCATTTAGTTATATTGTTTTCATTTAATATTCTTTTCTTAATATGATATAATTTTATGCATGTCATAAATCTTGTTGTAGTTGTGACTCACCTCTCTCGAGTAATTAGTTCGAAAAAAATTAATAGAATTAATTTTTTTTAAGGGGAGGTAATAAGGGAGCTGTTACGTACATTTATTACCTACGGGGGTAGTCTTCGGTCCTGCCAAATGTACGCACCAGTTTTATATAGGTATATTATTTGTGCGTTCGATTGATTCACGCACTGACGTGCACAATGCTGTGTGAGTTGCTTTGGACGCACGTGTAACCTAGTTGAGTAGATTGTGACGTCATGATAGGGGCAGCTCGGACGACATTTATGTCCGCAGTGTTATTCTTTGATTCCTGGCAAATTTGAAGAAGCCATCAGTTGTATTCGTATCTATTGGTCTTCATGGCGAAGCCAATAGTGGAAGAATGAAGTAAGTGTCGCCCCATTTCTTATGGCAAGTTTAATTATGTAAATTAAAGTATCAGGCCGCTCCTATTAATGGTCTAGCGGGAATTCATCGGAGATGACATTCCTAGAATTGGACACACGGAGTCGATAGCCTTTGGAATCTTTTGTAGAGGGAGAATCCATATGTGGAATCAAGTTAATGAATATATATATATATGCTTCACATGTTTAATATGCCGTTTTACCTATGCCAAAGTCGTGGTATGGATACCGAGAGGTTAGCCAAGATGAAACACTAACCTGGTTGTATTGTTATATCTGCCTTTGTTTGGATTGGATATGCTATCTAAGAATTTTATGAAGAAAGTCTGGGATGCTTACAAGTATGATATAAATTATTGCTCCGTGAGAATGAATCCGTTTGCCTTAATAAACGTCCTTGGGAGAAGGTCAACGGACGTTAATACCATGTCTGTTACATGGTAATGGAAGTGATCCTTAGTCACTGGAATATAAGAGAACTTAACTGTTAGAGAATCTACAACAACTATTAACAGTGATATTAACATTTGACGTATGATCTTCGCATCTGTAACTATGATTGTCTTGTTCCACTTCGTTGGTGTCACGTCAATAAAATATATGTACAGTAATCACCGACTTGTGTGCTGCCAATACTTGCCCAGTTCACCCAATTCAACGATACTTGTTGGAATTTTCGTTTGAAGAACATTGTTGACATTCATTCCGTTTTAACCATTCGCGTTTCAATTTACCTCTTCACTGAACTCAACGATAAAATGGAGTCAACAGGAGGGTCAAGCTTTGATCCAATAAGTAACTTCAGAATGTGACAAGTATATTGAAAGGGAAGATAGGAAGTTAACAGAAGAAAGAAAATTACAGTTACAAATTGAGGCTGACAAAGATCTTAAGAGGCTGCAGATTGAGGCTGACAAGGAGGCTAGGGCATTGGAGGCAGATAGGGAAGCTGAAATAAAGCGGCTCCAATTGGAAGAGAAGAAGATAGAAGCAGAGAAAAGAGACAGGCAGCTGAAAGGGAAGACAAGCGATTGGCTGCAGAGAGGGAAGAAGAAGATAAGAGATTACAAAGGGAGCACGAGTTACGACTAAGGGAGTTGGAATTTCAAGACCATGCTCCTGAAAATGGTAACAGCCCTCATACCTCCGATGCCACTGCCAGTCAGGGAGCTTCTAACTCAGCAATGGGGTTCCATTTAGACCATTTTGTAGAGAGGGACGATTATATTGAATCATTTTTATCCAGATTTGAGGTTTTAGCCACCACCTATGGGTTGGAGAGGGAAAGGTGGAGCTTAAAGTTATCCCAGGGTCTTAGATTCGTGGTCTGGTGTTTTTTCGGGTCTCCTCACAGGTGATGCAGTTGGGGTCTATCTGGGTATAGACCAAGATAAAAGACATGATTTTCAGGTCGTAAAGGCAGCATTTATACGCAGATATGGTCTGGATCAGGAAGGCTATAGACAAAAGTTTCGATCCATGTTACCGGTAGAGGGTAAAAATTTTGAGGATTTTGTTTCCTCCATAAAACTATGTCTCCAAAGATGGGTTGAACAGGCTTCTATCCCTAAAACGTTTGAAGGATTATGTGATCTCTTATTAAGAGATAAAATTGTTTCGTCGGTAAACCAGGATATTGTATCATTCTTACAAGAACGTAATCCGACTAGTATCGATGAAATGGAAAAATTAGGTCAACAATTTTCCGTTGCTCATCCAAACTTGTCATTGAGCAGAGCAAAAGTCTTGGACTCATCTACTGCGTGTGCTGCGACGCACGGGAGATCGCGCACTCGTAGCTTGGATAGACGATATAATCATAGAGAAAATAATCACACATCCTATAGGGGTAAATATAATTTTTACCATAATCGCTCACCTTCACGAGGTAGAGACAGGCATAATTTCAACAATTATAACAATAACCAATGGTATCGAAATAACCAGTATTCACACAACAAATATACGGACAATCATAATTTGTCACCGCGGGGTGGCCATTATAACAGGGACAACAATGGACATTCTCATTCAGACAATTTTTCAGATCGCAGAAGATCTCACTTCGTTAGAAGTCATAATAGAGCACGCTCACAAGCCAATGCTTGTCAGACGGTAGATAGAAATGTCAGTAATGACATCCATCCAACCAATAATCACGCCAATGCGTGTAACGTTGATTTAGAAAATTCTAATAATTGTACAGAATGTAAGATGTTATTTCAACCTGGAGCTACACCACGGCTTAAATGTGGACATGGCTTACCAGTGTTGTCATCTTATGACGGTGTTGGTACTCTCACTTTACATAATGGGTTTTTGTTTAACACTCCAATTAAAATTTTAAGGGACACGGGTTCCACAACGGTCGGGATAAGAAGGTCGTTAATCCCTCCATCTTGTTTCACTGGAACGTCAGTGAAATGCATAACTTTCGGAGGCACGGTAGAGATATATCCCATGGCCGACATAACAATAACCACGCCATTCTTTACTGGGAAAGTTCGTGTATGTGTTCTCAACCAGCCTTGCTGTGACTTGATTTTGGGAAACATAAAGGGTATAAAAGAATGTTCTACTGATGAAATTTCTGCATGGGAAAGAGAATATCTTTCTTTATCCAATGCTGTGACTACTAGAGCACAGCTGGTTGCAGAAGCAAATGAACTTAATGATAGCAATAATATCCCACACGTGACAACAAGTCATTACATAGATAAAAATGCATTCATTAACCAACAAAAAGATGACTCTTCTTTGGGACGTTTATTCACTTTAGCTACGGCTAAAACTATTACACATACAAATAATGCCAGACATTGGTATCAATTTCATGACAATATTTTGATACGTTGTTTTGACAATTATTCTTCGGTACTCAGACAAATAGTAGTACCTACGTCATTTCGATCACTAGTTTTATCTAATGCACATGATGTTCCTTTTGCGGGTCATATGGGGATTGCCCGCACAGCTTATAGATTGATGGCACATTTTTTTTGGCCAGGGGTTCATAAGGACGTCGCAACGTTTTGTAAATCATGCACTGTTTGTCAGGGAGTTGCTCATAAGGGTGCGCATCAGTTTGCACCCCTACAGACCACAGATATCTCTGTGCGTCCTTTTTATAAGATGGCTGTCGACATAATCGGGCCTCTTCCGGTGTTATCATCCAGAGGATTCCGCTTCATCTTAACTTGTATCGATCTATGCACCAGATGGCCTGAAGCCATAC
This sequence comes from Oreohelix idahoensis, assembly GCA_024509875.1. Lineage (NCBI taxonomy): Eukaryota > Metazoa > Mollusca > Gastropoda > Stylommatophora > Oreohelicidae > Oreohelix > Oreohelix idahoensis. The sequence goes on from JAMPIV010013134.1 coordinate 128,846, forward strand.
CTGTTAAGTCCATAACAACAATGTCGGTGACTGATGCATTATTATCGATATTTTCACGTATCGGATTTCCTGAAGAGCTTCTGTCGGATCATGGCACGCAATTCACTTCAGATATGTTCTCGGAAATTTGTGATGTGCTTCACATCCGTCATACATTGAGTGCCAGATTAAATCCGCAATCAAACGGAGTTGTAGAACGCTGGAATTCTACTTTAAAGCAGATGTTGGGCAAAGTAACAACAATGTTTCCCCATGATTGGGACCGGTTGATACCAGCGGTTCTCTTTGCGTATAGAGAAGTTCCTAATCGTCAAACTGGATTCTCACCATTTCAATTAGTTTTCGGGGCTAATCCAAGAGGACCAATGTCTATCTTACATGATTTGGTGATAACAAACGATGATAATACGGTTACGAAATCTAGTCACCAATATGTCACAGATCTACGTCAATGCATTGTGGACGCATGTGAGATTGCGACTGAAGCATCAGAATTAGCAAAATATAAGACTCGGTCGCGTATTAATCGTGATAGGAGATTAACATCATTATCGATTAACGATGAAGTTTTTGTTCTCTTGCCACTTAAAGGTGATCATTTGTTGGTTACGTGGCAAGGTCCTTTTAAAGTTGTGGGTAAGAAAACCGACGTGGATTACATCATCGACATTAGGGGTAAAAGAAAAACATTCCACACTAACATGTTACAACCTTACATTTCTAGACCTCTTCCACTCAAACATATTTGTGAATCTATCACAAATCAATCTCCGCATCTGGCATCTATTGCTTTAGTTGATGAAAAAGCAACTAGTTTCGCGGATGTACCGCTTGATTTTCCTGTGGTACCTATCCAAGCCTCTGAAACTTGGAAGGATGTAATCATTTGTAACGATTTACCTTCAGATCAGAAGAATCAGATTCTCAATCTATTGAAATCTTTTGAAGATGTGTTGTCTGATCTACCTGGACGAACTAACATTATTTCTCACGAAATAAAATTATCGGATCCCACTCCGATTAAGTTACGACCGTATGCAATTCCTTTGCATATCAGAGAGCAGGTTGATAGTGAGGTCGACAATATGTTGAAAATGGGGATAATCTCTCTCCATCAGATTCTCCATTTTGTTTTCCGATGGTAGCAGTACGGAAGAAAGACAAATCCATTCGTATATGCATTGATTTCCGTCGACTAAATAAAGTCACGATATCAGATTCTGAACCAATGCCTTTGCTGGAAGACCTGCTACCTCGTTTAGCTTCCGCTACGTTCTTTAGCAAATTCGATTTATCAAAAGGGTATTGGCAGATCCCTTTGACCGAAGAATGTAAACCATTGACGGCATTTGCAACATCGAAGGGTTTGTTCCAATACAATGTCATGTGTTTTGGGCTCAAAAATGCGCCTGCAACTTTTGTACGGATGATGCGTCGAGTATTTGGGAGCCGTTATGACCTAATATCTTATATAGATGACATTTGCATGTTTCATGACACATGGGAAGAACATGTAGATGGGATACAATCTTTACTCCAGACACTAAGAATACACAATCTCACAGCCCGTCCATCCAAAATAGAAATTGGATTCAAGGAAATTTCATTTCTAGGACACAAAATTGGCAGACATGTAATACAACCTGATGAATCTAATTTAAAACGCATACTTGATCTTACAATTCCAACTACAAAGAAGCAAGTACGGAGTCTATTAGGATTGGTGAATTTTTACCACAAGTTTATTCCAAGGTTCTCGTCTTTGACTGCTGTCTTATCTGATCTAACTAAAAGAGGTATGCCTAACAAAGTAGTTTGGACAGAACAATGTAACCAGGCATTACAAAACATTAAGACTCATTTTTCACAGTATCCGATATTAAGACTGCCAGATTTAAAAAGATCATTTATTGTTGTAACAGATGCTTCGCTCCACGCAATAGGCGGGTGTTTGGGACAAAGTTTTGATGGCAAGTTTCATCCGATCTACTACTTGAGTAGGAAACTATCGGAAGCCGAATCTAAATACTCTATTTTCGACAGAGAACTGTTGGGTATAGTATGGACTTTGAATAAACTTCAAAAGTATGTGGTAGGTACGCATTTTACTATAATGACAGATCAGAGATCGTTAACGTATCTGCAAACCTGTAAATCACCAAGTGCAAGACTTACGAGATTTGCATTACAGTTGCAAGCGTATGACTTTGATATCGTCCATATAGAAGGACATAATAATGTAATCGCGGACACTCTATCAAGAGTAATACATTGAACTATGTAACTGTCCTGGGTACAAGAAGTGACAACAAACATTGTTTATGTTCATAATCAATTGATGGATAGATTATATAGCGATATTTTCGTAGCATTAATATGTTGCTCACAAGTTGTTGCCACATATTTTAACTGCATTTCACTCATCGTGATATCATTTCACTCATTACTTGAATTTGATTTTCCTTTTTATCATTATAGTTAAGTATAGTTAATGATGACCTGGAAACCTGCAGTTTCCAGTAGCGCACAGGGGGGGTAATATGTGGTGTCTGCCCATGCACACCACATGTTAGATTTATTGAGTTTGAGTTAGTGCTGATAAATGCGGCACTATTTGGGATATTTATTGAAAATGAGGCGCACCGGAAAATGACGTGAGAGTTTGTGTTGATATGTGTATGGCCAAGGTGAAGTAAAACCTTGCACTTTGTGACAGCTGTGGTTTTTGGCTGTGTTTTCTTTTTAAGTTCCAGTATGGACCTACTACGAAGTGTGTACCTTCTGACAGGAGAGGGTTTGTACAAGAGCATGAATACTCTTGAATTAAAAGTAATATGTACGGAGAAAATTAATAAATAAGGATTAATCATGAATAACGAGTATGCATGCTACAAAGAATTTCAGTTATTAAAAGATGTCGAATTCGTTTTAAAAAGAAGACTGTTTTAGTTCCTCATTGGTCAGGTAGAGAACCTGTATGCGTGTTGTGATAGAGGGAACAAAACTATGAAAAGTGAGAGATTTTACCCGGGATGTAACGGGATAACGAGCAGTACTATGAGCGACCGCTGGAGCAATCAAATATATATTAACTGTGGACAGGGGTAGCAATGTACCTATAATAATAATAAACGAACACAAAATATATTCGAACGGCGCCCCACCACAGGTATCAAGCAGCCCAGGCAGAGGTAGCTGGCACTAAAAAGAAACATATAGAGAATTTTAAGGCCACACAGCACTCTAATAAATTTGATACCAGAGAACAAGGTAACAAAGGTAAGACAAACTTTGATAGGCCACGAAATGATTATCGTGATAGAAACTCACAGTTTAGTGACCAAAAATATAATAAAAGAAAACCTTTTAACCAAGGAGATAGGTGGTGTAAATGGTGTAAGAAATACAACCATAACACCGGAGTTTGTGAAAGGAAACCTTCTAACATTGCTGCAATGAAATCGGGGAACCAGAGATTAAAGGTTAAACCTACTGGACAGCAGGAACCTTATCACCCCCAGTTTGTGAGGATGTTGTTTGTAACGGGGTCACCATAAAGTGCCTATATGATACATGTTTGGATTTTGATTCAGTCGTGAGGTCTAGCCTAGTGAGCCCAGGTCAGTATACCACCGAAACAGTGGAAATACAAGGGACGACTAAGGACATACCACTCATGACACTTCCCATCGCCAGGATAACTGGGAAAACTCGCTATGTGGAAGGAGAAATCAGAGCAGCAGTGATAGATGAACCCATCTACCCTCTGATATTGGGGTGTAGATACGTCTTCTTGGGGAATCCCAAGAGACCTGGGATCATGGCAACAGTACAGACCAGGTCACAGTCAAAGAAGGAAGAAGGTGAACCTATAAATGCTCATCCAGAGGAGATGAGGAAGGCGCAGGCTGAGGATAGGACACTCAAGCCATGTTTTAAAAAATTGCCCAAATGTCAAACACCTCCAAGCAAGGGAGATTATTATATGAAGAACAAATTGTTATACAGGAAGGTTGGAACTGGAACAAATGATCACAGCCAGCGGGTTCTTCCCACTTCATATAGGGAGAAAGTGATGGAACTAGGGCATGCGATTCCCTTCAGTGGTCACATGGGGATCAGCGCCACAGGACAGCGTATAGCTTGTCATTACTTCTGGCCAGGGATAACGGAAGATATAAAAAGATATGTAAAATCCTGTCCAGAATGTCAAAGGGTAGCTCCAAAGCATTGGACTGCTCCTGTCTCTCTAGGGGAAATGCCCATAGTGGGAACTCCTTTTGAGAGGGTTGCAGTGGATATTGTGGGGCCTCTCACTCGGACCAAGAGGAGGAACAGTTACATCCTTACTCTGGTGGACACTTGTTCTATGTGGGCAGAGGCGGTAGCCTTGTCGTCAATCGATTCGAAACATTACTTACAATATTCACAAGATTAGGATTCCCGCATCAAATCTTGACTGATAATGGCTCACAGTTCAAGGGGAAACTAACGAAAGAAGTTTTTAAGCTATTTCAAGCCAGACACTTTCATTGTAGCCCGTACCATCTACAAGGGAACGGCCAGGTAGAGAGGTTCAATGGGACTCTCATTTCTATCCTGAGAAAGCTGGCACATGAGAAACCTGATATGTGGGACCAATTTTTGCCCGCTGCGTTGTTTGCGTACCGGGAAGTACCACATAGTTCAACCGGGATGGCACCCGCAACCCTGTTATTTGGGAGGCCAATAAAAGGTCCATTGGAAGCCTTGTTAAGGACGTGGACAGATGAGAAGGCAGAGAAAACTGTTACCTCATCATATAACTATGTGAACGAGCTGACCACTCGTCTGAAAGCTGGATGGAAACTGGCAAATGATAATTTGAGACAAGCCAGGAAGAAACATGCAGCTTATTTTAATAAAAAAGCAAAGGACAGAGAATTAGCTGTGGGAGAGAAGGTGCTTCTTCTACTACCCGGCAGCAATAATAAATTGCAAATTGGATGGCAAGGTCCATATACAGTTCTAGAGAAGGTGTCTAGAACAAATTATAAAACTGACAAAATGGGGAAGGAGAAAATATATCATGTGAACCTTTTAAAGAAGTATCTGGACAGACAAATCCAGGAAGGCACCCCTTTACTAACCTTGGCTATCGCAACCGAAATGAAAAAGGAACCACTCACCTCACATGAATACCCCTTACACCCCTGTGAGACAGCCGCACAGTTAAAAGCCAGTAAGCACCTGACTAAAAATCAGAGGGAGAGAGTTCAACAGGTTCTGGATGATCATACAGATGTGTTAACGGACAAACCGGGGCATACTAATTTGCTAGAATATGATATGAAGCTTATAGACCCAACACCAATCTGTATGAAAGCCTATTCGATTCCTTTCGCTAAGGAAAAAGCTTTGAAGGAGGAGATAGAGTATTTGTTGAAAGAAGGAATTATTTCACACAGTGAATCTTCGTATAGTTCTAGTGTGGTTTTGTTGAGAGAACCCTCTGGGGAACACAGACTGTGTATAGATTACAGGAAACTGAATGCTGTCACAGAAGGTCAGGTCGATCCATTACCGGACACAAAACAGTTATTCGCCAGATTTGAACAAGGCAAAATATTTTTCGAAGGTGGATCTTAGCAAAGGCTATTACCAGATTCCAGTGAAGCCTGAGGTTTGACCTTATTTAGCTTTTAGCACATCGGAAGGACATTATGAATTCAACATGTTGCCATTTGGATTGAAAAATGCTCCGAGTGTGTTTTCTAGAATGATGCGCAAATTGCTGGATCCCCTGAATAATCCATGTATCACGAATTTCATGGATGATTTCCTCATCGCTACAGAAACATTTGAAGAACAAGTTAACTCTTTGAATATGCTATTTGATAGGCTCAGAGAAGCAAACTTGACTGCTAGACCAACAAAATGTTGTATTGGATGCAAAGAGTTGGAATTCTTGGGACATACTGTATATCAGGGTAATATGACTCCTGACCCCAAAACTTGGAAAAATTGCAGAGAGCACCTAGACCACAAACAAAGAAAGACGTGCGATCATTCGTGTCGTTGTGTGGGTTTTACCAAAAATGTATCAAAAATTTTAACTCTATATGTGCTCCTCTGACTGATTTGACTCGCAAGGGAAATCCAGATATAATTGTTTGGTCAGCGCAGTGTAAATTGGCATTCCAAGAGTTAAAGGAAAAACTCACTAGCAAGCCTATTCTCAAATTGCCTGATTTGACTCAGGACTTTGTGGTGAGAACGGACGCAAGCAATGTGAGCCTGGGGGCTACTTTGTTGCAAAGGTCCTCTTCACCCAATGGGGAACTGAACCCAGTCGCTTATGCTAGCCGCAAGTTGAACAAAGCGGAACAAGGATATTCCACAAGCGAAAAAGAGTGTTTAGCGTTAATCTGGGCGATAGAAAAGTTCCAAATCTATCTATATGGTAGAACATTCGTGGTCCAAACGGATAATATACCGCTCGTATTCTTATCACAGGCCAAGCATGAAAATGCTAGATTATTACGTTCGTCGTTGCTCCTACAGCCATACCAGTTTATCATAGAATATATCCCCGGCTCGGAAAACGTAGGTGCAGACTTTTTAAGCAGACACCCGTACGACGAGAATCAGCGTAGTCACCAGACATAATGATTTAAATTATCTATGTGTATTTCGAGTTATGAACTGACATCAGATAGTCTGTTCTAAAGTGGGGAGATATGTGGCGATATTCTAAATACAATATCTAAATTAGACTATAACAGGAAAGTGCAGAAAGTCAAAAATAAGATAGAACTAAAAAGTTGTTAGAGAATTGTTTTCTTCAGCCCCCCAGCGTATTAGTTTGATAACAAATAACAGGTACCTAATGTTAGTAAGTGACCTTGAGACTAAACGTAACAAGTTCAAACAAATATTTGCCTAGAAGACAGGGGGAGAAAAGGGGGGGGGGAGAGAGAAGGATAGATGCCACAATGCTAACGCGTCTTGCGTTGATTTCAAAACAAAAGCCTATAGAAACAAGACTTGCCTTGAGCGATTTTCAAAATACGAGGTAAAAGTTAGAACATGTAGACAATTGGGTCACGAAAACAGGATTAGCTCTTATTGCGAGTGACGTAATTCTCACGTACTACGAGAGACTCTCGTAATTAGCTTGAAATTAGTGCAAAAAGACATGAATAGGTTGAATATTATAGAAAAAATATGGAATTCTTTATTAATAGGTTTAGAATCACAAAAGTTAGCTAGTTTAAGAGCTTATCTTTTCCTGATAAATAATATGCTTTCAAATAAAAGGACGGACAGATAACTCGGAAGTTATTGACAAAAGACTGATTTGTTCAGTGGCAGACTAGCAGACAGATGTTAGTTTTGCATTCACTACGGTTACATTTTGACGCGTCCTTGAGAAAACGCAGCAAAAGGGTCATGTGTTCTGTAGGAAAAGGGGTAGACACGGGGTAGAATTATGGGATAGCGCAAACTGAATGTTTTTTTTTTTTTTAGTGCTAGACCAAAACCAAGTGCAATCTTGGGGAAAGCCAAGTTCGGACAGACGGACCGACAGAAATACACTACACATTGGACCAAATTTGGACCTTAGTGTAAAATTTTGAATTTAAAAAGCTTGGCTTTCCTATTTGATTGGTCAACACAGTTAAGATTATTAGAAAATTGGACGGCTCGTTGCCATTTTGTTTAAGACTGTCCATAGAAGCAGAACGTTGATGCTGTGAAATGTGACGTCCACTGAATATAAATAAATAATATAAGTAATACGGACGCCATAGTCCAGCCAGCAGCTCAGCTGAGTTTGGGCCATTTCAACGTATCTGTGTGTTTTCATTTTGAATTGTGGTAGGACCGAAGTTATTAACCTTTTTATTTTACAATTCTGAGTGAGTGATACTGCCATATAATGAAAAATGATTACGACAAGTGAGTACTTATTCTAGGTCCCCAGCCAACTGTTACAGGACCTAGAGGATGAATTAATATAGGATAAACAATCAGAAATGTAGAATACAGATATTCTTTTCAGGTGGTCAGGTGGAAACATATCACCCACCTTCTTATATGGAAAAAAAAGATTAATGAAAATATTTCAGATGCAGTGCAGCCCTTAGAGGAGAGGAATGTGAAACTAGTGCTACTTGATTACATCATTGAATGAGATGTGCTGGGTCGGTCAGAGAGATCTGACCCTGTCTTTTATTTCAATGTATTAATGCTTGTAAACATGGTGGATTAGGTATTATGTTAAGACCTATCCTAATTTTGTGGTTTCAGAGTTTCTTTGTCTGGCACTGTGCTAGTGTCAGATATTCTGAAGAGTACAACACTGTATGAAACGAGATGCCTACCATACTACCTCAGAGCATGTGAGGAGTGGGCCTAAGGAACAACTATCCTCAATCATTACAGGCCAGATAAGTATTAAAGAACTGGCCTGCTGAGATTCATCAACGAATATAATATAATATAAACTCCATTGTGTATTAAGAAACTTTTCCACCATTCATCCTGTTTAAAGAGCAAATGAACACTGTTAACTAAAAGACTGGGTATGATGCAAATACCCCGACCCGACATCCAGCACTAGATTATAAAGACTTTAGTTTAGTACCAATATTAGCAAATTTAAATTATGTATATGTACAAGTCTTTCATGTGTTTACTTGATTATATGTAATTCTATTGAAATTGATTCATATTGATTTAAAAGTCCTGACCAGAAGAAAAACTAGGTTAAGAACAAAATAAATTTGAAAAAATTGTAATTAATAAATTTAAAACACAGTGTTAATTGACTTGATTATAGAGATTAATATTAGTGTTTGTGTGTGTGTATTTGTGTATTTAATTACCAGCGCACCACATTTTCATTACCCTAGACATTAGACGTAGCTATCCGACATAATAGTAAAGAATAAATCTGATTGAGGTCGTAGGTGGTAGTAGCAAGGTTCCCTGTAACTCACCAAAACTGTTATCCTCAGGGACCTTCACAGCTGACCTCATTCAGTACATTAAGAAAACATAACAACAACACTTTATAACATCAAAACCCACCACAGAATTCAATTATCTTCCTTATTCCTGGAGCGATGTCCTTCATTTTTTTTAATTACATACTCCCATCTTTTCCTATGCGTAACCTAAACAGAAAATTATGGACTAACCTGATGTCTCGATGCATTCCACTCGAGATTTCTCCATTACTATATCACTTCCCGTGGAAATCTTTGCACAGACGTGTACAACAACAATCCTGTTATTGCATTAGTGACCTCTTCGAGGTGGTACTTCGCTCATAATGCTGTTTTTAATTCCATATTTAACTGGTTTACACAGATTGGGAAAGGCCATTTTGACTGCCTATTTCTTTTAGTAAACACTGTATGAAGGTGCGATGTCATTTGTTCGTCTTGCATTCTATATTTATAAAGTATGGTCACCGTTTGTTCAGAATGACGTGTTGTGAATCAGAATTCACGACACATGTATATTATCTTTTCTTATGTTGATGCATGTTAATTGTGGTAGTTACCTTGCGTTAGTTCAGTATAACTGTGTAAAGTGACCCACGTTCATAAACTTGTAGTTACATGCTACCGGTGAAGTTAAACATCTCTATGTCTTTGTCTTACTTATACAAAGAGGTTATCTTGATCACATGACAACACCAATGATTTCACTGACATCTGATTCTAGGTAGACAAGACGCAGTCTACGTTTTATATCTTTTGATAAATCAAAATGTAGAATATAAACGTCAATACATCAAAGCAGGACATCAATTTCAACATCTCGAATAGTTCTCACCGCATTGAACACTGCTAGTTCAGATATAATGCTGGATGGCCAGGAAGAATATATGTGACTGGATTTCCTTCGTTAACTTGGTAACTTTCGATTCTCTGCGTTGGCTTCGGTTATATGGTAAATTGGACTATCTAGAGGGAATGAAGATTTTTACCCTTCAGCTTATACTGTTATATAATTACTGTCACTTGAAATCACCACTGTTCTACCTTCTCTATGAACACGTGGGGCACGAAATTCACTAAATGTCAGTAGAATGTCATTGATACGCGTTGCACCAAGATATCTCAACATACTACACACCATGTTCTTGTCTTGATCTAGTTCGATCTTGAACTGTCGTTGGCAAAACTGCTTTCATACATCATCGTCTTTAATGCACGTTGGAGCATCACAACCTCATGCACGATTATGACGAAAGCGTGTCCAATACATCTGGATGGTTCTAACACAGTGGCGGCCTCAACTAACTAACTGCTATGAGCCATTTGCCAGTAGACAAATACGGAGAAGAGAGACTGAATATCCTTTGTGTCTCTTATTTATAGACCCGAATTAGCGGAAGATTGTGACTTATTATCTCTGCGCCTTAACTCATGAATTACTTCCCCAGCTGGTATATTCCCAATAATGTCCCTTTGATTAAATTTCCTATTACAGTATCTACCCTACCTCCAAAAAAAAAAACACACACATTTGTACCTTAGGACTGATAGGACACATTTTTTCCTATGTCATTATTTCTGCTACCTATTTCGACCCAAAAATACCAAAGAGTTGACCAGAGTTACCAAATGCGTATACGAATATAATTATACATTATAATTTGTTCACACAGAAAAAAGTCATTTTTTACCTGTATCATTCACTGCAGCGGAACAGCAAACGAAAATGGGGATAAATTAATACGTTTCTGTAGTATTTACAACCTGGTCATTGGAGGAACACTTTTCCCACACAAAGAAATTCACAAATTAACATGGGAATCACCAAATGGTCGGGACAGAAACCAGATAGACCACATCGTGATTAACGGTAGATGGAGACATGCATTACAAAATGTGAAGGTAAGAAGAGGTGCAGATGTGGGAAGTGATCACCATTTAGTAGTAGCAAAACTGACAGTGAAACTAAGAAGGGCTGGACCAACTGTAACTACACAGAAAAGGTTTGACATCAGCAAATTGAAGGACCCCCTTACCAGAGAAGCTTTTGCGGCTGACATAAAGAAACGATATCAATTTGCAAAAAGTCAGGAAAAGACATTGACTGATGATATAGACCAGAAATTCAACACCATTTCAACAATATATAAGGAAAGCAGCAAATCATGCTTGGATTCCAGGAAAGGAAGAAGCAAGACTGGATAACACCAGAAACATTAAACACCATAACACTGAGAAAGGAAATGAAAAGAAAGAAAACAGAAGCGAAGTCCCCCAGGTTAAAGCAACTATATAGCGAACAGTACAGTCAGCTGGACAAGGAAGTTAAATGCCAAACTCGAGCCAACAAAAGGAATTTCCTAGACGATCTTGCAAGACAGGCAGAAGAGGCAGCACTGAGAAATGAATAAAGCACAGTATACAAAATAAACAAATTCATCAGCGGAAAAGGAGGTGCAAACAATATTACATTAGTAAGAGATAAGCAAGGAAATCTCATCACGACAGCAGAGGGACAGGAAACAAGATGGGCAGAGCACTTCAGAGAAACTCTGAACAAGGAACCACCAGAGACACAATTGAATGTTCCTGAGGCTGAAAACGATCTAGATGTAAATACATACATTCCACGAAAAGAAGAAATCATCACAGCAATCAAAGGGTTAAAGAACGGAAAAGCTCCTGGCCATGATAACTTAAATGCAGAGCTATTTAAGACAGACCCTGAGCTAGCAGCAGAATAATTAGAACCACTATTTGCACAAGTCTGGAAAACGGGGACAACACCATCAGAGTGGAACAAAGGAATAATTGTCAAATTGCCCAAGAAATGAGATCTTGTAGACTGCAATAATTAAAGAGGAATCACTCTTCTCTCAGTTCCCAGCAAAATACTAGGCAGGATAATTATACAAAGAATTTCAAACGCAGTAGAGCAGAAACTGAGGAAAGAACAAGCAGGATTTAGAAAGAACAGACGATGTGTAGATCATATATTCACTCTCAGGAACATTATAGAGCAGTGCTCAGAAAGGCAAAGACATGGTAACATTAATTTCGTTGATTTTGAAAAGGCTTTTGACAGCATACATAGGGACAGTTTATGGAAAATACCGAGGGCTTATGGAATTCCAAGCTGCATAGTGTCAATCATAAAAAGCCTTTATGCCAACTTTACGTGTAGTGTTGGGCAGAGCAACTTAACCTTTGAGGTGAAGACAGGAGTACAACAGGGATGCCCATTATCAACCACTCTATTTTTAACAGTCATAGATTGGGTGATGCGCCAGACAACAGAGGGCATTCCAAGAGGAATAAGATGGACTACATTTTCTACATCGGAATATTTGGAATATGCAGATGACAATGTACTACTAGCACATTCACATCAACACATCCAGGAAAAAACGGATAGACTTAAACGTTTAGCTAACAGGTGAGCCTGAACATCAATTTAAAGAAGTCTGAGGTCATGACGCTCAATGTGAGCAACCCTGAGCCAATATCAGTAAGGAATCAGCAACTGGTACAGACAGACACCTTCACATACCTAGGATGCATAGTAACACCAGACGGCAGGGCAGGCAAAGACATCAACATCAGAATGAATAAGGCAAGAACAGCCTTTTTTAGCCTAAACAACATTTGAAAGTCCTCTCAATACAGCACAAGCACAAAATTAAGATTATATCAGAGCTGTGTGCTTTCTGTGCTTCTCTATGGTGCGGAATGCTGGAGAGTTACAGAGAAGGAAATGTCGAAATTGTCATCTTTTCACACAACATGCCTAAGAAAAATTCACCGAATCTTTTGGCCGAATACCATCACCAACCAAGATCTGTTTACTCGGAGCAAGCAAGAGGACATGCACACCATCATAGCTGGCAGACGCTGGAGCTGGGTTGGCCATGTCCTCAGAAGAGACCCCGATGCCATCACAAGAACAGCTATGCTTTGGACCCCTGAAGGAAAACGAAAGAGAGGCCGACCAAAAACAACCTGGCGGAGGACTGTGGAGGCTGAGATGCAAAGAATGAACCAGAGTTGGGGCACTGTATGAAGGATGGCCGCCGACCGAGCAAAGTGGAATCAATTTGTTGTTGCCCTACAAGACGTCACTAGGCGTGATGGCCACTTTGACGGTCGGCGGCTAAGGATCAAAGAAGAAGTGATTCACTTTTAAAATGACTACTATCTTAAAACACATTAATCACTGTGGTCACGTTAATCTGTGACTTCTGTGTGAATTTTATCTTCTTTCATCCATTATTTTATTATATCTCTCACACTCCATTTTCACCTTAGATGTCCTAATTTCTTACTTTACTCCTGAGCTTAACCTCCACATTATCATTTTGTCTAGAGCTCTATTTCTTTCTTTAAGACAATACCTAAACAAATCATTATGTTTCCAAATGAAAACCACCATCATCATCTATACTCATTTCCTTAATTACTTTCTTCTTTATGTAACACTTTTCCTGGATTCTGCTGTAATTACCTGTTAGACGCAATTGATTGTACACATGTTTGTGATCCATTAAACCATCATGGTGTCACTAATTAATTTTGCTATCTTCCCGACTATTCCCTTAACCTCTATTCATACCATATGCGGTGGCCCCCTAATTCGAAATACTTAACTTTCCATATCGGCTATCTACTCCTAACATGTTTCTTCCTCTTTCCAATTCATATGTTTACATGTTTCATATGTCTCCGTATCCATCTGTCGTGCCATCCATATATCCATATTCTCTGTGTCCCTAATAAGTCTCTCTTACTAATATGTTTTACTTCATAATCATCTACGTTTCCTTCTTCCTTCAACTCCTTGAGGTACCTCATTTAGCTTTTACTTTCATTTTCCTCATTATACTATTACCTTTATCTCGTCTTATCCAAAAGACTACACTCTTTCTTTCTGGGCATATATGTACCTCAACTCTTATTTCCTTAACTATCTCTGCCATTCCGCTATGGCTTTTCCGTAAGTTATGTCCTCGTTCCCTCTCAGTTGCTATTTTCCTCTGGCTTTTCTCAATTTATAATTTCGTTCCTTCTCTGGAATACCTCCTCAGTATGTTTTCCACTTCCTTTGGTTTCTCTACTTTTTTTTTTTTTTTTTTTTTTTTTTTTTTTTTTTTTTTTTTCGTACGCCCGCTAATACTCGAGGCGAAATCTCAGGTTATTATTAATGTCTAACCTGACATTGATTTTACGTGAGTATCCCTTTTTTCTTGTACAGAGACAGGTTTCCCTCGCCATTCAGGCAGATACTCGCCGATTTCGGAGGTACCCATTAGAGCTGGGTCGGCTCAGGAGCCGCCAATCCCTGGTCGACGACACTCCTTCAAATGTGGTCGCCAGGTCTCGAGTTAATCCAGTCCAAATCCCGGTCGACGAAAAATCCTCAAATGCCGTCGCCCGGGTTTGATCCTGAATTACCCGGTCGCCAGAGCGGTGTTGTAACCACTACGCTAGCGCGGCTCCCGGTTTCTCTACTAATATCGTCGTTCCTTCCCCGGAACATTTCTCTCAACTCTTCTTTGCCATTTCACTATTGTTTTACCGCTATTTTCTTCATATCAAGTTATTTTTCTCATTTTCGTTCTTTTGTTATTATATGGCTACTTCTTATGTCATCTCTTCGCCATTTTCCCATGGTTTCTCCATATTTCGTCTCTTTCTCTTTGACATTTTTCTCTACTCCATGTCTGTGCTATCTTCTAATGGCTTCACATTTCGCTTTTCCTCCTTATCCTTTTCTCAATATTCGTCCCCTCTGTGGAACATCATCTTCTTGCGCTACTTCCTTTTCTACCTCCTCTGTGACACACACTCTCTCTCTCTCTCAGTGTCTAAATCTCTTCTGTATATGATCGATGAGGGTTTACCTCAACAGACTATCGTTTATGGTCTGGCAACCGCCGCATTTAACGTTTTATATGCTCTTCGTTCCCTCACTGAAGCATTCTTAACAACTTCTCTTCTCTTCGTTCCCTCCCTGGAACATTCTCATGTCTTCCTTGCCATTTTGCTATGGCCTTTCCACTATTCTCTTCGTTCTTTCCCTGGAACACTCTCTACAAACTCTCTGCTCTTCCAACATTCGTTCCCTCACAGGAATATTCTCCTTATATACCTCTGCCATCTTTAAGGTGACCATATTTTCAAAAGCCTAATCCGGGACAAAATAATAGATTTGACATATTTCAGTGCAAAAAATCGGGACAAAAGGGTAAAGAAAAGGTCAAAAGTCGGGACATGTCCCGGAAAAATCAAGTTGATGTCAATTTAAAATAATATACATTTTATATATACATTTGAATAACATTAATTTTACTGTATAAGTTTAACTACTTAAACTAATAAGAGAGAAAAACATCAATAATCCTTACATAAGGTGAAGCTGAGTTACTGTACTTTTCAGATGAGTGGATTTTTATCAGTAGTTCCTTCTTTGGGAGAAGCATCTTAAAAAACTCGACACATGTTTCCTCACAGTTCACTTTGGTTGTCAACATAGCTTTCAAACTTTCAACACCTAGCTGTGTTTTATCACTTGTCCATAAGCTGTTCATCAAAGAAAACACTCTTTCTGTGGCAGCATTTGTTCCAGGTAGACAGAAAAAAAAACTCTGCGAGCTTCAAAATATTTGAAAATGTCACATTATTGTTTTTGAAGTGGGAAACTATTTCAATACAACGTTGTGGTGGCAATGTTTTTTTTGGCACTCCATTCACTAATTTTCTGAGAAGTAAAAAATTGCTTAATATAGACATATTCGTCATAAATTTCAGTTTCTGTAAAGTGGGCTGAAGGTAATGTTTGAATCACTAGTGATGATGATATCTCAACATCTGCCCAAATTGGTATTCTGTTCAGCGTTACCCAGCTGTAGGATTCTAGGTCTTGAAAATTTTTTGCAGCCCATTTATTCAAATAATTGAAAGCTGTTTCATAGAAAGAAGAAACGCTAGCATGAAACATTTTCACATCCTTCTTTGGAAGTCTTTCCATTTCCAGCTTTTCAAGGATTAGCTTAACTCTTGATGGCAAGAAACAGTCTTCCAGTTAGGACTTCAAAATAGTTTTCAACCTGTTGATGCTGTCAATGACTTCAAACACAGTGACCGTCTGTCCCACTATTTTTTGCACTGCTTTGTGGAATGGATAGGCCTGACTGAACAAAAACAAGCCATGCCGCAGATAGAGGATTTTTAAAGAATGTCTGTATAAAAACTGGGCATCTGTCTTGAGATTGAAATATCATTTTAGAGGCAGGAACATCTGAAGAACCCTTTCAACAGCAGGCAGCAGAGCAAGCCACCTAGTCTGAGCAGAACCTAAGATCATCTGGAAGTCTGTTTCCACAAACTGGCAAAACTCCTTGAGTCTTTCAACTCGTACTGTGTATGATTTGAAGAGTAGATAAATTTTAGCAATAATGAGCTCGACATCAACAGGCAGTACATCTGCAGCTGTTCGAACAGTGTTGTGGAAAATATGACCTGCACACTGTCACGTGACCGAAATCTATTTTACCATCTTGTCCATAATTTGAGTACTTTTTAAATGTCCTGGTTTTCCTCGTCATTTTGTATTTTCTTTTTGTTTCATTTTCTACCTTCGTGGCCAAACTTTTTCACCTTCTCAAACCCCACCCGAGGTTTGGTTACGTTCCGGCCTGTAGCGGTCAGCGAACGATAATATTATCTAAGCCGCACCTGGTCTGACCAGGGCAATATCTCTTACGTTTAAAGCCTTTGATCACGAGCGAAAGGGTCCCTGTGTTTGGCTTCCAGAACGCTGCTTCGGATCATAATATTATGCATCCTGGAAACAGGGGGAGACAAACCCGCGGTCAGTCTTTGGGTTTTTGTCCCTAGACAAGATAGAGCATAATGTTATGCATTTCTCTACCTGGGGAACTTTCGCACGATTTCTTTTGTCTTACTCTAGATTACGTCTTTCGCCGAACTTCTGTAGAAATATGCAGGCCAGGTGTCCGGGGGGGAGCGTCCCTTGTGATCTATAAGAGTAGACTGGTTTTAATAGACAAAGACATTCGTGACATATTCCTGGCCCGTAGATGACCATCATGAGATAAGGCAAACTTTAACACAATACTAGAATGTGTTTGCCTATGTTCTAGTCATTTTCGGGTTTCAGGGAGACCGAATCGCTAGAGCAGATTCCAGTCAGGCGAAGAACGAAATATTCTCTTCGATCTAGAGGGTTTCTGAATACCGCTAGCGTCACGAATCGTCAACCCCGTTCCTGAATCAAAACCCCTTTTTGTCAACGCCAAGTTAAGCTCACGCAGTGCAACGGAGCCAACGCTAAATCTGGAATCATCAAATGTAGTAGTAGTTCTCTACTCGCCTATTGGATTACCAGCCAGAGCATTGCGGCTTCCAGAATATCAAAACCGCCCAGCATGCCGATAGCAGAATTCCATATCACCCGCCTTTTTGTGCCTAAACGGGGCACTCAGCAAACCACAGCCAAACCAATGTAAACAGGATTTACAGCCAAGCAGAGCCTAGCGCCGGATAAGCGCGCCTGGGACTCTTTGTCCTCAAGTGACTTCTTCTGGTGTATTTTTCTGGATACTTAAAACCTCGCACGTATGAGCAGCCATCTATGGACAGAGTTCCAGCCCCACTCGCGCCAGTAGGGGGGAGTCACCAACGATAGCGCCCATACAGTGATTTTATTCAGGTTAATTCCATCACCGATGGCGGATATATACGAAAAAACCACTTACTGGAGCTATTCCATTGGTCCCCGAAAGCGGACAGGCTGTCGCTAAGTTCATTCAGTTGGTCAGCAGGAGATAAACAGCGTCCCCCAGCCCACCTCGCGTCAGTAGGGGAGAGTCACCAACGTTTAGTACCAACAAGGACAGTTTTGTAGGCTTAGTCCCTCACGAAGGATCTACATATGAGACACTGTCTGGACTATTTCATCTGGTCCCCGAAAGCGGAAGGACTGACACGCAGTTTATTCATTTTGGTAAACAGGAGGTAAATAGAGTCTTCCAGCCCAACTCGCGCCAGTAGGGGGGAGTGTGACGTACGTCTAGTTTGACAAGTGAATTTTCCCTGATATGATGGATGATTTAAAGGGACCTTTAGCTTTTCATAACATTAGAACCCCTGAACATTTGTTGTAACTTAGTCCCTCACGAAGGATCTACATATGAGACACTGTCTGGACTATTTCATCTGGTCCCCGAAAGCGGAAGGACTGACACGCAGTTTATTCATTTTGGTAAACAGGAGGTAAATAGAGTCTTCCAGCCCAACTCGCGCCAGTAGGGGGGAGTGTGACGTACGTCTAGTTTGACAAGTGAATTTTCCCTGATATGATGGATGATTTAAAGGGACCTTTAGCTTTTCATAACATTAGAACCCCTGAACATTTGTTGTAACTTTTCGTTTCGCCAGAGCGAACCGACCGGGACTCATTTAGTATGCGGCACGAGATCAAAGAGACAGACTGAGGGATTTCAGGGGAGACTATCGGCGCTATCAAAGACAGTAGTGGTCCCTGAAACGATTTCGCATCTCGGTGTTAAGCACGGAACCGATCGCAGCCAGAGCGAACGGGGAAAGCTGACGCAAGCAGCGAACGAAGATACGAGAGGCCAGGGGCGGCTTCTCTCTTTGGATTTGGCGGTCAGATCCCCCAAAGTCATGAGATCAAAAAAGCTGTCAAAGTTCTCATGTCCCACTCATCTTGCATTCCAGTTGTAGATATACAGATCACGTAGAAATACACTTCATCATTCGCTGGCCAGAACTTGATAGAAGCACTAGCGATATTTGAAATCTTGCTAGATCATCTCATGGATTTTATACATATTTGCAGTGAATTCTATTCTGTGCAAAGCGGTAATATATATATTGTGTAAAGTGATCAGTGGTCGAGTTCATTCATTATATTTCATTGGATTTTGTGTTAATTTAAATCTATTAAATTAAACCATCTCAATAGTTCCAGTTGTAAATATAATGATCTATCTATTATATTATTTCAAAAGATAATAGATGCTTAAATTAACTTTTAAAGTCGCGAAGGAACTTATAATTAATAAATTCAGTTAAGTCCTAGTTTTATAGATGTGTGTTTTTAACCACTAGAATTCGCGCAGTGTTTATTAAATACATAATTAAATACTCGAGTGTATTATAGGCTTAACGGGAAATTTATCGCGCGCTAAGAAGATTATTTGTTTTAAAGTATGATTATGTTGTTATGGGTTTTCTATCTTTTTCTCTAGATTGATCACCTTTTGCAATCCCAGCAATAACGAAATCTTTCAGAGTTTCCATACTCGGTTCTTAAACTTCCAGACAGTTTGATGAGACATTTTTTAAAGTAAATCTTGTGGTGGTCCGGTACGGCCTGGCTAGCATAATTACATGAAGGAAAGCCTACCCAAGATCATTTGATTATTATCATCAAATTAAATCTGTAAGATAAACTGGAAGATGAACAGTGCCAGTAGCGATAGTTTATATACTGCTCTATTGTGAGAGATTACCGATTTACCTGACTGTGACCGAGCAGAGTTTTTCCTCACTGGATTTAAAAAAAAAAAACTTTACCGGTCAGCGGCTGTCATCACGCAGTGAATGAATATTTCCATCACCTCATTTTCACCCCTGTGTTGAATTGTGTCAGTGCCATCCCATAGACTCGTTTCTTTATAATAAAACACAAGAACTCTTAGAACTTCAAGTCCGGCGATAAGCGGGAATATTTGCTCTCAGTGAATGCTCGCATTATCTGGGGCGGGACATAGAAGGACTAGACAGTTGTCATACGTCAAGAGTTAATTATTGTGTTTATCATTCTAAGGGATTGTCTGATGCTGCAACTCGGTAAGTGTGTGGTGTATATGAGTGTGGATCCTCACAGTGTGCATGAATGACAGGAGATTTTTTTTTGCAACAAACCATTTGTTAACTTGCCTACCGGGTAATACGTTTTCTGTATACCCGGCATTGTTCCTTTAGTGGGATAATTTGTTAACTCTGTTTCATCCCCTCCCCCCTTTTTTTCTTTGCTTAGTAAAGGGAAGACACCATTTGGATAACAGTAATTTTTGTCTACTACCTATACCTAATTTGGTAACACCTCTTTTCAGAGTAATTAACTTTACTGTTAGGTTAACTTACCTACGTTCCTGATAACTATCTATCTTGAGACTGGGTTTATCTTTGTCTAATACAAGCGGGAAGGGCTTAGTCGATACCAATCTTCTTCACCCCCTCCCTACCTTGATATTTGCATTTTTCTGTACTTATGATAAATTTATGTAACACTTGATATTGTTTTTTTTTTTTGTGATTTGATCTTTACGGTAAATAAACATCATAAACTTAAATCGGACTGTGTTGGAATACCCAAAAGCCCAAACATTCCCTATTCGTTTAATATAGTTTGTATCTACGTCGTCTGTGTGTTTGAGAACACCAAATCGGTGTGCGCGCAGATGCGTGTCTGGAAAACTGGCAAATAATTGTTTGACCAGGAGAGTGGAAGAGAAGATTGAGAGAAACGATTTGTCGTAAATAAGTCTGTCTTTACTCTCCTCCAGCACGCTGTGAAGCAACTATTTAATCTCTGCATTTTCTATCACTGAGCTTTCCATCATCATTTTCACTCTAAACCGGACTACTATTTCTAGACTCTCTTTCTCTCAAAATAAATTTACGACAATATTTGGCTGGCTCGCCGGGATAATTTTGAGATACATTTGATGCACACATATTTGTGGGCTGGTTCTGGGATCTTGAGCTACATTTGAGGCAATCGCATAGCCGGGTTAAAGATATTTTGAGTCTGATTTAGTCTGGGTCTAACTAGGTAGAGTGTGAATGATCTGTCTTTGTGAATTAGGGAAATAAATAAATAATTACACCCCTAGACAAACGTTCTTTAAGTACTTGGGTTGTCCACACAGCATATTTACAGGTTGTTTTCTCTCCACAGCAGTAGAAAGTACAGATAAACAAAAATATTTGCTATTATAATTATCCTCTGGCGGAGATAATTATATTTCTTTCTTTATAAGAGTTGCTGGGATTGCGTGATTGTTTTACAGTCACTAAGGTTTTTGAAGTTAAAAAGAGTTGAGCTTAGCTAAAGACGGATTGTTCTGATTTTTAAAAATTAAGTTAACAACGTCTCATCTCAATAATTGACTTTAGGGACGGAGTTTGTTGTCAGAGATTTACAATTTAGGGGAAATTTTTTTTTCCCTTTCAAATTGTTTTAATATAAATTTTTCTCTACTGTTAGTAAAAGTAGATTCTTTTCCAGTGTAACTTACCATTTAGTGGCATAGTCGCTTGCGTTTAGAGCCTTAATTGCCAGATAATAGCAGCGATAAGTTTGCACAGTACAGGTAGGAGGTAACACAGGTAAATTTGTACTTGTGTTTTTTTTTCTCGTAGCGGTTCAGAGTTCCTCCCCTTCGCGTTTCTTCTTACTAGTTCTCTAGGCATACTTCATCTTATTCTTTAACAATGGCAGAGAGGATAAAGATGAAGTCCATCTTGAGGCTGGAAGCGAAAGAGGCAGGATTAGATGCAGAAGCTGCAAACGCGTTTATCAACCAGGAATTGGAAATATATGACGCGGAGCAACAGAGAGCCGAAGCTGAGAGGAAAGAAGTGGCAGAACGTCTTTTGGAACAGAAGAAAATTGAAGCAGAGATGGAAACTCGCAGAGAGAGAGAGAGAGAGAGAGAGACAAGGAAAGACAACATGAACTGGCGCTTAAGGCTCTAGAGAGTCGGGGCGCCTCTACTTCGACTAACGGAGAGCCGTCTTCGCCCCAGTCTCAATCAATGGACCTCTCCAGTACTCAATCTGCCAAATTAACTGCTATGTCGTTTTCTTTAGAATCTTTTCCTAGCCCTAACGAAAAAATTGACAGCTACCTAGAAAAATTCGAGAGACTCGCGAATCTTTATGGGTTAGAGAGTACCCGCTGGGCACTCAAACTTTCAACGTCACTGAAAGGCAATGCTTATGACGTGTACACAAAGCTGGGACCGAATCAACATGATTACGACATGTTGAAGAAGGCCTTACTACAGCAGTTTGAGATGACTGCCCGAAAGTTTCTGCAGTTGTTCAGAAACAGCCGAAAAGAGAGCACGGAAACATTTCCCCAGTTCTCTTCACGTCTCACGGGTTATCTGACAAAGTGCATTGAATTATCTGACCTACCTCTTTCATATGAGGGACTCCTCGAACTTGTTCTTGTGGAGCAGATAAAATCCACTTTGTCGAATGAAACTCGTAGATTTTTGGCTGAACAGGGGGCAGTCAGGCTTGAAGACATACTCAATAAAGCCGAACGCTATAGCAATGCAATGGCCGAACTTCCCAGCACTAAACGTAAACCCACAGATGAGCCATCTCGAAAACAGAATCTAGAGCAGTCATCCTATTCTTCCAATTCCTCTCAACATTTTAACCAACGAGATAATAATACCCAGAAACCTCCCCAGGAAAAATCGAAATTCTACAAAACCCGATACCCCCCCAACAACAATTCTGATCAACCCACCAAGCCTACGTGGCAGCGCGGCCACCAAGGTCAAGGAAAAGGGAAGACCCCTACACCAGGAACGTCTGATCAGGGCAAACAAACCGGTGCAAACCGCATTGGATGTTTGCATACAACCTCGAAAGGTAGAGTCAATGTCAGTGATTCTCAACCTGAGGGGAACCGACCCTCAACTCGAGGAACTGTAATTTTGAATGGTACCTCAACTACTTGTCTCTTTGACACTGGATTAAGCTTTAGTTGTATTGTTGCTAGACACCTAGTCAAACCAGGTCAGGAGACAGAGGAAACCGTCAAACTTAGTGGAGTTTTCAGGAGTGATGCGCCCAGGACGCTGCCTATCGCACTGGTAGAAATACACTCTGACTTTGTCAGAGGGGTTATTAAAGCGGCCATTATGGATGATCCTATCTACCCAGTTATCCTGGGATGTAGATATGTGTTCATTGGGAGACCTAAGGAGCCGATTGTGGCAGCGGTAACAACAAGAGGGCAAGCCAAGAAGGAGAGGGAGCCTGCGCCAAATTTGTTGCCGAATGAACTGAAGGAGGCGCAACAAAAGGACCCTACTCTGGCGCCCTGCTTAAAAAAACTGCCCATGGCTAAGGACCCCAGACACAACGGAGACATCTTTTCTAAGGATGGTGTATTGTATCGTAGAACGGGCAACCCGGACACGGGGAATAACCAGCTCCTAGTACCGACGCAGTACAGAAACAAGATCTTAGAAATGGGGCACTCTCTTCCCTTTAGCGGACCTATGGGACAAAACGCCACTATTCAGCGAATAAAAACCACTATTGGTGGCCAGGAATGAACTCTGACATTGTCAGGTATGTGAAATCCTGCGCCCAGTGCCAACGGGTAGCACCAAAGCACTTGCCACCCCCAGTACCTATGGGGCAAATGCCAATAGTGGGTACTCCATTTGAACGGGTTGCTGTCGACATCATTGGACCCCTGGAAAGGACCAAAAGAAAGCACAGGTTCATCCTGACTTAAGTCGACACTTGCACTATGTGGGCCGAAGCTGTACCGCTACCATGCACTAATTCCAAGCATGTCGCAGAAGCCCTTGTGCAAATTGTTACACGGTTGGGATTCCCTCAACAAGTTTTGACGGACAATGGATCCCAATTCCGTAGCCTGTTAATGGAGGAGATCTTTAAGATCTTGAGGGCCAAACATATCCACACCAGTCCCTACCATCCGGCCGGAAATGGGCTCGTGGAACGTTTTAACGGTACCCTCACCATGATGTTACGTAAGCTGGGTCAGGAGAAACCGGAAGACTGGGACCTATATATATATCGGCTGCCTTATTCGCCTACCGAGAAGTACCCCAAGCGTCTACGGGTTTTGCGCCAGCTACACTTTTATTTGGCAGACCTATTAAGGGGCCACTAGAAGCCTTACTTCGGTCCCTGACTGACCAGAAGGCTGACGAGACAGTCGTCTCTGCAAGCAAGTTTGTATCTAAGCTTAAGGAAAGGCTAAAGCTAGGATGGGATCTAGCTACTACCAACCTTAAGAAAGCCCGCGCTAAAATTACTAAAAGATACAACAAAGCTGCAAAAGAGAGAGAACTACAACCAGGGGAGAAAGTCCTATTGCTACTTCCAACCGGAAGCAATAAACTTCGCATCGGATGGCAAGGACCGTTTACCGTCCTTAAAAAGATCTCACGTACCAACTACAAGATCTCCATCAAAGGAAAGGAGAAGGTCTTCCACATAAATCTGCTAAAGAAATATTTGGAAAGACCGGTGCCATCCTCCGAGCATCTCCTGGCTGTCGCCATAGCAACGGAAGACGAGGAAGATGATGATGGTTGCATGGAGTATCCACTGCAACCCACAGAATCCTTTAAAGATGTCAAGTTCGGCGACAATCTCTCACCAGAACAACAAACAGAAACCAGGGCTCTACTAAAACAGTACAGTGCAGTCTTAACGGATGTACCTGGTCGAACAAATCTCATTGAATTTGATATGAAATTAACAAACGAGACCCCTGTTCGAACCAGAGTTTACCCCATCCCGTACGCTAAAGCGGACGCACTTCGCGGAGAAATAGACAAGCTGCGTCAGGCAGGAATTATCAGTGAGTCTACATCTCCTTACAGCTCGAGCGTAGTGCTGTTGCAGAAGCCCAATAAGGAAGTTCGGCTGTGCATTGATTACAGGTTGCTAAACGCTGTAACGGAATTCCAGCCCGAACCTCTCCAAACTGTTTCTGAGTTGTTCACCAAGCTCAGCAAAGCAAAGATCTTCTCCAAGATAGACCTCAGTAAAGGGTATTATCAAATACCAGTCAAGGAGGAAATTAAACCTTTGTTAGCTTTCAGCACTAGCGAAGGACATTACACATTTAATGTGATGCCGTTCGGTTTGCATAACGCACCAGGAGTGTTCACCAGGATGATGAGGAAACTTCTAGAACCTTTGCAAAGTCCCCATATCCATAATTTCATGGATGACATCTTAATTGCATCGGAAACCTATGAAGAACATATTGCTACGGTTGCTATGCTCCTCAGGAGACTACAGGAAACGGGTCTCACAGCCAGACCTAGCAAATGTCTCATCGGGTTTGAATAGTTAGACTTCCTGGGGCACACTATTTCTCACGGATGCAGTTGGCCTATTAAGAAGAACGTGGAGAAAATAGTGGCAGCAAAAAGACCCCGAACGAAGAAAGACGTACGTTCCTTCATATCGCTATGTGCATACTATCAGAAGTACATCCAGAACTTCAACGGACTGACGGCACCTCTGACTGACCTCACAAAGAAAGGTTGTCCTGATAAGGTCATATGGGATCAAAAGTGCGAACACGCGTATAGCACTTTGAAAGGACAGTTGTCTGCATACCCCATTTTGAGGTTGCCTGACCTCAAGAAACCTTTTGTACTGAGAGTCGACGCGTCAGGTCAGGGCATCGGGTCAACACTGCTTCAAGCCGATGACAGTGACCCAAACATGCTATTTCCAGTTGCCTATGGCAGTCGGAAATTAAATAAAGCGGAACGGAACTACAGCGTAGTTGAAAGGGAATGTCTTGCTCTGATTGACGGTATCAGACGCCATCATGAGTTTCTCTATGGTACATCTTTCACGGTGCAAACAGACCACGCTCCGTTAGCATTTCTTGGTGCCAATAAAGAATTTAACGCAAGGATCAGGCGTTGGGCGCTTCTTTTAAGCGTTTATTCTTTCAAAGTGGAATATATTCCGGGAAGACAGAATGTCGGGGCTGATTTCCTGAGTAGAAACTGGTCTACAGAGGAAGAAGAGCAAACTGAAGATACCACTCATCCTAAAATCACCAATCAGGTCACCTCCATTGTCAAAAAAATGAAACATGAAAAATAGTTTCATGTCTAAAAGTGGGGACGATTGTGACGTACGTCTAGTTTGACAAGTGAATTTTCCCTGATATGATGGATGATTTAAAGGGACCTTTAGCTTTTCATAACATTAGAACCCCTGAACATTTGTTGTAACTTTTCGTTTCGCCAGAGCGAACCGACCGGGACTCATTTAGTATGCGGCACGAGATCAAAGAGACAGACTGAGGGATTTCAGGGGAGACTATCGGCGCTATCAAAGACAGTAGTGGTCCCTGAAACGATTTCGCATCTCGGTGTTAAGCACGGAACCGATCGCAGCCAGAACGAACGGGGAAAGCTGACGCAAGCAGCGAACGAAGATACGAGAGGCCAGGGGCGGCTTCTCTCTTTGGATTTGGCGGTCAGATCCCCCAAAGTCATGAGATCAAAAAAGCTGTCAAAGTTCTCATGTCCCACTCATCTTGCATTCCAGTTGTAGATATACAGATCACGTAGAAATACACTTCATCATTCGCTGGCCAGAACTTGATAGAAGCACTAGCGATATTTGAAATCTTGCTAGATCATCCCATGGATTTTATACATATTTGCAGTGAATTCTATTCTGTGCAAAGCGGTAATATATATATATTGTGTAAAGTGATCAGTGGTCGAGTTCATTCATTATATTTCATTGGATTTTGTGTTAATTTAAATCTATTAAATTAAACCATCTCAATAGTTCCAGTTGTAAATATAATGATCTATCTATTATATTATTTCAAAAGATAATAGATGCTTAAATTAACTTTTAAAGTCGCGAAGGAACTTATAATTAATAAATTCAGTTAAGTCCTAGTTTTATAGATGTGTGTTTTTAACCACTAGAATTCGCGCAGTGTTTATTAAATACATAATTAAATACTCGAGTGTATTATAGGCTTAACGGGAAATTTATCGCGCGCTAAGAAGATTATTTGTTTTAAAGTATGATTATGTTGTTATGGGTTTTCTATCTTTTTCTCTAGATTGATCACCTTTTGCAATCCCAGCAATAACGAAATCTTTCAGAGTTTCCATACTCGGTTCTTAAACTTCCAGACAGTTTGATGAGACATTTTTTAAAGTAAATCTTGTGGTGGTCCGGTACGGCCTGGCTAGCATAATTACATGAAGGAAAGCCTACCCAAGATCATTTGATTATTATCATCAAATTAAATCTGTAAGATAAACTGGAAGATGAACAGTGCCAGTAGCGATAGTTTATATACTGCTCTATTGTGAGAGATTACCGATTTACCTGACTGTGACCGAGCAGAGTTTTTCCTCACTGGATTTAAAAAAAAAAAAACTTTACCGGTCAGCGGCTGTCATCACGCAGTGAATGAATATTTCCATCACCTCATTTTCACCCCTGTGTTGAATTGTGTCAGTGCCATCCCATAGACTCGTTTCTTTATAATAAAACACAAGAACTCTTAGAACTTCAAGTCCGGCGATAAGCGGGAATATTTGCTCTCAGTGAATGCTCGCATTATCTGGGGCGAGACATAGAAGGACTAGACAGTTGTCATACGTCAAGAGTTAATTATTGTGTTTATCATTCTAAGGGATTGTCTGATGCTGCAACTCGGTAAGTGTGTGGTGTATATGAGTGTGGATCCTCACAGTGTGCATGAATGACAGGAGATTTATTTTTTGCAACAAACCATTTGTTAACTTGCCTACCGGGTAAGACGTTTTCTGTATACCCGGCATTGTTCCTTTAGTGGGATAATTTGTTAACTCTGTTTCATCCCCCCCCCCTTTTTTTCTTTGCTTAGTAAAGGGAAGACACCATTTGGATAACAGTAATTTTTGTCTACCACCTATACCTAATTTGGTAACACCTCTTTTCAGAGTAATTAACTTTACTGTTAGGTTAACTTACCTACGTTCCTGATAACTATCTATCTTGAGACTGGGTTTATCTTTGTCTAATACAAGCGGGAAGGGCTTAGTCGATACCAATCTTCTTCACCCCCTCCCTACCTTGATATTTGCATTTTTCTGTACTTATGATAAATTTATGTAACACTTGATAATGTTTTTTTGTGATTTGATCTTTACGGTAAATAAACATCATAAACTTAAATCGGACTGTGTTGGAATACCCAAAAGCCCAAACATTCCCTATTCGTTTAATATAGTTTGTATCTACGTCGTCTGTGTGTTTGAGAACACCAAATCGGTGTGCGCGCAGATGCGTGTCTGGAAAACTGGCAAATAATTGTTTGACCAGGAGAGTGGAAGAGAAGATTGAGAGAAACGATTTGTCGTAAATAAGTCTGTCTTTACTCTCCTCCAGCACGCTGTGAAGCAACTATTTAATCTCTGCATTTTCTATCACTGAGCTTTCCATCATCATTTTCACTCTAAACCGGACTACTATTTCTAGACTCTCTTTCTCTCAAAATAAATTTACGACAGGGAGTCACCAACGATAGCGCCTATACAGTGATTTTATTCAGGTTAATTCCATCACCGATGGAGGATATATACGAAAAAACCACTTACTGGAGCTATTTCATCTGGTCCCCGAAAACGGAAGGACTGCCACTCGATTATTTATCTCTCTGTGTTCTACAGGTTCATGTCGGTGGTCTGTGTGTGTGTTTGTTGGTGTATTTGCATTATTGATGACTATTGATGAATATTTGATTATTGATGTAATTTATGCTGTGTATGATGATATGCATTAATTCCATGCTTTTCTTCTTTAATAAAGTTTACACATTTATTAATGCGCTGTTCCCGACCCTTTTCATCCATAAGTAACTTGTTTTTAGCTCTTTACTATAATCTCTATGTATGATAAGAGAAAAGAGAGAGAGCAGGAGGTGCTTAGACAGACATAAGTGAGTTGAGGCTTGGAGAGAGAGATCATTTTGGTAAATCTTCTTCCAGGTTGTCTCAAGTCCATCTCCTATTTACACCTTTCTGTGTGTGTAATCTATAACTCTGTCAGTCCACTATCCCTTGTCGATTTCGCTACTGTTGTCCAACTCGACAAATACTCTACACTTTACTCAACCACGACAATTAATGGGGGCCCGTCCGAGATTCTAGAATCCATCTAGTACGACAATTAATGGGGTCTCGCCGCGGAATTTGAACTACATCTGCAGCAATCGCAACAGATGAGGTTGCAGTCTGGTAGGAATCTCTCGCAAGATTCTATCTTGATTCTTAGAGTCTAGTCTTCTGCAGATTATAGGAATTTCTTTCCCCTAGGCATAACGAACTATTTCTTTTGGGTGGAAGTCGGAACAGCGTTTTTTTCTCCACAGCAATCATAAATATTAAGTTACATTTATTGTTCATGCTACACATGAGACAGCTGGTAAAGGTTGATGGTATCACTGCTGAGTTTTTGGTTGACAAATCTGACGACTATTGTAGTAAAAGTCAGAAATTTTTTTTTTTAAGGGTTAATATTTTTTTCAGGAGTAGCTCTTTAATCTGAGATAAGAAGCTACAGGTAGTCAGTTACTAGCTTGCATCTGTACCAAGGGAGGGTGTTCATTCGGAAGATAGTAACCAATCCTCTCAATAGCTTAGTACTGACAGAACTGGGGTGAAGTGATAGTAATAAGTTTTACATCACTTACATTTTTTGGAGTTTTTTTGGGTTTTTGCTTGTCGATCAGAGTAGCTACAAACTTTCTTGTTTTTAAAGTTCCCAGGCTAGCCTAGATTTTATTGATTATTAAGTTAATCAGCACCTAGTGGACTAGGTAACTAAGATCTCTAGGTTCTATTCTTCTATAGTGTTTGCTCACCCTGATATAATGGCTGATCTAGATAAAGTGCATAGGATTGCCCTCGAGGCAGCTAAGTACATGGAGTACAAGGATAGCGAAATCCAGCCCTTTCTAGAATTTGCAGTAAGCCTACAGGATCAATACGAGGTAGACAATTGGTTTGACAGCCGTTTAATCTTGGCATGGTCCTAAAAACAAACTGGGGAGAGTGAAGCATTCACCCGACAGTATGTAGAAGAAGTGATAGAAGATGAGAAGCAAAGGGAAAAGCAAAGACAAGAACGGGACAAGCAATTGGAAATGGAGCAACAAGAACGGGACAAGCAATTGGAAATAAAGCGACAAGAAAGGGACAGGCTACACCAAATCAGAATGAATGAACTGGATAGCCAAATTCGGAGGATGGAAACAGATACTAAATGTAGTCACTCTACTTCCCCTTCTACTGTGCCCTTAAAGGTCAACGCCCCTGCAAACCTTGCGCCCATGAAAGAAAACTTGCCTGCTAAAACCGAACCTCAACTCCAGAAAATTGACTTTCCTTTGGACTTGGATCCGAAGCCCAAATAAGGAAAGAATTTACGTCGGGATAGCAGACCTAAGGCCACGGGGAAAATTACGCAACGTTCCCAGGCATGGAAACTGCACAAAGGTGAGAGAGGTGCTAACAAGCAATGTAATACGGATTGTTCCCGTCTGGCAAGCGGCGAACCCCGAGCCTCTCACGCTCCAGACCGAGCAGCACCTAACCGACACGTGACGTCGAGAAAAGGGAGCCACACCCTATCACGTTATATTTCGCAAGATTCCCGGCCGGACAGCGAAAAACCATATGCAGAGGCGTATCCCTCCAACTCAGCGATCGTAGAATGGAGGCGCCGCTCCTCTTATCACCCTGAGCTTAAAAGGTGCAAGAATAAGTCGCCTGCTAAAAGGGTTAAATTTTGCAAACCGTTCCAAGGAACTTTGGAAAAACACACCGAGAGTTTTTTCTCGGGCACTTCGCGATCTAACGGGATCTCAAACCGTCCAGTCCTTTGCATGCAGACTGCGGAGCCTGTCAACCAGGAAGTGGATCTCGCATTGCAGGACAAAGTTCAACTGACGCCAGTAACTTCCTCAAAGGAGGGCAAAGTTGACGTTTATGATGGACACAGGGTTCCATGCGAAGGGATCCCTGGTATTCCATTTGAGTCTCTCACACTTCTCAGGGCAGAAGACAGTGAGAAAAGCTGCCTTACTACTGTACAAGGAGCCATTGTTGAGAGCCTTGGCTCACGTCATGCTAGTACCGGTAAAGCGACTCAACAAACTCTGCAACTCGCAGACATTACCTATCTTTCTACACGGTGTGGTGAAGTGGGATGTTATAAATATTTATAGGGGACTTAGTGTACTGACTGAGATCAGCTGTGAAGGTATCTATATCTATTAAGAGTAGTGTATTATAGATAACCTTACTTGCTACCACATATCTATATATCTCAGTCAGAATTATTCTGGAATAGTGTGATGCTACGTTATGTGTCTAGGGTATGAGTATGGTGAAGTGTAAGTCACAACAACAGACAGATAAACAATTTAATTTAATCCACTACTCTTGACAACACTGTGACACTCACATACATATAACACTCTATGAGAATATCTTAAAGAAGTCACTCGTAACTTTTCATATAACAATATGTATTCATTGCTGTCAATAATGTATTTGTGTCCTGATTCAAATACAAAGGAACCAGGAATCACAATCAATTTTAATTACAAGTTATGTACAGAATGTATCAATATGAATATTGTGGTGACATATATTATTAAAATTATCCTATGTGTGTCAGTTGTGTAGTAGTAATATGAGGTAATACTGGTTTTGTTTTGTTCAAGCTCTGTTGGTATTTGTCATCATGACTTCAATAGTTTGTCTTTAGGGACTAGTATTGGAGATGTTCTCAGTTCCTGATATTAAGACAATTAAATTCCCCTCTTAATATTATTTTTACAAAGTCATTTCAAGATGAGGGGACATAATGTTGAGCTCAGCTGGCCAATTCGCTTATCTGGCGTGATGGCGGCAGGAAAGGACTCCTCTGCTCGAATTCTCCTCTGGGCTCAGGAGACACCTCACTGATAGCTAAAAAGACCAAGGAGTATGCTGTCCGACTCAGGATTCAGCAAAGCTCTGACCAGGTGCAGCTCAGTACCATCAAGACCACGGTCCCTGAAATCAAGAAGGATGTACCTTCTACTTCATAACTAACTTATACTCTCTGTTTACACTGATCACAACACAACACAAACCTTGAGTTCAGAGCTTTAGGCCAACTATCAGCTTCATTCTGAAGTACTTTATACCAGCATTAACCTCCTTAATGGTTACCACGCCTCTGCAATTCCAGCATTATTTCTTTCTAGTCAATCATCTAGGTGTCAGTGTACTGTTTGGCCATTCCATGCCGTTTGACTTTCCTCCGACACCCTCTGTTCAGGCTGGAGCATTATAGGCTTTACCTCACGTTTGCCACTGAACTACACATATATATATACAGGCATAAATCAACAATTCACATTCAATTTTCATTAAAAGATATTGAATGGTTCAAGCTTACCACAATTCATAGAATAAACACAGATACGTTGATTAGCAATGAATTCTGGCACAAACTGGCACAAATTCCCATCTGCCTATGTTCCAGGCTTTTATTTAGCCAAAAATATGAGCTGGCTTCAACGCACTGTTGCTTTATCAAGCTTATTTAAACAAGTGGTTTCGAACTAACGCTCCCAAGTGTGTATATCAGTGAGACTGGCCAATGAGCCACGTTTCGACAAGTGTTTGAAAAAATGTTACCTTTTCCCGTCTCCCCTAACAACGAAAGATAGTATTTATAGTCCGACCAATCGTGGTTAGGCTTTCATCTGTTGCGCTCCAATCAATGTGGAGTTTACATGGTAGGCTAATTCTGTAACGTGAGGTTTTTTCAAACACGTTATAAAAAAATTTTATGAGCAGAAATGATTCCATGCTGTCAGGCATCCTCAATATTTTATTTTGGGTATAATTTATTAATTCCTGGACTATTTGCGTAACGTTTTACATATTCTTTGTCAGCAAGCCCTAAGGAACCCAATTATCCAAATTTAAAAGAGCTACGTGGCTGCGTTCAAAATATGTATTTTCTTCTCCTGTTTCGAAGATGTGCTGTCTGGGTACTGTTATGTTTTCAAACGTAAACCCATCTATTGTTATCTTTCCTAATAAGCGTTTTTTATGATTTTAAAACCTAACTCTGGGGAAGGGTAGTGTATTTTATCACTGTCGATTGAAATAAAGTTAGTGCATGTAGTCTTACACGCGTGATGGCAGCATTTGTGTATCGCGCGACGCGTGTTTAATTTTGCATGCGTTCCCGATTTTATTCGCCCCTCTCTCTCTCTATACTGGAGTCTATCTGTTCGTTCGTTTTGGTAACGCAGTATAATTAATGTTAGGATTAATTTAGGTCATTACGCAGTACGTCTCAATGTTTTTCTTAGAAATGCAGCACACGTTTCATTGAAGAAAGCGGGTAATAATACCGTAAGCTTTACTATCAATGTGAAAGCGTTACAATTTGCAGACGAAGCAGAAAACAAGGGGGATTTCGAGTACATTCCTTGTGACAGCACTGTTATTTTTCCATTGCTCCTTTCTTTATTAATTTTATTTGTTAGGCTTCATATTTACCTAATAATTTATATATGTGGATTAGAATATTCCACGACACCTCCCCTCTTAAAACAGACATTATATGTCAGTCCTTTATTCTATATACACATAGAGAAATTTATTATTATTTCTGGTGTTTACGGTGATTCTCATCACACGGATGGCGGCTTAAAAAATCCGCTCCCAAATTGGTTTTTCCAGATATATACTCGATGCTAAAATTATATGGAGCCAGAAGCAAAGACCATCGGAGTAACCTAGAGTTCTCATGCTTAGCCTGTGCTAGAAACGATAAAGGTTTGTGGTCAGTTTGCAACTTAAATGCCTTCCCATATAGATAAATATTGAATTTCTTTATTGCCCATATTACTGCAAGACATTCTTTTTCGCTAGTTGAGTAGTTGATTTCAGCTTTATTCAACTTTCTGCTAGCATATGCCACTGGGCTTAATTCCCCATCCAATGCATCTGATTTCTGTAGTAGAGTTGCTCCTAGCCCAATATTACTTGCATCCGTCCTTACTATGAATTCTTGACTTAAGTCAGGTAATTTCAAAATGGGTTTACTTGTGAGCTTTTCCTTCAACTCTTGGTACGTCATTTCACATTGTGGTGTCCATGTAATGCGATCTGGATGTCCTTTACGTGTCAAATCAGTTAACGGTGCACATATGGAATTAAAGTTTTTGATATACTTCTGGTAGAAACCACATAATGAGACAAAGGATCTCACGTCCTTCTTGGTTTGTGGTCTCGGGGCTTTCTGTAGTTTCTCTAAATTCCTTGGGTCAGGGGTCATGTTTCCCTGATAAACTGTGTGTCCCAAAAATTCCAATTCTTTACATCCAACGCAACATTTGGTTGGTCGGGCTGTTAAATTTGCCTCCCTAAGTCGATTAAACAGCATGTTCAGAGAGTTAATGTGTTCCTCAAATGTTTCGGTTGCTATAAGGATATCATCCATAAAATTTGTTATACAGGGATTATTCAGAGGATCCAATAATTTTCTCATCATTCTAGAGAAGACACTAGGCGCATTCTTCAATCCAAATGGCAATCTATTAAACTCATAGTGTCCTTCTGAGGTACTAAAAGCTAGGTATGGTCTAACCTCAGGCTTTACTGGAATCTGATAGTATCCTTTACTCAGATCCACTTTTGAGAAATATTTAGCTTTATTTAGTCTGGCAAACAGCTGATTTGTATCCGGCAATGGATCCACCTGTCCTTCTGTAATAGCATTCAGTCTCCTGTAATCTATACAGAGTCTATGTTCTCCAGAGGGCTTCCTTAAGAGTACAACTCCGGAACTATACGAAGACTCACTGTGCGAAATAATTCCTTCCTTCAATAGATAGTCTATCTCTTCCTTCAAAGCTTTCTCCTTAGCAAACGGAATCGAATATGGTTTCATACAGACAGGTGTGGGGTCTATCAATTTCATATCATATTCCAATAGGTTTGTATGCCCTGGTCGGTCTGTTAACACCTCTGCATGATTATTTAGAACCTGTTGCACTCTCTCTTTCTGAGTTTTCGTTAAATGTGTACTGATTTTCACCTGTGCTGCTGTCTCACAGGGGTGTAATGGATATTCAAATGATGAAAGTGGTTCCTTTTTCATCTCCATGGCGATAGACAAGGTCAACAAGTGTGTCTCTTCCTGATGTTCTCTTTCCAAATATTTCTTCAGGAGATTCACATGATAGATTTTTTCTTTCCCCTTCTTATCTATCTTATAATTTGTTCTAGACACCTTCTCTAGAACTGTATATGGACCCTGCCATCCAATTTGTAACTTATTCTGACTCTCGGGCAAAAGAAGCAGTACCTTCTCTCCCACAGCCAAATCTCTGTCTTTCGCCTTCCTGTTATAATAGGCAGCATGTTTCTTCCTGGCTTGTTTCAAATTTTCATTGGCAAGTTTCCAGCCAGTTTTTAACCGAGTGGTCAGCTCATTCACATATTGGTATGAAGATGTAATGTTTTCCTCTGCCTTTTCATCAGTCCACGTTCTTAACATAGCTACATGTGGACCTTTAATTGTGTGGACCTATTTGTCCATGCACCGGTATGGTCTCTTCCACTCGAAGCTTTATAGTGATGATTTTTCTTCCCAGAATTTTCATTCACAAAACGACCGCTACCAATTTTTCTTTTGGGGCTTTCTCCCCACTTAAAATTCTTGATGAGAGATTTCCTCTCTACATCTTCTTCCTCCAGTTTGTTTAAGTCCGATTGAGGGATTGTCGGCTTATCCTGGGGTAAGACATCTTTTTGCACTCTCCGCATAGTGGCCATTGTAAAACAGTTAAGTGAAGCTTGTCCGTGAAAAGGGGCTTCCCATTCCATTTGGTCCACTTTATCAAATCTATTTCTCTTCTTATTTTCAGGCCTACTTTTGCCCCGTGGCGTGTCTAGGTCCTGATCAATGTTCCCACTTGTGGGTGTTCCCTCATGTGCTATGCTACACCTTTCTACAAAATTCTCAATGTCCCATCTTGCTTTGGGCCAATAATAATTGTGAGCCACCTTTTGAATGATGGTACCTATCTTCTGATGGTCCCCATCTGGTTTCACATGTAGGCTCCTTATTAAGTCTGTCCTATATCTTTTTGGAAGAACCAGCTGTCCGTGACCATTGGATCTAGCTCCAGTCTTCCTATACATCAACTTGTTTTTCATGTAAAAATCTCCCTTGCCTGGAGTAGTATGACAAGTTGACAATTTTCTGAAACAAGGCTTGAGTGTTTTGTCCTCAGCCTGTGCCTTCCTCATCTCTTCTGGAGTGGTATCCAACATAATATCCTCCTCCTGTCTTGAGGTCGACCTGACCTGAAGGGTTGCCATATACACAGGTTTCCTTCTGCAATGGTCAGTGTCATGATTGTTCATCTGACAATTTTTACACCACCTTTTTCCTTGGTTGAAAGATTTTCTTTCATCATATTTCCTTTCATCGAATTGTGGGAATTTATTTTTATTTTCATACCGTGGCCTATCAAATTGGTGCTTACCTTTATTTTGATCTCTAGGATCAAATTTATTAAAGTTCTGTGGTGCCCTAAAGTTATCCACTTGTTTCTTTTTATTACCTGTTACCTCTGCTTGAGCTGCTTGATACCTTTCAGCAACATTTAGCAACTCTCCCAGCCTCTCTGCACCTTGTTCCATGAGAAACTTTCTCAGGTCTGGAGCCATGGACTCTCTTAATTGCTCTATAAGGACCATTTCCTTAAGATCTTGGGTTTTCCCCAGAGAAGTCCATTTCTCCAAGTATGTCTCTATTCGTGCAGAGAACTGGTGATAGGTTTCACCTGACAGTAGTTTAGCATTCCTAAATTTTTCCTGTAAAACTCTGCATTCTTTTCATATCTTAACAAAAGAGCCTGCTTTAGCATGTCATAATTTTCCTGATCACCTCTGCTCATTTTTGCAAAAACTTCATAAGCTGCCCCACGAAGTCCCTGAGATAACTTTAAGCTCCACCTTTCCCTCTCTAACCCATACGTGGTAGCTAATAGTTCATACCTATTTATATAGCTCTCAATATCATCGTCTTTCTCAACAAAATGATCTAAATGAAAGTTCATAGCTGAGGTTGAGGCTCCCTGAGTAACCGTAGCATCAGAGGCAAAGGGACTGGCACCATTTTCAGGAGCATGGCCCTGAAACTCCAACTCCCTTAGTCGTAACTCATGTTCCCTTTGTAATCTCTTCTCCTCCTTTTCTGCTTCCCTCTCTGCAGTCAATCTTCTTTCTTCTGCAGCTAATTTCTTCTCTTCTCTTTCTGCAGCTAATTTCTTCTCTTCTCTTTCTGCTTCCAATTTCTTAGCCTCTTTGTCAGCCTCAATCTGCAACCTCTTAGTCTCAGCCTCAAACTGTAACCTCTTAATTTCCTTGTCAGCCTCTAACCTTCTTTCGGCCTCTTTTTCTAATCTTCTTTCTTCGCGTTCAATAAATTTGTCACATTCTGTCGTGACATAGGCAACCATAACTTGCCCATCTAATCCTAACTCTTTTGCAGTCTGAACCGCAGCAGATCGAAATTTGGCCAGGTCCGCCATTGTCTATCAGGTAAATTTATATAATGTCTAACCAACAATTCAATCTCTAATGGACAACACAGGCACCGTGAGCTCAACCTTATTTAATTCCACCCAAGGATACCTTTTAATTCTTATATTCCCTGAAGTGAATTACCCCCAATATTTTTAATAGGGAAAGATTCAAAATCCCAAGAGCGAGACCCCAATATATGTGGTGAAGTGGGATGTTTATAAATATTTATAGGGGACTTAGTGTACTGACTGAGATCAGCTGTGAAGGTATCTATATCTATTAAGAGTAGTGTATTATAGATAACCTTACTTGCTACCACATATCTATATATCTCAGTCAGAATTATTCTGGAATAGTGTGATGCTACGTTATGTGTCTAGGGTATGAGTATGGTGAAGTGTAAGTCACAACAACAGACAGATAAACAATTTAATTTAATCCACTACTCTTGACAACACTGTGACACTCACATACATATAACACTCTATGAGAATATCTTAAAGAAGTCACTCGTAACTTTTCATATAACAATATGTATTCATTGCTGTCAATAATGTATTTGTGTCCTGATTCAAATACAAAGGAACCAGGAATCACAATCAATTTTAATTACAAGTTATGTACAGAATGTATCAATATGAATATTGTGGTGACATATATTATTAAAATTATCCTATGTGTGTCAGTTGTGTAGTAGTAGTAATATGAGGTAATACTGGTTTTGTTTTGTTCAAGCTCTGTTGGTATTTGTCATCATGACTTCAATAGTTTGTCTTTAGGGACTAGTATTGGAGATGTTCTCAGTTCCTGATATTAAGACAATTAAATTCCCCTCTTAATATTATTTTTACAAAGTCATTTCAAGATGAGGGGACATAATGTTGAGCTCAGCTGGCCAATTCGCTTATCTGGCGTGATGGCGGCAGGAAAGGACTCCTCTGCTCGAATTCTCCTCTGGGCTCAGGAGACACCTCACTGATAGCTAAAAAGACCAAGGAGTATGCTGTCCGACTCAGGATTCAGCAAAGCTCTGACCAGGTGCAGCTCAGTACCATCAAGACCACGGTCCCTGAAATCAAGAAGGATGTACCTTCTACTTCATAACTAACTTATACTCTCTGTTTACACTGATCACAACACAACACAAACCTTGAGTTCAGAGCTTTAGGCCAACTATCAGCTTCATTCTGAAGTACTTTATACCAGCATTAACCTCCTTAATGGTTACCACGCCTCTGCAATTCCAGCATTATTTCTTTCTAGTCAATCATCTAGGTGTCAGTGTACTGTTTGGCCATTCCATGCCGTTTGACTTTCCTCCGACACCCTCTGTTCCGGCTGGAGCATTATAGGCTTTACCTCACGTTTGCCACTGAACTACACATATATATATATACAGGCATAAATCAACAATTCGCATTCAATTTTCATTAAAAGATATTGAATGGTTCAAGCTTACCACAATTCATAGAATAAACACAGATACGTTGATTAGCAATGAATTCTGGCACAAACTGGCACAAATTCCCATCTGCCTATGTTCCAGGCTTTTATTTAGCCAAAAATATGAGCTGGCTTCAACGCACTGTTGCTTTATCAAGCTTATTTAAACAAGTGGTTTCGAACTAACGCTCCCAAGTGTGTATATCAGTGAGACTGGCCAATGAGCCACGTTTCGACAAGTGTTTGAAAAAATGTTACCTTTTCCCGTCTCCCCTAACAACGAAAGATAGTATTTATAGTCCGACCAATCGTGGTTAGGCTTTCATCTGTTGCGCTCCAATCAATGTGGAGTTTACATGGTAGGCTAATTCTGTAACGTGAGGTTTTTTCAAACACGTTATAAAAAAATTTTATGAGCAGAAATGATTCCATGCTGTCAGGCATCCTCAATATTTTATTTTGGGTATAATTTATTAATTCCTGGACTAATTGCGTAACGTTTTACATATTCTTTGTCAGCAAACCCTAAGGAACCCAATTATACCAATTTAAAAGAGCTACGTGGCTGCGTTCAAAATATGTATTTTCTTCTCCTGTTTCGAAGATGTGCTGTCTGGGTACTGTTATGTTTTCAAACGTAAACCCATCTATTGTTATCTTTCCTAATAAGCGTTTTTTATGATTTTAAAACCTAACTCTGGGGAAGGGTAGTGTATTTTATCACTGTCGATTGAAATAAAGTTAGTGCATGTAGTCTTACACGCGTGATGGCAGCATTTGTGTATCGCGCGACGCGTGTTTAATTTTGCATGCGTTCCCGATTTTATTCGCCCCTCTCTCTCTCTATACTGGAGTCTATCTGTTCGTTCGTTTTGGTAACGCAGTATAATTAATGTTAGGATTAATTTAGGTCATTACGCAGTACGTCTCAATGTTTTTCTTAGAAATGCAGCACACGTTTCATTGAAGAAAGCGGGTAATAATACCGTAAGCTTTACTATCAATGTGAAAGCGTTACAATTTGCAGACGAAGCAGAAAACAAGGGGGATTTCGAGTACATTCCTTGTGACAGCACTGTTATTTTTCCATTGCTCCTTTCTTTATTAATTTTATTTGTTAGGCTTCATATTTACCTAATAATTTATATATGTGGATTAGAATATTCCACGACACACGGATAGAAGCTACGGAGATCTGTTATGATTTAGTAGAACCCCAGAATGCGATCGATTACTCTCTGCTTCAGGCAGCTGAGTTCTCTCATTCAAATCGCATTATTCCAGTGGTCTCAACCCCACTGATGGACAGCAAAGTAGTCGCCTCCGCCAGGCCATTACAGAGCAACTTGATCATTTCCGTTGACCAAGCCAGAGTTGTGACTGGCAAGGCAAGGAAAGCTCCAGATCCACCTTTAGAGGGCACAGGTCTGAAGATTGATCAATGCTCCCACCGAAACAGGGGAGTAGGTGTGGAGAGGCAGAAGAAAAATGCTAGCACTTCTTCGGCCAACGAACGGCTTTATTTGCCAACTAGGGTTACACGCGCGCGAAAAATCCGGATAGACTGCAGCTATAGAGGGTTATTCAAGGCCACGCCCGTGACAGGTAAAAATATACATAAGCAGCCTGAGCCCAACAATGATTACACTGCACATAACAGGCGGATTATCTACGCAGTGGCCAGTGAGTTCAGGCAGGGCCGAAAACCACAACAGGTGCGGATAATTTTCCGGACCATAAACAGGCACAGCGAATGGTGGAACCAAGATCAGGTTCACACGGAAATGAAGGGCGTCAGCGCCGACTGGCCTCGCAAAATCCCATTCGCCGAACGTCTATTAGACAGAGGGAAGAAAAGAAATGAACTCGGAGCTAGTCATACAGTACTGACAGAAATTGGATACGATTTTGGTTATGATTATAGAAGGTTCTTACGACATGTAACGGACACCGATGGAAAAGATAAATTACTGTCATTTTTGTCCGTATTCCTCGAACTTTAAAAAGGGGGGGGGGGGCACTTGTCACGTGACCGAAATCTATTTTACCATCTTGTCCATAATTTGAGTACTTTTTAAATGTCCTGGTTTTCCTCGTCATTTTATATTTTCTTTTTCTTTCATTTTCTACCTTCGTGGCCAAACTTTTTCACCTTCTCAAACCCCACCCGAGGTTTGGTTACGTTCCGGCCTGTAGCGGTCAGCGAACGATAATATTATCTAAGCCGCACCTGGTCTGACCAGGGGAATATCTCTTACGTTTAAAGCCTTTGATCACGAGCGAAAGGGTCCCTGTGTTTGGCTTCCAGAACGCTGCTTCGGATCATAATATTATGCATCCTGGAAACAGGGGGAGACAAACCCGCGGTCAGTCTTTGGGTTTTTGCCCCTAGACAAGATAGAGCATAATGTTATGCATTTCTCTACCTGGGGAACTTTCGCACGATTTCTTTTGTCTTACTCTAGATTACGTCTTTCGCCGAACTTCTGTAGAAATATGCAGGCCAGGTGTCCGGGGGGGGGGGGGGGGCGTCCCTTGTGATCTATAAGAGTAGACTGGTTTTAATAGACAAAGACATTCGTGACATATTCCTGGCCCGTAGATGACCATCATGAGATAAGGCAAACTTTAACACAATACTAGAACGTGTTTGCCTATGTTCTAGTCATTTTCGGGTTTCAGGGAGACCGAATCGCTAGAGCAGATTCCAGTCAGGCGAAGAACGAAATATTCTCTTCGATCTAGAGGATTTCTGAATACCGCTAGCGTCACGAATCGTCAACCCCGTTCCTGAATCAAAACCCCTTTTTGTCAACGCCAAGTTAAGCT
Source organism: Oreohelix idahoensis (assembly GCA_024509875.1). Lineage (NCBI taxonomy): Eukaryota > Metazoa > Mollusca > Gastropoda > Stylommatophora > Oreohelicidae > Oreohelix > Oreohelix idahoensis. The sequence goes on from JAMPIV010013134.1 coordinate 170,610, forward strand.
CACGCAGTGCAACGGAGCCAACGCTAAATCTGGAATCATCAAATGTAGTAGTAGTTCTCTACTCGCCTATTGGATTACCAGCCAGAGCATTGCGGCTTCCAGAATATCAAAACCGCCCAGCATGCCGATAGCAGAATTCCATATCACCCGCCTTTTTGTGCCTAAACGGGGCACTCAGCAAACCACAGCCAAACCAGTGTAAACAGGATTTACAGCCAAGCAGAGCCTAGCGCCGGAAAAGCGCGCCTGGGACTCTTTGTCCTCAAGTGACTTCTTCTGGTGTATTTTTCTGGATACTTAAAACCTCGCACGTATGAGCAGCCATCTATGGACAGAGTTCCAGCCCCACTCGCGCCAGTGGGGGGAGTCACCAACGATAGCGCCCATACAGTGATTTTATTCAGGTTAATTCCATCACCGATGGCGGATATATACGAAAAAACCACTTACTGGAGCTATTCCATTGTTCACCGAAAGCGGACAGGCTGTCGCTAAGTTCATTCAGTTGGTCAGCAGGAGATAAACAGCGTCCCCCAGCCCACCTCGCGTCAGTAGGGGAGAGTCACCAACGTTTAGTACCAACAACGACAGTTTTGTAGGCTTAGTCCCTCACGAAGGATCTACATATGAGACACTGTCTGGACTATTTCATCTGGTCCCCGAAAGCGGAAGGACTGACACGCAGTTTATTCATTTTGGTAAACAGGAGGTAAATAGAGTCTTCCAGCCCAACTCGCGCCAGTAGGGGGGAGTCACCAACGATAGCGCCTATACAGTGATTTTATTCAGGTTAATCCCATCACCGATGGAGGATATATACGAAAAAACCACTTACTGGAGCTATTTCATCTGGTCCAAGAAAACGGAAGGACTGCCACTCGATTATTTATCTCTCTGTGTTCTACAGGTTCATGTCGGTGGTCTGTGTGTGTGTTTGTTGGTGTATTTGCATTATTGATGACTATTGATGAATATTTGATTATTGATGTAATTTATGCTGTTTATGATGATATGCATTAATTCCATGCTTTTCTTCTTTAATAAAGTTTACACATTTATTAATGCGCTGTTCCCGACCCTTTTCATCCATAAGTAACTTGTTTTTAGCTCTTTACTATAATCTCTATGTATGATAAGAGAAAAGAGAGAGAGCAGGAGGTGCTTAGACAGACATAAGTGAGTTGAGGCTTGGAGAGAGAGATCATTTTGGTAAATCTTCTTCCAGGTTGTCTCAAGTCCATCTCCTATTTACACCTTTCTGTGTGTGTAATCTATAACTCTGTCAGTCCACTATCCCTTGTCGATTTCGCTACTGTTGTCCAACTCGACAAATACTCTACACTTTACTCAACCACGACACACACCTATAAGACCATGTCCTAGGTTTTCTTGCAGTTTTTTTAAAACATTGTCCTGTCCTTTCCTTTCAGCACCTCCAAAATTGGAATTTGTGTTGTCTGCGCATAATCCAACTACTTTCCTGTCTAAACCATTTTCAGTTATGCAGTCATTAAGAAAACTACTTACAATATCAGATGTTTCACCTGGCAATGACTTTAACTCTATTTTAATTTTCACTCCATTACTGTGATCAAAGTATCTGACAAGCAAAGGAAAAATCTTGAATTCTTTGTTTTTGGATGCATCTGTCAATACATAAATAAATGTAGACTTTTCTAGGTCACACCTTAACTCATTTAGAATATGGGGTGCCAAGATATTTCGAATAATGGCTTCTGTTTTCGTACGTGCACATGCAAATTTTGGCTCTAAAGTAACCTGAAGTAGTTTTGATGTGCACAGACCTGAAAGTATGATTGTGTAGCACTGTATGGTATGCAAAGGCGACTTCTATAGCAGCTAATTGCTTTTCTTGGTCACCAATTTTATCAGCTCTGAAGAAAATGGTTAACGACGAGCTTGATGCAGCTGTAACGACGGCTCTCTTATGTTTCTCACTGCTTATGTGGTTCTTAATATCACCACGTCCACTATGGCTTTTCGAAAACCCGGAGGCACATATATTGCATCGTACATTGAAGTTTGATGTACTCTTTTTAATAAACGGATATTCCTTTTGTAAATCTTCATTGAAACTGCATTTACGCTTTGGTACCATTTTCTTACAACAATAACAAAATATGCACAAATAGTTCACCGTTTAAATTAAATAAACATATACCGCACGCAAAATCTTGGTACTTTACCACTACCTAAAATTTCAAATAACTGCAAATGTCACATTGGAACTACAAAACTAATTCGCGGTCCTGACAACCTCTTATGCTGTTTCGGCGCCAGTTCACTAATAATTAAAAATTCCCCTCAAGTCAGCCACGGAATAATAATTTTTTTTTAATCTGTGAGATTTATGCCAAATTGGCAAATTCGTCCAAAACCAGGACAAATTGGCGTCCTGGATTGCATCGAAAAAAGTCGGGACAAATTATCACTGTCTGGACACCTTAGCCATCTTCCCTATAGTCTCTCAATTATCTCAGATCTCTTTGCCATTTCTCTATTGATTCTTCTACCTCATCTCCTCCTCTTCGTCTGCAGCTTCTATTGTTCAGAAATGCGAAGACTTTCAATGCCTTTTTCTGTTCGGTAAAGAACGACTTAACTCCGCCTTCACTAGGCTTTTGCAACCGCCGCAAATCATGTCTTCTTCACTACTTCCTCCCATTCTCACTATCTTCACCCTGTACCTATGGTTTCTCTTACTTCTCTCGTACTTCCTTTTCTCCTCCTCTGCAGCACGCTGTCATTCAGGCATGCTCAGATTGTTCTCTATATGTTCGGTGAAGAATGACTTCACTTAAGTCTCCCCTACACTTAGCAACCGCCGCCATTCATATTTATAAACTATTTGGCTCTAGTCTCATAGCCTCCCCCTACGTTAACTTATTCATCAACTTTAGCAGCTCCAATGCTATCTGTTCTTTGCCACTACCTTTGCTTAATTCACCGGTACTTCGTACTTCTTCAATCGTGTGCTTCGGTTTCTCTTTCTTCATTTCGTCTCTTCTCGTGTCTCTTGAGTTCGTCTCAACTCCGCTTTCTCTATTTCTGCATCTCTCTCTACTTCACCTACTCCTGCGATTCACCTGTCTATCCCTACTGGCAGATAGGTTTCTACTATTGGATCGATTATTCCTACGATCTTTACTCTTCTTTCTCGTCTTCTGACTTCTCTTAGTGCCACGTTGTTTACTTCCCATATCTTTCTGTTTCTTATCTCACCATGGACATTTCTTACTGCCATTATAGTTCTTCTTTAATTCAGGTTGTTCCAATGTCCTGATCCTTGCTTGCTGTTAAAACTGGGAGTATCCTCTGACTGTTACTGTATGCTCTTTGGTGCCACAACTTATCCTGATATTTCTTGCATTTCCATTGTTCTATTCCCATTCCATGCAGTTGTTTCTCCTCTCATGCGTGTGTTGTCTCTTCATTTCCGCTATCCTTTCTTGCGTTTTGTCTTGTTGTATTTTTCTTTGTTGTACTTTGTCTCGCTATTGTAAGCATGCATTGTTGCATGACCTTATGTTCCTGTGCTAAAATCCCTGGTATGGCTGTTGTTTGTAACTGTCCTGCACTATTTCTATGCGGTGCACTTACTCCGGTTACTGGTACTGTGTATGACGACTATTCCTTCTCCGGTGTTGTATCCTGTATTCTGGGCAACTGATACCGTCATGAATAACATATTCCTGTCCATCGCTGAGTTTTCATAACTCCTTATGTAATTTCTACAACTCTGTATGCTTATTTTCGGAACCCAATAACTTTATGTGTGTCTATTGTTAGACCCGGTGTTGTTCCTATAATCTTGACATGGTTGTTGTTGCTGTTCGACTTCCTCATCTTATCTGTCTGGGGTATACACATGTGCGTTTTAACCCCTGCTCCAGTCAGCACTTGTACCTTGCTTTTGTACAAGTACATGTGGGTTGTTAAGAGAGCAATTGACATTTCTACTCCTGTCGGTCTCTTTCAGTGAGTAGGTCTGCCTTTTCTCTGACTATCGAACCTATGGTATCGAGATGTCACGCAGTCGCTCGTGTGGTGTATACAGAACGGGACATTTGTGTATGAGTGTTATTATTTGGCTACAATTTCTGTCATCCATGTGTCTAATCATAGTCTGTCGCGGACTAAATCGTCTAGAAAGTTGCGCAGACCAGCTATATTGAGGCTGTGGTGGTCTCCACGCGTACATACTAGCTTTGTGTCCCTTTAGTTGACAATTGTGACATACAATGTCACTGATATGCCGTATACTCTTTGTTGCAGTTTTCTCACATCTCGTCCTCGATGTATGTTGTCTACTTCCGTCGGTTCTTCCTCGTCAACTTTTGCCTGCTCAAGTCTCGTCAAAACTCCTTCTCACATTTTCTTCTGATATGGCTGGCGCATCTGTTTCCTTTAACGTCTCATAATCTTTCCTGATTAAATGTAATTTAATGGCGTCATTACTCAGCCCATCTACATAAATACCAATGTTGGATGTCCACTTCTTGCCTATTTGTATCGTGACCCGGGAAAGCGTCCTCTGATATATGCAATAATCGATCGCTGTACCAGTTTAAATACCTCAGAGCTGAAAAAGAGAAGTTAGTAAAAAGGCGAAGATGGCTGTACACCGCTCCACATTATATACTACAGTCATAACATATGAATGCGAGTCATAGGCAATGACAACAATCCTACAAAAGCCAGCTCCAAACTTCAAAAATGAGGTATCTGAGGAAGGTGGTTAAAATAACATGAAGAGATACGGTGCGCAACCAGGCGATACGGCAAAGCCTCAAAACCTAGCCACTGCAGCTTTATAAGATGGAGTGACTAGTTCATTTCCTCGCTATCTTTACCTTCATAACTCCAGAGCAGAATTAAATGCACATTTACAGGCTTTTTTTTGGGCTAAAACGTGATGCTACCAAGTTCTGAACCCTTCCAAAAACTTACGTGAAATAAATGTAGATATGTGTTTCTACTTTTTGCAACAGCTAGAATATATACATGAGCATCATTTTCCAACTCAATAGATAGATAGATAGATAGATAGATAGATAGATAGATAGATAGATAGATAGATAGATAGATAGATAGATAGATAGATAGATAGATAGATAGATAGATAGATAGATAGATAGATAGATAGATAGATAGATAGATAGATCATTACCAGTTTTTCAGGGGAGTTTACTTAGGTATGTTTATATGTTTAACGGAAAAAACTACGTACAAATTACAATATGAATTTGGAAATGACTATTAACTTATTTTAATCTATTAGTAATTTAAATTCCCTTTTTCTTCTTTTTTGCCTCTTACTGTGACGTACGTCTAAGTATGACAAATGAATTTCCCTGACTCGATGGATGACAACAGAATATTGGCCTCTCATAACTTTAGAACCCCTGATCATCTGTTGTAACTTTAACCCGCATGCAGCATTTCCACGAGAATTTTACACGCTGGATCAAAGACAGGCTGATCTTCAGAATTCAACGTGGGGCGGTATACGATCTAAAGAAATCAGGGAACTCCCAGCTAACGTAGTTAGCTTCTCGAGAAATTTTTCGCACTCTCATGCGAGCAGCCTGAGACGAAGAAAATCGGTAGACCGGGGGAAACGGAGGAATCGCAGCGGTTAACACAACGGCGAGGTACCTCGGATTCTGCTCGACTTCAAGAAAAGTGTGAAAACCTAACACGTCCTATTTAAGTTACATTTGAGAAGTATAAATAAAGAACTCCGAAAACTGCATTTTATCGTTCGGTCTGACAGAATCCTAGTTTCACTAGCATAGTCGGATTCCTGCTAGATTTCATCTACCTTCGTTGACTATTGGAGTGTATTCTTTCTGCGCAGACGGTAATTTATACATTAGCTTCGAGTTATCAGTGGTCTAGTTATTTCAATTTATTTCATTGGATTGTGGTGTAAATTTAACCTTATTAAATAAACCCATTTTCAAAGTTCTAGTGCAAACTAATGTTACAGCTAAAAAGTATTTCCTAATACCTTGACGCGTAAATTAATTTTGCAGACGTTAAAAGGAATTATAACCAGTAAATCCAGTTTAGTTCTGTATAGATAGATGTGCTTTTAATTATTTTAACTCACGGGGAGTTTTCCTGATTTGTTAATTGACGACGCTAATAAAGTAAATAGGCTAACTGTAATTTATCGCGTGTCAGATTATAATATGATTTGTAATGCATTTCTTGTTTTGATTATCTTTCATTCAGAACGATCATTCAACCTGCATCCCAGCAATTATTGATTATATACAGATTCTGCCAACTCAGTTCGATAACTCCAGTAACATATGAACCTTTTTAAAGCTAAACTTGTGGCGACCTGTAATGGGCCCCGCTCCTCTGAATTTAACTGAGAATAAAGCCACCCAAGAAACACTTTTAAAATACTAGTTCATATAGTCCTTAAAAGTAAAACTGGAAGCAGAACATATTTTATTCACTGCCCTATTTGTGAAGAAAAAACATAGATCTACCTGAACACTGTCTGTATATTCAGTGGATTTTACACACCCCCCAAAGAAGAACTTACCTCAGTGTTTTTTTAACTTGTGACAGTACGGAAAAAGAAAGTTATCTCCACCAGCTGTGCCAATTTTAGGAACCACACCATACCTCACGCCTAGCCAAATGCCTGTGCCATTCATTAGGAACTTTATCTAAACCAACAGTAGCCTTTACGCTTCACCGTCTGGCGATTTTTGAGACTATTTGTTACCTCGTTAAATCTGGGGCCTGACATGGAAGAAATAAGAGGACCAGTCCATTATTCCACGGTATTAGCTGCTGTGGTAAATAATTCCTAGAGTGACAGAATTCACCATTTTGGTAAGTCTGCGTGTGTGTTTGTGGGATGGCCAGCCCTAGTGTGTTTTTTTGAATGAAAGGAGATTTAATCTTTTCTTTACCCTTTTAATTAGTTCGACCTAGTATTAAGGTGCATTATATTCCTTGTACGGGATTTCTCCTAGCGGGATTGTGTAACTGTGTTCATTCCCTCCTCCCGTAAAATTTGTATGATTAAAGGGAGACATTTGAGAACCCTAGCTTTTCCTCTACACCCCTCCCCCCTTTTACTGTAACCCCTTGCCTCAGAGTAATAAATTTATCAGTGGGTTAAATTGCCTATCTCTGATCACCCCCCCCCCCCATTTCTTGTCTTTTGGACCGGGTCTTGTCTGTTGGTAAATACAAACGGGAAACGGTGGATGGGATATTTCTCCTCAAACCCCCCTCTTCCCTTATCATATTTGTATTCTGTAACCTTTGATTTTTGACTGTAAATGTATAATTATTTGTGACTGCTTTATGATAATAAAGGTATTAATCTTTATTTGTGTTGGTTGTCGGCTGGCCCAAAACTCCAAACATTTCCATCTGTGTAGGCTGTATTCATGTACGTTGTGCGACAGAATCACCAAATCGGTGAGTGCGCCTGAGCGACTGGAACTGACAAACAATTGTTTGTTCAGAAGAGAGATAGGAATAGTCTGTGAGAAACAGATATTGTCGTAATAAGAGACTGTCCTTGCTTTTCCCAGCGCTTGTGAATCTACTACCTCATTCTCCTAAATCCTTATTCTCACAGAGCCTTCAATATTCCTCTACACTCTAAAGGGACCAATATCCATCAGCACCCTCTCAGATAAAAATTACGACACTTACTTTTATGTAGCTTGTGACACATATTTCATCTGTTAAATTTTTAAATTTTTTTATCGTCTCCTTATTTTTTAAAAGAATACATTTTACAAGAACAGGTTAGGTATTCAATGATTTTTCTATATTTGCATATGTAACTTTAGATGGATAATAGCAAGAAACCGTAACTTTTCTACTTCGTACTACAAAACATCGTATCGCCTCTTTTTATTCTTTGGTAAAGCGGAGGTTCCTGTGCTAACACTAAATCTTGATATATCTCTTTGGTTGTTCGGTATATTATTGTTTCTTTTCCGTGTATGCATGCGACGCATTGTTTATAGAAATTAGGTAAGACTCCAGAATAATGCGGTGCTGTATTGTTAAATTTACATAATTTTGTTAATGATAGTCCGACATAGAAATGTGCTAAGGGATATCCATGTGGTTCATTTATTATGCTACTTATAAATTTGATTCTCATAGCTAGAATTTTGGTGGATTTATCTTGTAGGGATATTCCTCCTCTTGCTTTATCCTGTATTAATGTTTTATGTTTTATGTTACGTATTGTGTGACGGAAGATGAAATGTCTGTTTAAAGAATTTATTTTTATTAGAGTTCTTTTTGGAGGGTTAAAAATATTGGATATATAAAGTAGCTTAGGGATAACATAGGTGTTTACTATGATGCCCCTACAGAATATTGTAGCGTTTTTATATTTGTAACGTTCTAATTTCTTTTCAGTTTTTAAGATTATATTTTTTCCACATTTCTTTGTTTGTTTTATATGGTATAGACATGAAATTTACTCCGTATATTTTCATATTGTTAGTTTGTGTTAGCTGCAGAAAACAGCCGAATGAGGACTGAACATAGGCAAATAGACATAACTGCAAGACACCTTGGAGGTACTCGACTTATCGGTCGCATACAGGAAAAAATTCCCAAAAGGAACAGAGACAACATACACCAACAGAACATGCCCCTTTGGAAGTTCTACGAGATTGGACAGATTTTATATACATAGTAGTTACACCATCATTAAAGTAAGAAACAAAAATCATACTATAAATTTCTCTGACCATAAAGCAGTCCATCTATCGGTCAACGGAAAAGAATATTTAAACTTTACGAAAAGATCTCCGCACTGGAAGTTCAACAATTCTCTATTACAAAACGAATTTTATATTACTACTATGACAAAACTCATTCAAGATTACACCAGTACTGCACCAACAGAAAACTTAACACAATATTGGGATTTGCTAAAAGGAACAATTAAAGAAGTAACACAGTTTATTGCAACTCACATTTAAAAAAATATTAGAAAACGAAAGCAGATGTTAGAAATAGCCCTTTTCCTAGTCGAAAAATTAGACAGGAATGCCCCGCAAATTTTTTCACTACAAGAAGAAATATCAAAGTATGACCAATACACATTTAACGGGGCTCAAGCAAGAACCAGACCATACGCCCCAATACAAGAGACACCGAGTAAACAATTTCTAGCAATAGAACAAAACATACAAAAGAGTAGAGAAATACACAAAATCGCTGATAAATCAGACAAAGAATTAACAACCACCCCGGAAATAATCAAAGCCTTTCACGAGTTTTACTCTCAATTATACACGCAAGACTCTACACAGTCTACGACAGGAGAATTTTCCCCAGCCTGTGGCTCACAGTTAAATGACTACGAGAAAAATATCTTGGATGAGCCTCTCACAGTAAATAACCTGCAGTCCGCCTTAAACACGCTACAAAAACAGAAGGCCCCTGGCCCAGACGGTCCATCAGTGGAATTTTACTCACAATTTTTTCGCCTACTCGGGCCACTTCTTTTAAAAACACTTCAGGAAGCTTTTAACAAAGAAGGACTCCCCACTAGTTTAAATCAGTCCTACATAACCGTAATACACAAAGTAATCACAGAGAAGAAATGCATGCAAAATTACAGACCCATTTCTCTCCTTAATACGGATTATAAAATACTTACCAAGGCCCTAACATTAAAATTACAACCTTTTATGCACAAACTCATACACCAGGATCAACAATGTGGAGTCAAAAATAGAAACATAAACAAACATACACACTTCATTCGGGACATCATTTATTACACGCATGACAAAAGCACTCCTGCAGCAATAATGATCATAGATCAGGAAAAAGCTTTCAACAGGGTTTCACATTCCTTTTTACACAAAACTCTACAAGAAAATAATTTCGGCCAATATTTCAGAACCTTGATAAAAATCATATACAAAACACCGGAAAGCAAATTGCTGATAAATCCCACTATAACGGAAAAAAATCCCTTTCACTCGATCAGTCAGACAAGGTTGTCCAATGTCTCCTTTACTATATGTACTAGTTGTGGAACCCTTATTAGAAAGTATCCGGAAAAATACAAGTATTCAAGGATGTAGTGGGTTTGATGGTATTGTATGATGGTGATATTACTAAATGTAATGTATGAGGCCAGCTGTGAAGGCTCCTGAGATAAAATGTAGTTGTGAATTGTCAGAAGGCCTTTCTTGCTACCACTACGACCTCACACTCAATTTTTTTTCTTAATGAATGTATCTATGTAAAATGTCTAGGGTAATGATATGTAATGTGGTGTGATAGTTATAGATACACCCACAGATATTTAAGCAGACTAATAATATTTAACAAATATTATAATACACTGAACTAACTCAAGAGTGTAAAATTTTTGATAGAATTATATTACATTTATTTGTTCTGGATCAAGTTTTATGTTGACCAGAACTTTTTTTAAAAAAAAGGATTTAAAATTTATGAAAGAAATGCATGGAATGTTACATAATAAATGCAAGAGTGTACATATATAAGTACTAGACTAGTTAGTTTTATTCAAATGTTCTAGTAGTCATCTACTTGGGAGGATAGTTAATGCTTGTGCTGTTGGGGTGGCCTCATCACACCTGTCTATATTGACTACACAGTGTCCAGTAAATTACAGGAATTTTATGGGATATTAGTAACTAAAAGGCGTTGGTGAACTTCCAGCAGACCAGAGGCTCACTCAACTTGCATATGTAGCTCTGGTGCTGAAATCTGGTGGTCCCACCTCTCCGAGCTGGCGGGCAATAATAGTGGTCTCTGTCACAACGTACTGCACAGATACACTCGAGTAAAATCACCAACTGAATGGACACCGCCTTGTTGACAACTGAAACTCACAGCTCTGCAATCAAAGTATTGGCTATGTGTCAAAATTCTATTCTCTACCCACGTCTGGACACAACACGGACACAACAACCACATCATACAGACAGGTCAGATCTCTCTGACCAAACAGCACATTTACCATGGTGGTTTTACATCAGATAGGTCTTCCCAGACTATAGATTCTGAAAAATATTTATTAGTTTCCTTCCCTAAAAGTGGATAGGTAATATGTTTCATTATTCTCAACACTTGATCTGTCTTTCCTAACCCTTGCTGGAGTTTATGTATATTGTTGGTCCCTAGACCCTGACTAGGGCGGGGGGTCTAGAGCAAATCCCTACTTGTTTGTAAGGCTAGATTATGATATGGCAGTATCAAATCACTCGAACATTAAACAATATTCAAAATATACAAAGAAATAATTTCAATCTTACCAGATTATGAATAAAGAACACAGAAATGCTAGCAAAACTCAGCTGAGCTGCTGGCTATAGTATGGCGTCCCTGAACTTATTTCACTTTCTTTCATTTGGAAATCACCACACTTTAAAATACTGTGTCTATCATCGAACAACTATTGAGGAATGGCCCCACTTGCGCGTCTGAGCGCCGATAAAATGATTGTCTGTGGCCAATCACTGCCTAGGTTTATTTCAAATTCAAATTTCCTACCCTAAAGTCATTTCAGTCATGCTTCAGTCAAGTATGGATGTTTATCTGTTAGTCTGTCCGTCTCTACTTGTTTTTTTTTCAAAAACGTACTTGATTTTTGAACCAACCTTTCTCTCCCCTCCAAAATTTTGTCGTTAAAAGTTATATTTAGACACAGCTCCCACCAATGTCCCTTCGCTTCCCTACTAAGTAGATTTGAACACCTGCGTCTCACGGTCGTGTTTTTTTTGTGCAAATAGCGACACTTTTTATTCCATACAGTCTGTCGCTGATGTGAACAACACTGTCTTTTGTCATTATCTTCAATATTATCTATCCGTCTGTAAAATTAAGAACATATTAGTTCACTGCTCAGAATGGGCCATCCGGCCAGCTAATTTTTATATTCCTAACATTAATATTACGAAAAAGTTACTTTTTAATTTTTGTAATATTCCAAACATCTGCGTTCTGCCGCTGAATTCAAATCAAAGGCTTGGTATCGCAAAAGCGACCAATAAATGACTGTGGCGTAACATATCCAAGGTCCCTTCTGTCGAGTTCCTTACCCTATGTCAACTTGGGAAACGTGACTTTTCTCCGTTTCTCTCGCCCACCCCCCCCCCCTCCCCCCCCCCCCCCCCAATTGCGTCTCCTTGGCCTTTCTAGTCTCACGCAATCTTTCCAGTCATATTTTTTCCTTTTTATCCGCCGTTCCCCTCCTGTCTAGCAAGTCAATTTTTATGGAGGGTGATGACCCGCGGTCTGGGCGATCATGTACTATCAGCAGCCTACGCATTATGTTTTTATCCTTACATGTTATCTTTGGAGGTATTTTACCGTTGTATCTCTGTCAATTTCACTACAAAGGAGTCTTTGTACCAGGTGTTGGTGTAAGGAAATTAACAGCATACGTAGATGACACTGTTCCCCCCCCCCCCCTTCCCCAAATTTCATCAATAAAAAATATCCTTGATACCTTTGATAAATTTAGCAGAACTAGTGGTTCAAAAATCAACATTAAAAAAATCACAAATAATGGGCATAGGACAGTGGACAAATAAAACAGACGTCCCTTTACAGCGAGCGCAAACTAATAACATGAAAATATACGGAGTAAATTTCATGTCTATACCATATAAAACAAACAAAGAAATGTGGAGAAATATAATCTTGAAAACTGAAAATAAATTAGAACGCTACTAATGTTAAAATGTAACAATATTCGGTAGAGGCATTATTGTAAACACGTATGTGTAATAAAATATGTTGTAGATATTTGACACTTTGCTGTGTGTTTTCTGTTTATTGCTAGCAATAACCCGTCAAACTTCATTCATTCATAACCCTCCACTCCCAAAGGAGCATAGGCCTTCAACAAACACATGCCAAGTCCTCCTGTCACGTGCCATCATCTCAAGTTCTTTCCATGTTCTCCTCATCATTTTCACCTCTGTTTCCAACTCTCTTCTCCACGTACTTCTTGGTCTTCCTCTGCCTCTCTTGCCCTGGGGGTTCCAGAACAAGGACTGCCTTGTAATGCTATCAACAGGTTTCCTCAGTGTGTGTCCTATCCATCGCCATCGTCTTCTTCTCATCTCTTGTTCCACTGGCACTTGTCCAGTTCTTGTCATCAGTTCCACATTGGTAACCTTGTCATACCATTTTAATCCCTCTATTCTACGCAAGCACCCATTTATGAAAGTCTGTAGCTTTTTGGTTGTTGTCTTTGTTGTTCTCCATGTCTCCGAGCCATACAATAGGACTGACTTCACATTTGAGTTGAAGATTCTTATTTTCGTGTTGGATCCTATTTCTCTTGATCTCCATATATTTCCCAATGCAATGAAAGCTCCTCTTGCCTTTTGTATTCTTATTTTGATATCGCTGTCTGTCCCTCCAACTTTGTCTATATTACTGCCAAGATATGTGTATGATTCTACATCTTGTATTGGTGTTTCTTCAAGTTCAACCCTGTTTTCATTACCTGCATTTATTCGCATTATTTTTGTCTTTTCCCTGTGTATTTTCAGACCCAATTGCTGTGACCTCTCATCGAGTGTTTTCAATTTGTCCTGCATCTGATTACGGTTATGGGACAGGAGAGCCAAGTCATCAGCAAAATCCAGATCATCCAACTGCTTAGTCAGAGTCCACTGGATTCCATTTCTGTTGTGTGTTGTCGATGATCTCATAACCCAATCTATTGCCAGCAAGAAAAGAAATGGAGACAAGAGGCATCCCTGTCGCACTCCTGTTCTTATCCCAAATGGTTCTGTAAGCTGTCCTTCATGAAGAACTCTGCACGTCATGTCTTCATAGGTTTTCTTTATTAAATTAATGATCTTCAGGGGAACTCCATAATGCCTCATCAATTTCCAAAGTGATTCTCTGTCCACACTGTCAAATGCTTTTTCGTAGTCCACAAATCCGATGTATAGTGGTGAATTCCATTCCAGACTTTGTTCAACTATTATTCTCAAAGTGGCTATCTGGTCTGTACATGATCTGTTTTGTCGAAAACCTGCTTGTTCATCTCTCAATTTCTTGTCTATGGACTCCTTTAATCTCTCAAGAATAATCCTGTTCAATACCTTTCCTGGCACTGATAGTAACATTATTCCTCTATAATTTGTGCACTCTTGTAGATTTCCCTTCTTAGGCAACTTAACCAGATATCCTTCCTTCCATTCTGCTGGTATCTCTTCTTTTTCCCAGACTTTACCAAGTAATTTATATAACATCTCTGTAGCCGTGTCGATATCTGCTTTGATGGCCTCTGCTGGAATGCCATCAGGTCCAGACGCTTTTCCATCTCTTAGAAGCTTTATGGCTTTCTTTATTTCTTCCTTCGTTGGTCTTTCACCGTTAATTTGTAGCTCTTCTTCTGCTGGCTGGATGTCCGGCGGGTTTTGTGGAGCTGGTCTATTGAGAAGGTCCCCAAAATATTCCGTCCACCTCTTCATTTGCTCTTGTATATTGCTGAGCAGTTTCCCATTCTTATCTTTTATGAGGCAACTTGTTTGCTTGTATTTCCCTGTTAGCTTCTTTGTGCTGCTATACAGTTCTCTCATATTTCCTTTGGCTGCAGCATCTTCTGCCTCTCTTGCCAACTCCTCAATATACTTTCTCTTGTCTCTTTTGATACTTCTTTTTACTTCTTTGTTTGCTTCTGTGTACACTTCTTGAGCCTTGGCTTTGGAACTTCTGGTTTTGCTTGTGTTTAACTCTGCTTTCTTGTTTTTTCTATCTTTTATCTTATTGATGGTTTCTGTTGTTATCCATGCTTTTTGTTGTTTTTCCCTTTTCCCCAGTATTTCTTCACATGTCTCCTTCCATACCGTTTTGACCTGCTGCCAATAGTCTTCTGTATTCTCTACATCTTCCAACTGTTGGAGCACTTGGAATTTGTTGGATACTGTGACCGCAAATTTGTCTCTTGTTTCTTGATTTCTTAGCTGTCCTACATTAAACTGTTGTCTATAATTTTGCATTGTTGCATATCTCTTGAGTTTCATTTTTTCTTTGGCTATCAGAAGATGGTGATCTGATGCCACATCTGCTCCTCTATATACCTTTACATCCTGCAATGATGATCTAAACTTCTTCTTTATGCATATATGATCGATCTGATTTTCTGTTCTATGGTCTGGTGATATCCATGTTGCCTTGTGTATTCTCTTATGTGGAAACATGCTTCCTCCTATAGCCAGTTGATTTGAAGCACAGAAGTTTGCGAATAGTTCTCCATTTTCATTCATTACTCCTAGCCCATGTTTTCCCATGACTTCTTCAAATCCGGTATTGACTGTACCTATCTTTGCATTCATGTCACCCATCAAAATTATGATGTCTCTTCTTTTTACTTTATCCATAATTTCCTGTAGTTTAGTATAAAATGCTTCTTTCACAGACTCTTCTTTGTCATTAGTTGGTGCATAACATTGGATGACATTGACATGAATTTTCTTTTTAGCTGTTTTGAAAATAGCTGTTATTATTCTGGGTCCCACAGCTTCCCATTCAATGAGTGCTTTCTGTGCTTCTTTAGATAACATAAGAGCTACCCCTTCACTGTGGTGTGAACTTTCGTCTTCGTGTCCTGAGGACAGCACCAATTCACCTGTGATGAGTTTCTTCCTGTCTACCCCCTTCCACTTTGTTTCACACATTCCCAGAACCTCGATTTTGTATTCCCTCATTTCTGCTGCTACTTGTGCCACTTTCCCTTGTTCGTTCAATGTCCGAACATTCCAGGTGCCAAATCTGGAAGTTCTCCTAGAAGAAAGAAGGTTAGTCAGCAACACAGATTCCTTTCGGCTTTCTCTGTGTTGCATCATACGCCTCCCCGCGAGAGGACCTTCCCCTGTCTTGGATGGCTGTGTTTTATTTTCTTTATTTGACTTGTCCATATTTGTTGAAGTTTTTTGTGGTTTAAATTTTTTTACAGGATGGGGTAACCGGCCCCATGCCCAACCCTCCTTAGTCGCCTTCTACGACATGCTTGGCAGGGGACAGTGTTACTATTCTTTGCTCCCTTTTCGGGCCCCGGTAACACACGGGTGCCGTCAAACTTGACGGGTTTTTAATTATAGTGTACTGTTTCCGTTCCCGGATGAGCAGATAGAAGTGCATTCTTCGAGTGTTTTTGGTTTCTTTCCATTATACAGTGTAATCAAACTGTTCATGAACACCGTCATTTGAACGCTTTTCTTTGTTGATTGTAACTATTTTTGGGAGAGTTTATATAATGGAGACAATACAATTTTTCAACATGGTTGCATTCCTCAGCTGTGACCAACGTACACACGGCGAGAATTATGTTATTTTAGATTCAATTTAAAAGTTCTTTGATGACAACATTTCGTGTGAAAGTGCGTGGATTTTTTTCAAAGAGTGTTCCCTGATAATAAGTAGTTTTAACAAAAACTTTCAAGTTTTCATGATTTGTACATCGTGTGAGGGCTCATGCACACCAATTTTTACACACTTTTTCTTTGTCGAGCGCTACTAATTTGGTGAAAGAATTAAAAAAAAAAAAAATAAAACCAAAGTATTTGTTTTAAATAACACCCACGCCGCGCAAGTTGCACACCGTGCGTTGCTCCCTTTTTTTTCTGGCGCGAGTTACTATTTTGAGTGAGACCGATCGACGTAACATTCATCGGTAATTATGTTAGTTGGGATGGGATGAGATAAGTGTAGCACTGGAGAATAAATAGGAAAAACAATACAAAAGAAGCTTTATTGTTAGATATGTTTAGCAGTATGGAAAAGATAACTCATGCTTGTCACCGGTTTTCTGTATTAAAATTTACTCCATCGCACGAGGCTTGGGCGATATATTGCATAGACTTCGAAAATATACTAAATACTATCATAAACATAATAGATGAAGCTGCCGATCGCACCAATAGGCGATGTTCTCCACGGCGCCACTTATGAATGGGCAAAAGAAGCTCTCACAGCAAGCAGAAGAGAAGAGAAAACATCGAAAGGCACACAAGGAAAATAAGCAGTTGAGGACTGTCAACTCAGAGGAACATTCCCATAGTCAGTTATAATTGAAGGGGCTATTATTATTATTATCATCATCATCAGATAGAGTGAACACCAAGGACGTACTTAAAGCATTTAACAACGAGGGTCGATAAATAAACACACAGAAAATTACATTAAGCTTAAAGCAAAAATGAAAATATGAAGATATAAAAATTGAACAAGCCGCCAAATATTTCCGCGGTCGGTCCACGAGCTTTGCAGACCCCAACGCTTGCCTACCTGGACGTCGTACTGTTGCAGGTTTCCGCAGAAAATTATGAATAGATAGTGGAAGCGAGGAAAGAAGATAGACAATCAATGAGGCTAAAGCACCCACAAATATCACGTGGTGTACGTTGGCACTGGAAAAAGACCACGACTGAGTTGGGTACCCATACAGAGAATACAATGGTAAGTATATAACAGAAGAAAGATTAAGACGCTCTTAGGGTGTGACAGACCCCTACAGAGAATACAATGGTAAGTATATAACAGAAGAAAGATTAAGACGCTCTTAGGGTGTGACAGACCCCTACAGAGAATACAATGGTAAGTATATAACAGAAGAAAGATTAAGACGCTCTTAGGGTGTGACAGACCCCTACAGAGAATACAATGGTAAGTATATAACAGAAGAAACATTAAGACGCTCTTAGGGTGTGACAGAACCCTACAGAGAATACAATGGTAAGTATATAACAGAAGAAAGATTAAGACGCTCTTAGGGTGTGACAGACCCCTACAGAGAATACAATGGTAAGTATATAACAGAAGAAAGATTAAGACGCTCTTAGGGTGTGACAGACCCCTACAGAGAATACAATGGTAAGTATATAACAATGGGTGGGTTTGAAAAAAAATCGAAAAAAGGTGATTCGTCTTACGAGGACAAAAGACAAAGAAAATAGTCTACGTTACGGCCACAAGGCCTTCGTCAGGAAAGGAAAGAAAGTGAAGTCTAGATAGGACACATAAAAAACTTAATAAAATAATAAAATAAAAACTGGGTACTTCCCTGAAGGCAAGAACCGAAATTCGCTGTCTGTTGAAGAGCGCGTGGCTGAACAGAAAGCGACTTCCGCCGCCGGGTGTACACAATACATACTGAAAAACTAAAAAACGAAACCGGACAATAAACTACCCAACGGGATACAAGTGGGGACTGGAAATAGAAGAGGACAGAATGAGTGGGAGATAAATAAATATGAAATTAAAAAATGTATATGGCATACAAATAGAAGAATAGGATAAGAGTGGAAAGAGTCAAATAGAGCAAGAGAGGAAAGGGTGACCTCAGACAAAGGTGTGAAAAGTGTTGAGACCGGCTGGTTTTAGACACCCCATGCGGTGTATAAGACGGTTCTCAAGCTGTTCTCGGCTGGCAGTGTCAGAGGAGCAGGATCGGATCGCTGTGACCTGGATGTCGATGGGACCATGGTGGTCAGGACCATTGAAGTGTATGGCAACTGGTGTGGACTTTTGCTGAGCGATGTCATTTAAGTGCTGGCTGAATCTGTCCCCAAGTCGTTTGCCTGTTTGGCCAATATAGGTTTTGCAGCAACGTTTACATATGATCGTATAAATGACATTGCGCGATTCACACGTGAAGCTACTAGTGATGGTGTACGTAGCCTTAGGAAAGGACACCTTCTGGGTTGAGGTGACATACTTGCACGTGTTGCATCTTGTCCGACCACAGGGTAGTGTGCCAAAGTGAGTGGCATTCTCCTTTGGGAGACGGCTGTGAACAAGAAGATCCTTCAAGTTCTTGTCACGTCTATATGCCACCAAAGGTGCTTCACTGAATACTTCTTGGGTCACAGGCTCTGCTTGGAGGATAGGGAGGTGGCGGAAAAGGATCTGTTTGACAGTAGTACTATGAGGGTGATGGGTCAAGATTAATTTGACTCTATCCGAAGTGGATTTATGGTTAGGTATGAGGGCCTCCTGACGAGAGATGGGGAGCACACGTTGGAGAGCAGAGGTGAGAACATGTTCTGGATAAAGTCTGTTACGGAAGAAATCCAACATCTCATTTGCTCGTAAGTGGAAGTCATCGTCGTCTTGGCATAAACGGCGGAGGCGGAGAAGTTGTGAAAAAGGAAGGGAGTCACGACAGGCCCGAGGATGAGAAGAGGTATACAGGAGGTAGCTGTGGGCATCTGTCGGCTTGTAGTATACTGAGGTATTAAGGCCGGAGGGCGTGATAGAAATAGTAATGTCAAGGAAGTTGACAGAAACTGTGGAGACGAGGGAGGTGAACTTAATGGTGGGGTGAAAGTGGTTCACAAAGTCGATGAAGCGGTGTAAATCAGTCTCAGACATATCTGTGAGACCTATGCCATCATCGATATATCTGCGGTAAAACCCAGGGAAAGGACCGGAGTATTGTTGCCATATCTGATGCTCCAAGTGGCGCATGAATAGACAGGCATAGCTGGGACCCATCTTCGTTCCCATGGCAACACCACTAATTTAGTCAAAAAATTGACCATTGAATTCAAAGGAATTCAGGTTAAGGACCAGTTCAGCAAGACGGAGAAGGGTGTCAGTGGATATAGAAGGGCAAGTGCGCTGATCCAGAAAAAACCGAAGAGCTCGGAGACCATCAGAGGGGGGAATAGAGGTATACAGAGAGCAGACGTCTAGCAAGAAAAGACGGTAGGAGCGGTCTGCTGGGAGTCGGATAGAGGAGAAAGTAGTAAGAGCGTGATTGGTGTCTTTGATGAAGGAGGGAAGACTCTCAACGATAGGCTGGAAAATGCTGTCGAGGAAGTCAGAAATGTGTTCAGTAGGACAAGAACAGGCTGAGACAATAGGTCTTCCAGGGTTTTCGATCTTGTGAATTTTGGGGAGCATGTAGAATACAGGCTTGCCCAAATAGCTGTCATGAATCCTAAGACGAGATGCCCCGGGAGGAAGATCATTACTATTGATAAGCTGTTTAATGGTGTTGTGTACAATGCGATTGTTAGAGACAGTCGCATCGCTGGTCCTAGACCTGTAAAAAGAGCCATTGGTCAACTGATTTTTACCTTCACTTAGGTACAGGTCTTTCTGCCAGACGACAATGGCTCCTCCCTTGTCAGCCGGTTTGACGACAATGTCGTCTCTACGGCGAAGAAGGGAGAGAGCACTAGACTCTGCCGAAGTGAGATTGGAATAATGCAATCTACGAGGGCGGAGCTGCTGAATGTCATGGATGGTGTTCTTGATATACAGGTCCAGGGCATGAGAGGCTCCAGGTTTAGGTGTAAAGGGAGGTTTAGTCGAGTCAGAAAAGCGTGCAAAGATGTCGGATTCAGCCTGAGACTGCGGAGTGCTGTCTTCCTCTCTAAAATGGAGCTTCAGCCTCATGCGACGGTGAAACCGATGAACATCCTGGAGGAGATTGTATTGGTCTAGGGTCGGACGAAGAGGAACAAATTTTAAGCCCTTACTAAGAACAGAGCGCTCTTCCTCAGAGAGGGGTAGATCTGGGGGGATGCAGACTACCTGAGCGCATGATGGAGTGGAGGATGGAGGGGTAGCTTTGGGGGTAGGGATGAGACGGGATAGTTTATGGTGTTTAGACGTGGAAAGGAACTCATGCAGCTGCCGGTTCAGTGTGTGGATAGTGGTGCGTATCATAGAATAGAAAGGGAAGTTGTTGGAGGTGAGACAACGTAAGCGAAGCAGAAGCTGGGTCTGTTGGGCACTGAGGTCTGATAAAAGGCGGGAGTGACTGGCGACCACTACGCGCATACGTTGAAAGCCACATCTGGTCTCAATTCGTTGTAGGAGACGTTGTTCCCTAGGATTGAGTGTACCAGCAGATGGATGAAAATTGGAAGAAAATCCATTAGGAAGAATTTTGTGGTGGAGGCAGGTGTGAATAAAGTGGAGATGAGAGGTGAATCTAGTTTTCTTGAAAGTAACGAACGCAAAGTCAATAGCGACACGGGATATATCAGGAGGTAGGGAGCTAAAGCTGGTGGTGACCGACACACGGAGAGAGTTGATAAAATATTTCAGAGAGGGCATAGTGGGGAAAAAGAAAAACGTCCAGAAAATAAAATATGAAATAAATAAAATATAAAACGCTAAATGAAAATAGAGATTAATGAAACAATAAATAAATAGGGTAGATTGCGGTAATATAAGGTATGAAGGAAGAATAGGGAAATACGAAAAAAAATATATAAAAAAAATAATAATGAGTAGGCCTAAGTAGGATATAAAATACTGAGAAAAGGAGATAGGATAGGATCAGGGAGATAAGCAGGATAGGTAGATAGAGATACGAGATAACAGAGACACGGTGCAGTCAAAAAAAATATATATATAATCGAGGAAGTTGAG
The DNA here is from genome assembly GCA_024509875.1 of Oreohelix idahoensis. Lineage (NCBI taxonomy): Eukaryota > Metazoa > Mollusca > Gastropoda > Stylommatophora > Oreohelicidae > Oreohelix > Oreohelix idahoensis. Next base: position 192,039 of record JAMPIV010013134.1, read on the forward strand.
GGGAACTGCGGTAAGACGTGGAATACAATGGGTGGGTTTGAAAAAAAATCGAAAAAAGGTGATTCGTCTTACGAGGACAAAAGACAAAGAAAATAGTCTACGTTACGGCCACAAGGCCTTCGTCAGGAAAGGAAAGAAAGTGAAGTCTAGATAGGACACATAAAAAACTTAATAAAATAATAAAATAAAAACTGGGTACTTCCCTGAAGGCAAGAACCGAAATTCGCTGTCTGTTGAAGAGCGCGTGGCTGAACAGAAAGCGACTTCCGCCGCCGGGTGTACACAATACATACTGAAAAACTAAAAAACGAAACCGGACAATAAACTACCCAACGGGATAAAAGTGGGGACTGGAAATAGATGGGAGATAAATAAATATGAAATTAAAAAATGTATATGGCATACAAATAGAAGAATAGGATAAGAGTGGAAAGAGTCAAATAGAGCAAGAGAGGAAAGGGTGACCTCAGACAAAGGTGTGAAAAGTGTTGAGACCGGCTGGTTTTAGACACCCCATGCGGTGTATAAGACGGTTCTCAAGCTGTTCTCGGCTGGCAGTGTCAGAGGAGCAGGATCGGATCGCTGTGACCTGGATGTCGATGGGACCATGGTGGTCAGGACCATTGAAGTGTATGGCAACTGGTGTGGACTTTTGCTGAGCGATGTCATTTAAGTGCTGGCTGAATCTGTCCCCAAGTCGTTTGCCTGTTTGGCCAATATAGGTTTTGCAGCAACGTTTACATATGATCGTATAAATGACATTGCGCGATTCACACGTGAAGCTACTAGTGATGGTGTACGTAGCCTTAGGAAAGGACACCTTCTGGGTTGAGGTGACATACTTGCACGTGTTGCATCTTGTCCGACCACAGGGTAGTGTGCCAAAGTGAGTGGCATTCTCCTTTGGGAGACGGCTGTGAACAAGAAGATCCTTCAAGTTCTTGTCACGTCTATATGCCACCAAAGGTGCTTCACTGAATACTTCTTGGGTCACAGGCTCTGCTTGGAGGATAGGGAGGTGGCGGAAAAGGATCTGTTTGACAGTAGTACTATGAGGGTGATGGGTCAAGATTAATTTGACTCTATCCGAAGTGGATTTATGGTTAGGTATGAGGGCCTCCTGACGAGAGATGGGGAGCACACGTTGGAGAGCAGAGGTGAGAACATGTTCTGGATAAAGTCTGTTACGGAAGAAATCCAACATCTCATTTGCTCGTAAGTGGAAGTCATCGTCGTCTTGGCATAAACGGCGGAGGCGGAGAAGTGGTGAAAAAGGAAGGGAGTCACGACAGGCCCGAGGATGAGAAGAGGTATACAGGAGGTAGCTGTGGGCATCTGTCGGCTTGTAGTATACTGAGGTATTAAGGCCGGAGGGCGTGATAGAAATAGTAATGTCAAGGAAGTTGACAGAAACTGTGGAGACGAGGGAGGTGAACTTAATGGTGGGGTGAAAGTGGTTCACAAAGTCGATGAAGCGGTGTAAATCAGTCTCAGACATATCTGTGAGACCTATGCCATCATCGATATATCTGCGGTAAAACCCAGGGAAAGGACCGGAGTATTGTTGCCATATCTGATGCTCCAAGTGGCCCATGAATAGACAGGCATAGCTGGGACCCATCTTCGTTCCCATGGCAACACCACTAATTTGGTCAAAAAATTGACCATTGAATTCAAAGGAATTCAGGTTAAGGACCAGTTCAGCAAGACGGAGAAGGGTGTCGGTGGATATAGAAGGGCAAGTGCGCTGATCCAGAAAAAACCGAAGAGCTCGGAGACCATCAGAGTGGGGAATAGAGGTATACAGAGAGCAGACGTCTAGCAAGAAAAGACGGTAGGAGCGGTCTGCTGGGAGTCGGATAGAGGAGAAAGTAGTAAGAGCGTGATTGGTGTCTTTGATGAAGGAGGGAAGACTCTCAACGATAGGCTGGAAAATGCTGTCGAGGAAGTCAGAAATGTGTTCAGTAGGACAAGAACAGGCTGAGACAATAGGTCTTCCAGGGTTTTCGATCTTGTGAATTTTGGGGAGCATGTAGAATACAGGCTTGCCCAAAGAGCTGTCATGAATCCTAAGACGAGATGCCCCGGGAGGAAGATCATTACTATTGATAAGCTGTTGAATGGTGTTGTGTACAATGCGATTGTTAGAGACAGTCGCATCGCTGGTCCTAGACCTGTAAAAAGAGCCATTGGTCAACTGGTTTTTACCTTCACTTAGGTACAAGTCTTTCTGCCAGACGACAATGGCTCCTCCCTTGTCAGCCGGTTTGACGACAATGTCGTCTCTACGGCGAAGAAGGGAGAGAGCACTAGACTCTGCCGAAGTGAGATTGGAATAATGCAATCTACGAGGGCGGAGCTGCTGAATGTCATGGATGGTGTTCTTGATATACAGGTCCAGGGCATGAGAGGCTCCAGGTTTAGGTGTAAAGGGAGGTTTAGTCGAGTCAGAAAAGCGTGCAAAGACAGAAGAAAGAACAAGAATGTTTTAAGTGCAGATAGAACCAACAGTCAAGCATCGTTCGGGGCTCTGGGACTGACACAAGGGTAAAGGATCAGTACAACCAGCTGTCTCCCTCTGGTGGAAAAATTAAACTACAGGAAGGCAGAAAAGTTTCTTACCACTACTGTGAGAAATCAGTTGCAAGAATTAGAAAAAGGACACATAACAGTTGAAAAGTTTCAAAGCTATGCAGTAGATTTCTATGACACCTGCATTGAATATATTCAGGAGTGGTGTACACTATTTCTTACGCCTCTTCAGTCTATGGATTGGATCAATTTGAAGGGAAAGGAGTCTGTGACTTGGAAGAACATCTAAGAAAGCTACATATTCATGAAGACAGTGTCACCAAATTTTACTGTGAATGAAGAGGACTTATTTGATGAGTTTGCATGTGTGAAAAAATATTGTGAAAGCAAATTTGATGTGTGGAGTGAACTGAAGGATCAAAGTGTCAGTGAAAAATGGTGTTAGATGTTCGCTCATTTTACAAAGCAGGATATAAATGCTGAGAACCTGAAATGCCTAGTTAGTTTTTGTTTGACACTGCCAGGATCCAATGCAGCTGTTGAACGTGTTTTTTCATTAATAAATGCGCTTTGGACAGACGAAAAAAACAGACTTAAAATTGAGACAGTGAAAGCTTTAACCATTATAAAGACCCATTTTAAGGATGTCTCTTGTGCTGAGTTCTATGTCCAAATATCAGAAGAAAAAAAACTTCTTGAACAGGCCCATAAATCTGATAAACATTCTGATGAATCTGAAATATAAACTTTACTATTGTGTATTTTTTAAAGGTGCGATTTTTCTAATTAAGTATGTTTGTAATTTAGAATTCTTTTTTAAAGTGGAAGTTGTGTTAGTTAATGTGTGCATATTAATACCAGTATCTTATTTTAAGTGCAATATATAATATATAATAGATTTATTTGTGCTTTAACTTAATTTTTAACATGTCCCGTTTTTTTACAAAATGTCCCGGGTTTTTTAGGTAAAAATTTGGAAATATCCCGGTTTTTAAACAAAACATTATGGGAACCCTACCCTACACGTACGTGTAATATAACAGTGACAATATTAAAAGTAATAATAATAAAAATAATACGATTTAACGAAAACAAAATATATATTAAAAAGTCAAAAAGCGAGAAAATAAAAACAAACACACTATTTAAAAAAAAAACAACACATTTATAACAAAAAACAATAGCAACAAATAACGACTCATAATAAAGCATAAACAATAAAGTAATATAAACAACAGGACACTTGAAAACTGCCAAATATAACAGGAAGAAAACCATAAATTTTAATATGAACTGTCACCATCAACAGCAATCAATTAAAAATAACGATATGAATTCATTTTACAACAAAACATGACACTAAATACCCTAATTATAACCGAAGATTAGGTTTAACAGGGTGTACCAAGATTGTGGTTGAGCGGAGACCAATGTTCATCTGATGCTAGTACACTTTTCTCCGATTTCCTTTAATTAAAAAAAAAAGTGTAGGCTTACAAATTGATTTTTAAACAGTAGAATACTGTCATAATGGTGTCCGATGCACCCCCCCCCCCCCTCCTTTTGACTGTCACCCGGGGCGGACCGCTAGTACGCCACTGCTGAGCACATTCTGGGCGCGAATTGTTTACATTTCACAGCGTAAGCAGCGGAACAAAAAGATGACGAAAGTACTGTAGTACGGAAGTGGGCGTGACCTTGTGTATGTACATTTCCCGTAACATTTTGAGTGCGTCTGCTAGTCTACGCGGGTTCAATATCGGCAAAATACAAGGGTGTCCATAAAAGATTGTACCCGTTTCAAAAAATGTATTCTCGGCCCCATGATGTGGTACGAGGATGCTTTCTATCACAAAAGTAAGATAATCTCTGCAAGTTTTTAAGCATACCTTACAAAGACTCACAAAGAATGTACCTATTTCTTTTTTTTTCACCTACTTGACCAGTGTGTTGAGAGACATGTACTCGTAACAATTACCGGTTGCAACTCAACTGCGAAAGTTTCACTTGAAATACCCGCTGCGCGCATGCGCACTTTTTTGAGTCTTTGAGTCTTTTTTGACTTTCTGTTCAGCCACGCGGTCATCAACAGACAGCGATTTTGATAGAATTTCGGTTCTTGCCTTCAGGGAAGTACCCAGTTTTTATTTTATTTAGTTTTTATGTGTCCTATCTAGCCTTCACTTTCTTTCCTTTCCTGACGAAGGCCTTGTGGCCGTAACGTAGACTATTTTCTTTGTCTTTTGTCCTCGTAAGACGAATCACCTTTTTTCGATTTTTTTTCAAACCCATCCAATGATATCAAAATAAGAATACAAAAAGCATGAGGAACTTTCATTGCACTGGCAAACATATAGAGATCAATTTAGATAAATTCCAACTCAAATATAAGAATCTTCAACTCAGATGTCAAGTCAGTCCTATTGTGTGGCTCTGAAACATGGAGAACAACAAAAATAATAAAAAAGCTACAGAAATTCACAAAAATGGGTGGCTGTGTAGAATAGAAGGATTGAAATGGTGTCACAAGGTCACCAATGTGGAACTGATGACAAGAACCAGACAAGCGCCAGTGGAAAACGAGATGAGAAGAAGACGTCGGCGATGGATAGGACACACATTGAGAAAACCTGTTGGTAGCGTTACAAGGCAGTCCTGGAGTCCCAAGTGTAAGAGAGGCAGGTCAACCAAAAACATAAACAAAAAAAAAAAGACAAGGAGAAGATAACTGGTGACGGAAATGAAAATGACGAGGGAGACATGGACAGAAAATGAGCTGATGGCACGTGACAGGCGGACTTGCCATGTTTTTATTGAAGGCCTATGCTCCTTGAGGAGCTAAAGGGGGGTTGATAGATTGATAGATTTATAGATCGATAGATAGGCTGATTGATTGATTGATTAAGTACGTTACAATTAGGGGGATGCTTCTGCCAAGCGTATTAAAGCAAAAATTAGAAAACAAAAGTTTTCACAAAAAGCACATGAAAACGAACATACAACACAAGAAAACATTAAAAACCTATAAAATTATGAATTTTAATAGTATCGATATTTTGTGCACTGTATTTATAGTTTGCGTTATATCGAGATAGCGTAAATCACGAACTCACTGTACTCTCTATAATCGTTCTCTATTACTTTGATAGTACTGGCCTTGTTTAAGCGAGTGCTTTTCTCTTGTTATATTTCAAGGTTTGGTTTGGTTTTTAAGGACTATCTTCACTGTACACGGACAACGCCATCAGTGATCCGATCTCCTCCATTAGATCACACAAGGAGGATCTCAGCGCAGTGCACGAACTCCGTAGCACCGGCGAGAATCCCAATGTGTGTATATAATGTATAGGAGTCACACATTCTATAAATATTTTTGTGGTGGGTAGGTTTCCTAATTTTAAAATTTTGCCAGGGCAGCGGCCAGATAAGCCTACTCTTTACGATTTCCAACTGCCAGGGGAATTTTTAACGTGCGCAACTTGCACACGGGACCTCCTATTTTTTCGCCCTTATTTGAGAAGGCTAGGCATCCGATCTCACTTCCCATGAGATCAGGGGGGAGTATGACGTAATTTGGACCACTGGTTCTGAAAAAAATATTTTAATAAATTATAATCCCACAACTGGGATTCGAACCCGGTACCTCTTGAATACGAGGCGGACGCCATACCTCTGAGCCACTGCGATCCCACATATATTTCAAGGTAACTTTAAAGAATACATAGACATTACATTGAATGAAGCAGCTGATAAACTGGCAAAGAAGGGAGCCCAAATGCCACAATGTGACCAACCATTGATTATGCTAACAATAAAAGGAATAATAAAAAACAACTGTAATGGAGATTGACTGAACATGTAGACACAGGTAAAACAGGAAGAAGACTCTTCAGACACATAGCAGCCCCAAATAAGGACATTGTTATCAATCATATTGAACGAAAATATCAAACAAAAATTTTCAGATCTAGAACAGGTCACTCCACTCTAAATGACCACATGAACAAAATATGCTCACAAAATATAGCAAAATGTAGACACTGCCCAAACCCGTCTGAGACAGTAGAACACCATCTACTACTATGCTCTGCACTCCTCCTACCACACAACCCATCCATAAACAATGCACTTTATGGCAGCCCAAAACAGCTTATCCGAACTGTGCGGTACCACATAATGACATCAAGGTCACCAAGAGCTGACGCTCTGTGACAGTGGATCAAAGTCAAGCCAATTCAAGTCAAGCCAAGTCAAGTCAAGTCAAAGAATACTGTATACAAATTTTATTGGTTGTTTCCCATTTTTGAGTATTAAAACAACCGCGAAATTTGTCCGACACCTAATGCAAAATACCAGTTCTTCAGAGGTCTTCTGTCTGGATATTCACGTCAGTCTTCTTATTGTCTGTTTTCGTCTACGGTTTTTTTTTCATTTATGTTTTTGGTGGACGTTTCCTTTCCAAGAACTAGTATGAGAAGATCGCTAATGTGTGGTGGGCTATTCCTTTCTAAGAACTAGTATGACAAGATCGCTAATGTGTGGTGGGCTATTCCTTTCCAAGAACTAGTATGACAAGATCGCTAATGTGTGGTGGGCTATTCCTTTCCAATAATTAGTATGAGAAGATCGCTAATGTGCTGTGGACTATTCCTTTCCAAGAACTAGTATGAGAAGATTTATAATGTGTGGTGGGCTTTTCCTTTCCAATAAATAATATGAGAAGATCGCTAATGTGCTGTGGACTATTCCTTTCCAAGAACTAGTATGAGAAGATCTATAATGTGTGGTGGGCTTTTCCTTTCCAATAAATAATATGAGAAGATCGCTAATGTGCTGTGGACTATTCCTTTCCAAGAACTAGTATGAGAAGATTTATAATGTGTGGTGGGCTTTTCCTTTCCAATAAATAATATGAGAAGATCGCTAATGTGCTGTGGACTATTCCTTTCCAAGAACTAGTATGAGAAGATTTATAATGTGTGGTGGGCTTTTCCTTTCCAATAAATAATATGAGAAGATCGCTAATGTGCTGTGGACTATTCCTTTCCAAGAACTAGTATGAGAAGATTTATAATGTGTGGTGGGCTTTTCCTTTCCAATAAATAATATGAGAAGATCGCTAATGTGCTGTGGACTATTCCTTTCCAAGAACTAGTATGAGAAGATTTATAATGTGTGGTGGACTATTCCTTTCCAATAAATAATATGAGAAGATCGCTAATGTGCTGTGGACTATTCCTTTCCAAGAACTAGTATGAGAAGATTTATAATGTGTGGTGGACTATTCCTTTCCAATAAATAATATGAGAAGATCGCTAATGTGCTGTGGACTATTCCTTTCCAAGAACTAGTATGAGAAGATTTATAATGTGTGGTGGACTATTCCTTTCCAATAAATAATATGAGAAGATCGCTAATGTGTGGTGGGCAATTCCTTTCCAAGAACTAGTATTCTTCTTCTTCCTTCTTCCTCGTTCGTCCTGAAAAGGACGGTGGTTGCGTTGTGTCTGTTTACGCCGTAGCTGTGATATCTGCACCTTTCGGTCGACACATCCGACTTCTGCACGGCATTTTTTAAGGACCGGGTTTGCCTTCCCATTTCGATCCGTGCTCGCTCAGCCAGCCTGCACTGCTGCAGACTGTTTCCAGGACCACCACGTGGAGGTGGAGCGCGGTCTTGACCAGCTTTGGTTCGCTGGTCCTGACGCAGGCAGTCAAGCTATGAGTCGCTGACTGCATTCACTATTGCTGCATCTTGAGGTCCCAAGAACTAGTATGACAAGATCGCTAATGTGTGGTGGGCTATTCCTTTCCAAGAATTAGTATGATAAAATCGCTAATGTGTGGTGGGCTATTCCTTTCCAAGAAATAGTATGAGAAGATCGCTAATGTGTGGTGGGCTAATCCTTTTCAAGAACTAGTATGACAAGATCGCTAATGTGTGGTGGACTATTCCTTTCCAAGAAATAATATGAGAAAATCGCTAATGTGTGGTGGGCTATTCCTTTCCAAGAAATAGTATGAGAAGATCGCTAATGTGGAACTGATGGAACGAACGGGACAAACACCAGTGGAACAAGAGGTGAGGAAAAGATCCTGGAATTGGACAGGACACATTAAGGGGAGGAGCTACAGTATAATGTTAATTTCATAAATATCTGCTGGATTTCAATACAAATACACAGAGTTATCCTATATCATTAAGAGATATGCATACTAAAGCATTTGGTGGTATAATGCTACTGGTTGCCACGGAAACAGCAGCCATATAGAATATTAATTTAATATTTCACTTCACTAAACCTTTTTTATTTGCTAAGCTATGAGCATGACAGTTTTAAATGGAAGTTCATCACTGTGTTTTAAAACTTTTGCGAAATTAGATTTTTGATAACTTTAGTCACTTTTGATATGTAGCAATCTGAAGATATTATCTAAAAATTGTAAAACATTTTTTTCAAAATTTTACAACATTATATGCAATAAATCAATTTTGTTGAGAGATTTTAAAAAATCAGATTTGACACAAGTTTTATTATCCAATGGAAAGTGTCTGTGCCAAATCTCGTATTGATTGACTAAAAATACGCAAGTTGTAAGAAATTATTTACATAAAACAAAGTTCTGAGAAATGCATGCTTTTCTTCGTTGAAAAAAACACACAATGCCTTAAGAAAATACAATTTAATAAATCATAATACACCTACTTCGAATGTGTTCTGACAAGTGATTCGGGAGAATATAAATTATTACAATGTGCATTAATCCCAATTTTCATTGTTTACTTATCTTTAGGTATCTGAGGATGCTGGTTGAAGTAACAAAGAAGAGATACGGTCCGCAACCAGAAAATACGTCAAGGCCTCAATACTCAGCCCCTGCAGACCCTAGTGGAACAGTCCCAAATAAGATGGTTTGGCCATGTCTGCAGAATGGACGAAAATCGGCTACCATAACAAATATGGGAAACTAAGAGCCAGAGACCCAGACCTCTAGGACGATCCAGGGTTCAGTGTGAGGATAACATTGGACATTCCCTGAAGGACCGAGGACTAGATTGTAACCAGCCCAGGAGAAAGACAGCCGATAGGATAGTACGACGTTCTCTCTGGCAAACCTCTACACCCCAGCGTAGAAGAGGAACAACTAGGTAAGTACCTATTTTGACTTAAAATGCACCCCCTTAAGAAAACTAGTTGGCAGCCTTACGAAGCAGTTGTTGTTCCTGAATCCCCAGGCTAAGCAAATAGAGGGATACCAAAACACACCTGGAGAAGCAAATAGAGGGATACCAAAACACACCCGTAGAAGCAAATAGAGGGATATCAAAACACACCTGGAGAAGCAAATAGAGGGATACCAAAACACACCTGGAGAAGCAAATAGAGGGATACCAAAACACACCTGCAGAAGCAAATAGAGGGATACCAAAACACACCTGGAGAAGCAAATAGAGGGATACCAAAACACACCTAGAGAAGCAAATAGAGGGATACCAAAACACACCTGGAGAAGCAAATAGAGGGATACCAAAACACACCTGGAGAAGCAAATAGAGGGATACCAAAACACACCTGGAGAAGCAAATAGAGGGATACCAAAACACACCTGGAGAAGCAAATAGAGGGATACCAAAACACACCTGGAGAAGCAAATAGAGGGATACCGAAACACACCTGGAAAAGCAAATAGAGGGATACCAAAACACACCTGGAGAAGCAAATAGAGGGATACCAAAACACACCTGGAAAAGTAAATAGAGGGATACCAAAACACACCTGGAGAAGCAAATAGAGGGATACCAAAACACACCTGGAGAAGCAAATAGAGGGATACCAAAACACACCTGGAGAAGCAAATAGAGGGATACCAAAACACACCTGGAGAAGCAAATAGACGGACACCAAAACACACCTGGAGAAGCAAATAGAGGGATACCAAAACACACCTGGAGAAGCAAAAAGAGGGATACCACAACACACCTGGAGAATCAAACAGAAGGATACCAAAACACACCTGGAGAAGCAAATAGAAGGATACCAAAACACACCTGGAGAAGCAAATAGAGGGATATTAAAACTCAACTGGAGAAGCAAATAGAGGGATACCAAAACACACCTGGAGAAGCAAATAGACGGACACCAAAACACACCTGGAGAAGCAAATAGAAGGATACCAAAACACACCTGGAGAAGCAAAAAGAGGGATACCACAACACACCTGGAGAATCAAACAGAAGGATACCAAAACACACCTGGAGAAGCAAATAGAAGGATACCTAAACACACCTGGAGAAGCAAATAGAGGGATATTAAAACTCAACTGGAGAAGCAAATAGAGGGATACCAAAACACTCCTGGAGAAGCAAAAAGAGGGATACCAAAACACACCTGGAGAAGCAAATAGAGGGATACCAAAAGACACCTGGAGAAGCAAATAGAGGGATACCACAACACACCTGGAGAAGCACATAGAGGGATACCAAAACACACCCGGAGAAGCACATAGAGGGATACCAAAACACACCTGGAGAACCAAATAGAGGGATATCAAAACACACCTGGAGAAGCAAATAGAGGGATACCAAAACACACCTGGAGAAGCAAATAGAGGGATACCAAAACACTCCTGGAGAAGCAAATAGAGGGATACCAAAACACACCTGGAGAAGCAAATAGAGGGATACCAAAACACACTTGGAGAAGCAAATAGAGGGACACCAAAACACACCTGGAGAAGCAAATAGAGGGATACCAAAACACACCTGGAGAAGCACATAGAGGGATACCAAAACACACCTGGAGAAGCAAATAGAGGGATACCAAAACACACCTGGAGAAGCAAATAGAGGGATACCAAAACACACCTGGAGAAGCAAATAGAGGGATACCAAAACACACCTGAAGGATCAAATAGAGGGATACCAAAACACACCTGAAGAAGCAAATAGAGGGATACCCAAACACACCTGGAGAAGCAAATAGAGGGATACCAAAACACACCTGGAGAAGCAAATAGAGGGATACCAAAACACACCTGGAGAAGCAAATAGAGGAATACCAAAACACATGTGGCCGGGGGAGTGGACGGGAACGGCACCAAATCAAGTTAGATGTGACCGGGCTTGGTCACGGTGACAAATCAAGTCTAGTGTGACAGGGTGAGAATGGGGTGGAATCTTTTATCAATGCTCATCTGTTGTTTTACTGGCGACTGCCAGAGATGGTGATTACAGAATAGGAATTCAACCCAGGTGATTCTTTTGGAGACTCGTAACTGTGTTTATGTTTTAGGCTGCATGATCGTAGAAAATATGGTAACATTCTTTTCTCAATTACCTGATGTAAACAAACGACACTTCCTACTGACGTTCAGGAAATAAGTTCAAGCTGGATTAAATATGAATGAACACCTTTATTAAGTGTCTGTAACCTCTGAGAACTTCATAATAGTTCATAAATACATGTGCTTCTGTGGTATACAAACCAGTCATCCCAAGAAATAACACACAGCCATCGAACTTACAAGATGGTCAAAACCCCAAAATCACTGCCTCGCACGTCTCGTGCCTAAAACCAACTCACTTAACCCCCTTCTCTCAAACCATCACTTCCGTCCTAGCTCTAAGCAATTCTACCCCAAGTTGGATGACGTCATTCCTGAACACTTTAATTAAATCACTCATAGGATTTGTGACTAGTGTTATTACACTAACTAGACACGCTCAAATACTTAGTGTTTAATCTTGCTAAGTATTCTTACCCTAACTATAATTAAGTGGCAGCACCTTAGTGTTAATCCAAATCCGACGTAACAGTCCGTACTGTCACATACGCCCTGGGCCACTAAAGTGTATCCCGTAGGAGACACTTTATTCCCTAGAAAAAAAAATTACTAACTCTAAAAAAAATTATTGGGATTCATGTATCCCACCATAAATCATGTCAGAAGGACTACAATAAACAATGGATGGGAATAATGGATGAAATAACACCATTAACATTTCACACTAAAAAATCGATCATGAAGGGGTAGGGACTGATGGACATAACATAAACGAGGGACACATGGGAAGAAAAAACTATGGAGGTTATGGTAACTACAAATAGTACTAATAAGTGGCCAAAAAAAAAATATATGACCAAAATAGAACAGTAACTAACATTCATTAACGAACTAACAAAACGCTTTATGGATTTATAGTCATCAATATCTCTCACACTTGTGCGAATCATAAAACATAAAATAACATGACAAGCGAGTTAACGTCGCAAGGAAAAAAACATTGGCAAAACAAATATGGCGGATGCACATAAAATATAGCGGATGCCCAAAATGGCTGTCACCCTACACTTCACTGAAGTGGGTGATGAAAAAAAAAAACATATGAATGGAGGAAATGGAAATAAAACCACAAAACTTGGTGGCAAAGTATGGGCAAAATGGGTAAGTCTCATTAAAAAAAATGACTTTGCCGGTGTAACAATAACCGGAAACAATGAATGGAATGGAAACATGGTAATCAATGGACAATGGTATAGAATATATAAATGGGCAAATAGTTAAATCACATATATGAGTGTCGGTGTAACAATAACCGAAAATTCAAACAATCATAATGCAATATGGTGTCATCATCATAATAAATCGTGAATGATGCCAACATTAGTGGCGGGTGAAGATGTACATTAGTTAATCACTTTTATTTGGTACAACAGAACGATGTAAACCTTAAAAAATCTGGGCAAAATCTTACATCAAAAAAACATGGCAAAAAAAAAACAAAAACAAAAAAAAAACAAAAAAATCATAGGGGCACAAAAGATGGTCAAATATTACATTAGTCAAAATAATGTGACATAATGACGCTAACGCGTGTAAAAGGGAACTACATCAACTACAATATATCAGGACTGCAGAGATCGTCTGAGTTGGTGGATCTCCATCAGCAGTGGTCGAAAGGATGTCGTAATGGAAATGTTCATGTACCGGTAGATTCAGCAATGTCTTCTTGCGGACGAAAATGTAACAGCTCTCCATAAATAACGGCTGTTGGACTTTCCTATCTGAACTGGAAATGCGTAAAGTGTGTAACCCAGATGTTCAAGGATGCGTAACGATTGGACTTCAAGGTAGCATCAGGATCAAGCAATTCAGCAGGAGGGGTATTGTGTAGGAGACCTGCATCGGAAGACATGAGAAGCAGGGTCGACTTCATGTTAAAAATAATAGCAGGGCAGGAAATGTCAACCTGACCGGAGACGGCATCTGGAGGTAAGTGCAGTTCAATTTGTAAACATCTTTGCAAAAATGTTCATTGCTTCCAATCTTTCAATGGCTTACAATGACAGGCGAGGATCGTACTGTGTAGGTTAGGATGTAGGAACAAATGCATGGACTACGGGAGTGGACGAAAACGGGAGGGTCGGGGTGTAGGCTGCGGACTGGTATGAGGATAACGGAGGGGAACACGCAATCTACGGGACGGAGGTGTGACAGGGGGAGGGAGAGGCGGAGGAGAGGGACTACGGTAAGGAGAATGAACAGAACCACGGGAGCGACGAAAACGGGTTCGTACATGGGCGGCCCGCTGGTGAAGGGGCTTAGGAAAGGGAACAGAATCGTAAATGAATTTTGGATGACGACGTCTAAAGAGAAAACGAGCTGAGGGAAGAGGAACATCAGGTCCAATATCAAAAGAAGAATAATCGGGGGAAGAGTCAAGATCACTAATCTTATTTTTCGGAAAATAAATTCTACGGCCTTCGTCGTCCGTTATATGCTGGAGCTCATCCGACCTGTATCCAATTTCGTCGGGGCCCATAACTCTATCCTCCCCACTTGACGAATCGAATTCTGATTCTATGTCAAGCTGGTACTTTTCTTGTACTGTATCAAGGTCGGAGGGAGGCGGAGGAAAATAACCATAAGGAGAAAGAGAAGGTTCAACATCTGAAGAGTCAGTCTCATGTTCTGTATCAAGGTCAGAGGGAGGCGGAGGAAAATAACCATAAGGAGAAAGAGAAGATTCAACATCTGAAGAGTCAGACTCATGTTCTGTATCAAGGTCGGAGGGAGGCGGAGGAAAATAACCATAAGGAGAAAGAGAAGGTTCAACATCTGAAGAGTCAGTCTCATGTTCTGTATCCAGGTCGGAGGGAGGCGGAGGAAAATAACCATAAGGAGGAAGAGAAGATTCAAAATCTGAAAAGTCAGACTCAGGTTCTTTATCAAGGTCGGAGGGAGGCGGAGGAAAATAACCATAAGGAGGAAAAGCGGGGTCAGAAGAGAGATGAACAGAGGGAGGAGAAGCGGGGTCAGAAGAGAGGTGAACAGGGGGAGGAAGGGAGGTATGGACAGGAGCTGTGGCAGTAATAGGAGGTACAATAATATCATGCTGAGGCGAAGCATGAAAGAGGCCTGGAGTAACGGAGGGTAACTCAACCAAACGAGCGTCACGGGAGTGGATACGTGAGTACAGCTCAGGTGGAGGGATATGAACCTCAGCGGTGGAACAGGAATGATAACGTCTATTAAAGGTTTTTCTCCACTGTGTTACTGGCTTTATATATGCTCTTAGTCCATTTTCTGTCGTTACCATACATCTTTGTTGGTCACTGGTAACATTATTTATTTCAAATATCTTTCCTTGTTTGATTACATTGATAACGTTTCTCACTGTAATGCGACAGTGTCTTTTATTGAGACTGTTCCAGTGTGCCCTTCCAGCAGCTGTTTGTTGCTGTGACAGTTGTTGTAGAAGCAGATGGTTTTTCTTTTGCAACAAAAATACTTGATGCTCTAGCTGTTGAATGGGTGAATCCATCATAAAAAAACAGTTAGGAGCTGGTCACGGGCATCAAATCAAGTAGCTGAATCCATCGTAAAAAGGCAGTTACGAGCTGGTCAACGGCACCAAATCAAGTTATGTGGCCGGGGGAGTGGACGGGAACGGCACCAAATCAAGTTAGATGTGACCGGGCTTGGTCACGGTGACAAATCAAGTCTAGTGTGACAGGGTGAGAATGGGGTGGAATCTTTTATCAATGCTCATCTGTTGTTTTACTGGCGACTGCCAGAGATGGTGATTACAGAATAGGAATTCAACCCAGGTGATTCTTTTGGAGACTCGTAACTGTGTTTATGTTTTAGGCTGCATGATCGTAGAAAATATGGTAACATTCTTTTCTCAATTACCTGATGTAAACAAACGACACTTCCTACTGACGTTCAGGAAATAAGTTCAAGCTGGATTAAATATGAATGAACACCTTTATTAAGTGTCTGTAACCTCTGAGAACTTCATAATAGTTCATAAATACATGTGCTTCTGTGGTATACAAACCAGTCATCCCAAGAAATAACACACAGCCATCGAACTTACAAGATGGTCAAAACCCCAAAATCACTGCCTCGCACGTCTCGTGCCTAAAACCAACTCACTTAACCCCCTTCTCTCAAACCATCACTTCCGTCCTAGCTCTAAGCAATTCTACCCCAAGTTGGATGACGTCATTCCTGAACACTTTAATTAAATCACTCATAGGATTTGTGACTAGTGTTATTACACTAACTAGACACGCTCAAATACTTAGTGTTTAATCTTGCTAAGTATTCTTACCCTAACTATAATTAAGTGGCAGCACCTTAGTGTTAATCCGACGTAACAGTCCGTACTGTCACACACACCTGGAGAAGCAAATAGAGGGATACCAAAACACACCTGGAGAAGCACATAGAGGGATACCAAAACACACCTAGAGAAGCAAATAGAGGGATACCAAAACACACCTTGAGAAGCAAATAGAGGGATACCAAAACACACCTGGAGAAGCAAATAGAAGGATACCAAAACACACCTGGAAAAGCAAATAGAGGGATACCAAAACACACCTGGAGAAGTAAATAGAGGGATACCAAAACACACCTGGAGAAGCAAATAGAGCGATACCAAAACACACCTGGAGAAGTAAAAAGGTGATATACATAAATATATGGAAGGTATGGGTCAAGAGGTCAAGAAGTCAAGAGGTCATAGCATGTTTTTTTTGTGTGGTTGTTGTTCAGGATTTAATCTTCTCGAGGAGTTAAAAGGGATTAGTGTTAATTGAGATTGAGTTCCCTCTTCTCTCCCCCACCCTCCCCTTATTTTTGTTCCTCGTTAGGGCCCTTGACGTTAAAAAAAAAAAAATTTGTTATGCTTATTTAAAAATTCATGATCAGTGTCCGCGACTTCTGGAGTCCCAGAACGCAGGAATAAAAATATGCATTCAAACCGAGCCTAAACTTCTCTGTCAATCTCCTCTCTTTTCAGTCTTTCATTTGAGAGTTCTGCCTCAAACACCTGTCTCAATATGCCCCTGAGTCTCACTTTGTCAAGGTGCCTCTCTGCAGTCCAGTTCCCGCTAATGTTGGTTACCAATATCTTGTAATGCATAGCACGTCCTTCTTTTGTTATTTAGAGAGTGATGTCCATTAATTAATACTGTCTGCTCAAGGATTTATAGGATTTGGCATACTACTGACTGTTCACAGAGACAGAAGGTTAGGCAGGTAGGCAGATGTACAGACAGACAGACAGACGTACAGACAGATAGACAAAGGTACAGACAGATAGACAGAGGTACAGACAGATAGACAGAGGTACATACAGATAGGCAAATCTACAGACAGGTAGACAAAGGTACAGACAAATAGACAGAGGTACAGACAGATAGAATGAGGTGCTGACAGACAGACTGAGGTACAGACAGATAGACTGACGTACAGACAGAGGTAAAGACTGTTATAATGAAGTGCAGACAGACAGACAGAGGTACAGACAGATAGACAGAGGTACAGACATAAAGCATGAGGTGATGACAGATAGACTGAGGTACTGACAGATAGAAACGTGCAGACTGATAGAGTGAGGTACAGACAGATAGACAGATGTACAGACAGATAGACAGAGGTACAGACAGATAGACAGACGTACAGACAGATATAATAGGTGCTGACAGACAGACGGAGGTACAGACTGATAGACAGAGGTATATACAGATAGAATGAGGTACTGACGGACAGACTGAGGTACAGACAGATAGACTGAGGTACAGACAGACGTACAGACAGATAGAATAAAGAGCAGAAAGACAGACAGAGGTACAGACAGATAAACAGAGGCACAGACATATAGTATGAGGTGCAGACAGATATTCTGCGGTACAGACAGATAGACATAGGTACAGATAGATAGACAAAGGTACAGACCGATAGACAGAGGTACAGACAGATATAATGAGGTGCTGACAGACAGCCTGAGGTACAGACACATAGACAGAGGTACAGACAGAAAGACAGAGGTACAGACAGAGGTACAGACAGATAGAATAAAGTGCAGACAGACAGACTGAGGTACAGACAGATAGACAGAGGTACAGACAGATAGACAGAGGTACACACATATAGTATGAGGTGAAATGATATTGCAGAGAAACTGTCCGGGCATATCTCCAGGGCTCTTCATGCTGACGATTTTGCTGCCTGGTGTGCTGCTGAACATTTGCCTACTGCGAAGTTCAGGATGCAAGCAGCGCTAAATACCATCGGTAAATGGGCATCAGATTGGGGAGTACAGATAAACCTCTCCAAGACAGTAGCAACCTGCTTCTCTCTGTCAAATCGCCGAGAAACGATTAAACTGCAGCTAAATGGAAGTGAACTTCCAATCGAGGAAAACCCAACATACCTAGGAGTCAAGTTGGATAAGAGACTCACCTGGAAGCCGCACAAAAAAGCAGTAGAACAGAGAGCAATAAGAAAGCTCTCTATTATGAAGAAACTGGCTGGCACAAGTTGGGGGGCAAATACCAACATACTTAAAAAAGTCTATACAGGCACAGTCAGACCTGTACTTGAATATGGCATGTCAGCCTGGGCCACAGCATCTAAAACAAACACAGAATGTCTAGGTATCTATCATCACAGAAGTCCCTGAAATAAAAAAGAAAGGCCACCTGACCCCTCAACAACTAAAAACTTTGGCTCAAGAAATGATTGAAGAAAAGTACAACCCGAAGGAGTGGACACATGCATACGCTGTTCAGGTCTGAAGATCCTCACCAGACCTGAACAGCAGCCACAAGCTAAGATAGTAATCTTCACCGACTGCAGATCATTACTTGAATCAATACAAAACACTAGAAATGATAACATGATGAATGAGATCAGATCTGAGCTTAACATCATCCAAAGGTCATCAACCATTGCCCTTCAGTGGTTACCTGCCCATTGTGGAATCGCTGGTAATGAGAAAGCAGATGCTCTATCAAGAAGTGGCAGTAAAATGGAACAATACAGCCACCCATTGCCCTATCGGGAAGCAAAAACCATCATCCACAACAAGTACAAAAATCAGTGGAAGGAGGAAGGGGATATATACAGCAGAGATGACCCAATCCACCACCTAAACAGACACCAACAGACGACAATTTTCCGCATGAGAACTGGTCACTGCAGATTACTTGGACATCTCTATCGCCTCAAGATATCCCACACGAATAAATGCCCTTGTGGAACTGATATCCAGATTCCAGAACACATTCTCCAGAACTGCCCAACCCATGATAAATTGCGACGTGCGACCTGGCCAAAAGGTGATGAGCTCCAGCAGAAGTTATGGGGCTGCCGCGCCGACCTGGAAAAGACTGTGGACTTCGTCCTGGCGACAGGCCTGCAGATTTAGCATGACTACAAACCGAACGCAGAAGAAGAAGAAGAAGAAGTATGAGGTGCAGACAGATATTCTGCGGTACAGACAGATAGACAGAGGTACAGACAGATAGACAAAGGTACAGGCAGATAGACAGAGGTACAGGCAGATAGAATGAGGTGCTGACAGACAAACTGATGTACAGACACATAGACAGAGGTACAGACAGAAAGACAGAGGTACAGACAGATAGAATAAAGAGCAGACAGACAGACTAAGGTACAGACAGATAGACAGAGGTACATACAGATAGACAGAGGTACAGACAGATATTATGATGTACAGACAGATAGATAGAGGTACAGACGGATAGACAGAGGTACAGACCGATAGACATAGGTACAGTCAGATAGACAGAGGTACAGGCAGATAGAAAAGTAAACGAACGCACAGACATAATAAATAGACATACAGACATAAAGACGGACGAGCGGACAGACAGACGGACGGTTGGACGGATGGACAGACAGACGGAAGGACAGATATATGACTATCATACAAACAGACACAGATAGATAGATAGATAGATAGATAGATAGATAGATAGATAGATAGATAGATAGATAGATAGATAGATAGATAGATAGATAGATAGATAGATAGATAGATAGATAGATAGATAGATAGATAGATAGATAGATAGATAGATAGATAGATCAGTGCTAGTTTGTATTTTTCAGGGGAGCTTACTAAGGTAAGTTAATATGTTTATGGGAAAGAATTATGCACAAATTAAAATGCTAATTTGGAAGTGACTATTAACTTATTTTAATCTATTAATCATTTAAGTTAGCTTTTTCTTCTTTTTTGCAGCGTATTTCTATGTAGTTCGTGAGACATGTTTCAAATTTTAAGTTTTCTAATCTTTTTGGTGTCTCATTTTTTTTTTTAAAGAATACATTTTACAATAGCAGGCTCGGTATTCAATAATATTTTAATATTTGCAAATGTATCAATTAATTAGTGTGTTGTGTTTATTGAGATACAGTTAAAAGTGAGATTTGCACATTTCTAACGGCTATTTCAATCAATTCTTCTATACCGATTTGGTAATGCGTGGAAGCTTGTATCATTTGCCCTGTTCTTGTGTGTGTATTAGTATATGCCAAGACAGTTGGTGTGTAAAAGTAAATCTCAATATAAAATTATATAGAAATGAATCCTGAAATTCGTACGTACTGACTTAATGAATGTGTATATAAATGTCATGTCTATGATCCTTGACTACATGAGAGTAAAGAAAAATAAACTGTACGCCTTTTTTTTTTCTAACCAGCGGCACTCGAGCTTTCCAGCTCTTTTGGCCCAATGACATGTCATTGCGAGGCTGGGGGGTCAGTGGACTTTCCTTCCAACCCGGTCAGGAGCTTCGCCTTCCCATCCACATGGGATTTATGTGCAGGAGCCGTTCAGGTTATTCAGTCAAATTTCCGGTCGTAAACATTCCTTCAAACGCTGACGCCCGGGTTTGAACCATGAAAACCTGGTCGCCAGTACAACGCCGTAGCCCTTACATCAGCGCGGCTCCCGTTAAAATGATATGTAAGAGTACGTAGAAAAATAATTATGGAAAAATGATTATCAGTAAACCGTAAACAAACAATATTTGTACTTAATACAAAATCTTTAGTCATAAATTGTGTAAAGAGATAATAATAATAATTTAATTAAAACTCAAGAAGGCACAATAACTTCAACAATTACACATATCAGAATTATTAAAAACTCATACAAACAAACATTTCCTAACCAACATATAGGACTTCCCAATATAGCGTGACCAGTCGATAAAAGACGTAACGTGGGTGGCCTAAATTAGCGTTGACATTTGATTACCGTCATATTCATCGATTCGTTTGGTCATTGCCCTACAGTTCACAAAGGAGTAGAGGCTACAACAAACTTACACCATGTCTTCCTATATTGACGTCATCAGGTCTAGGTCTTTGTATGTCTACTTCATTCCCTCCATGTAATTGACTGGCCTACAACAAACTTACACCATGTCTTCCTGTATTGTGTCATCAGCTCTATGTCTTTGTATGACTACTTCACTCCCTTCATGTCATTGACTGGCCTACAACAAACTTACACCATGTCTTCCTGTATTGTGTCATCAGGCTATGTCTTTGTATGTCTACTTCATTCCCTTCATGTCATTGACTGACCTACAACAAACTTACACCATGTCTTCCTGTATTGTGTCATCAGGCATACATGCCACACGCTATGGTTTACCCATAATCTGTACGGGTTGTTTGCGTTTTCAGATGTGTACGGCCCGTACAAACGTCTGTACGGGTTTTTTCGCCTAATTATTAAACATACATAATAATCGATCGTCTTGTGCCACTACCGTAGCCGTAATTTGCGTCATTTTTAATGTTATTTGCAAGAGAGTTAGCTTCCGTTTCCGATCTTTATTTAGTAATGGGAGTATCCGCGTTTATTTTCTGTGAATTTTTTAAATCGCAATCAATCGGCATCGAACACGCGGCCATTTTCGCTCTAATTTTAATGGATTCTGACTCCGATGCGATGACAAGGAGATCTTTGTCTTTATTAGCGCTAATACCGGTTCTCAGAATATGGGTGATGGCAGAGATGGAAACGAAAGTAGAATGTCATTGCTAGTATGTATAATTTTAGGGGTTAGGATTAGGTTTATCGGAAAGGTTTAGGGTTACGGCCGAATGTCACTGCTGACGAGGGCGTTTGTTGCTTTGCTACTGATGATGGGTGTAACGAAAAGATCGTCATTTGATTTGTATTGGTCAAATGACTTTCATTGAGATGCAAAGGAAAAGGACTCTTCGTTTGTTGGTTTTTTTTTTTATTTTTTAAAAAAATTTTTAAATTAAAAAAACAAATTTTTTAAATTTTTTAATCGTTTTTTTCATCTTTCCATACCTCTCTTCCTGACACATCTAACATGTACACAAACAAATTTTATATCATCAGATTCATCATTAATTTATTTCTATACAGTCCAAAAATTAGAGCAATTGACCAAAAAAACTATAGAATTTACAAGTCATCCACTATAAAAAAAAGGGGGTGTTGTGAAAAAGAATGCAGCTGCAGGGCACATTTTCGGGAAAACAATGCAGCGTGCTAAAGGATAAGGTCCTATCAAACACAGGATTTCCTGGTCTGTTAGTGATAATTAAGCGCAGAAATAGACAAAATGATGACACGATCACATCATTTTTACAGTGCAAAAAAAACTCAGACAAATATTGTTTGAGTTTTAAAATAAATGAAGACCTGTTTTAAAAGGCAAAGTCCCCATGCCTCTATGATGCAGCTGTAATTGAAATTTTTTTTACTCGAATTAACTCTTTTGATACGTTTTTTCAGTATTTTTTTTTTTGTACATGTTTTGCTGGTCTTTGTACAGGGTTTTTGAATTTTTTGTACATGTTTTTCATCTCCGAGGTGTGGCATGTATGCATCAGGTCTAGGTCTGTGTATCTACTTCATTCCCTTCTTGTCATTGACTGACATACAACAAACTTACACCATGTCTTCCTGTATTGTGTCATCAGGTCTAGGTCTTTTTATGTCTACTTCATTACCTTCATGTCATTCACTATGTCCCTATTCGCACCCAGGTATGACACTAACAGCGAGACGGACATCTGTTGTGGTTTACACATAAATGTGAACATGTCTTGTCATATTATCATGACTTGAAATGTTTACAAGTTTTGAATGTTTACAAGAGAAAAGCTTGGCTTTTTCAGATTTGGTGCTCATAGCTAAAATTGAAATGTAACAATACAGGCGTCCATTTCCGTGACAACCAATAACACAGGGCATTAAAATTCTTTATTACACCTGAATATTATTGTTGTAAATTATGCCTGTGCATTTCAAACCCTCAATTATTTCGTGTCAATAAAATTTCACGTTAGCTCCTGATCTTAAGTGTTTGAACATGAGAATGCAGTATTTATGTGCATCAGCCTGATAATACAATATTTACGTGTGTGGTGGGTTTTGATGTTATTAAGTGTGGTTGCTATGTTTTCTTAATGTACTGAATGAGGTCAGCTG
Organism: Oreohelix idahoensis; assembly: GCA_024509875.1. Classification (NCBI taxonomy): domain Eukaryota; kingdom Metazoa; phylum Mollusca; class Gastropoda; order Stylommatophora; family Oreohelicidae; genus Oreohelix; species Oreohelix idahoensis. Next base: position 215,383 of record JAMPIV010013134.1, read on the forward strand.
TGAAGGTCCCTGAGGATAACAGTTTGGTGAGTTACAGAGACCTTGCTACTACCACCTACGACCTCAATCAGACTTATTCTTGACTAGTATGTCTGATAGCTACGTCTAATGTCTAGGGTAATGAAATGTGGTGTGCTGGTAATTAAATACACAAACACACATACACAAACACTAATATTAATCTCTATAATCAAGTCAATTAAAACTGTGTTTTAAATTTAGTAATTACAATTTTTTCAAATTTATTTTGTCCTGAACCTAGGTTTTTTTCTGGTCAGAACTTTTAAATCAATATGAATCAATTTCAATAGAATTACATATAATCAAGTAAACACATGAAAGACTTGTACATATACATAATTTAAATTTGCTAATATTGGTACTAAAACTAAAGTCTTTATAATCTAGTGCTGGATGTCGGGTCGGGGTATTTGCATCATACCCAGTCTTTAGTTAACAGTGTTCATTAGCTCTTTAAACAGGATAAATGGTGGAAAAGGTTATTAATACACAATTGAGTTTATTTTATATTATATTCGTTGATGAATCTCAGCAGGCCAGTTCCTTAATACTTATCTGGCCTGTGACGATTGAAGATAGTTGTTCCTTAGGCCCACTCCTCACATGCTCTGAGGTAGTATGGTAGGCATCTCGTTTCATACAATGTTGTACTCTTCAGAATATCTGGCACTAGCACAGTGCCAGACAAAGAAACTCATAATTCAAAATGAAAACACACAGGTACGTTGAAATGGCACAAACTCAGATGAGCTGCTGGCTGGACTATGGCGTCCGTATTACTTATATTATTTATTTATATTCAGTGAACGTCACGCTTCACAGCATCAACGATCTGCTTCATGGACAGTCTTAAACAAAATGGCAACGAGCCGTCCAATTTTCTAATAATCTTAACTGTGTTGACCAATCAAATAGGAAAGCCAAGCTTTTTAAATTCAAAATGTTACACTAAGGTCCAAACTTGGTCCAATGTGTAGTGTATTTCTGTCGGTCGGTCTGTCCGAACTTGGCTTTCCCCAAGATTGGACTTGGTTTTGGTCTAACAAAAAAAAAAAAAATTCAGTTTGCGCTATCCCATAATTTCTACCCCGTGTCTACCCCTTTTCCTACAGAACACATGACCCTTTTGCTGCGTTTTCTCAAGGACGCGTCAAAATGTAACCGTAGTGAATGCAAAACTAACATCTGTTTGCTAGTCTGCCACTGAACAAATCAGTCTTTTGTCAATAACTTCCGAGTTATCTGTCCGTCCTTTTATTTGAAAGCATATTATTTATCAGGAAAAGATAAGCGCTTAAACTAGCTAACTTTTGTGATTCTAAACCTATTAATAAGGAATTCCATATTTTTTCTATAATATTCAACCTATTCATGTCTTTTTGCACTAATTTCAAGCTAATTACGAGAGTCTCTCGTAGTACGTGAGAATTACGTCATTCGCAATAAGAGCTAAGCCTGTTTTCGTGACCCAATTGTCTACATGTTCTAACTTTTACCTCGTATTTTGAAAATCGCTCAAGACAAGTCTTGTTTCTATAGGCTTTTGTTTTGAAATCAACGCAAGACGCGTTAGCATTAAGTTATCTATCCTTCTCTCTCCCCCCCCCCCCCTTTCTATAACTCTGTCTTCTAGGCAAATATTTGTTTGAACTTGTTACGTTTAATCTCAAGGTCACTTACGAACATTGGGTACCTTTTATTCGTTATCAAACTAATACGCTGGGGCGGGGTGAAGAAAATAATTCTCTACCAACTTTTTAGTTCTATCTTATTTTTGACTTTATGCACAATCCTGTTATAGTCTAATTTAGATATTGTATTTAGAATATCGCCACAACGTGCATCAACCTGAGAATACAGTATATACGTGCATCAACCTGAGAATACAGTATTTACGTGCATCAACATGAAAATACAACATTTACGTGCATCCACCGGAGAAGACAGTATTTACGGGCAACAACATGAGAATACAACATTTACGTGCAACAACCTGAGAATACCTTGTACAATATTTTCTTGCATCACCCGGTGAATACAATATGCACGTGCATCAACTTTAGAATACACTGTTTACGTGCATCAACCTGAGAATAGAATATTTATGTGCTTCAACCTGATAATACAACGGTTACATGTTGTCACCTTTTTTTTTATTTCAATTTCCTCGCATTAAGTTGCATATTTTTTCCTCGCATGAGGTTGCATTGGTCCCCGCCCATACCCGGCTCTGGTCAAGACCACATGTCCCAACACAAGAAGACCCAATGACAACATGTGTCATTGTAGTGATCTTCTGTGTTTTCACACAAAGGACCTCATGACATAAATGTCACTACTGTTCCCTGTGTGTAGACACATGATCCTAGCCAAAGGCCGGATATTTTTTTTTTTTTTTTTTAAATTTCCTCGCATGAGGTTGCATATTTTTTCCTCGCATGAGGTTGCATTGGCCCCAGCCCAAACCCGGCTCTGGTCAAGACCACATGTCCCAACACACGAAGACCCAATGACACCATGTGTCATTGTAGTGATCTTCTATGTTCTTACACAAAAGACCTCATGACATAAATGTCACTACTGGTCCCTGCGTCTAGACACATGATCCTTTTTTTTTTTCCTCGCTTGAGGTCGCATATTTTTTCCTCGCATGAGGTCGCATTAGTACCCGCCCAAACCCGGCCCTGGTCAAGACCACATGTCCCAACACAAGAAGACCCAATGACAAACTGTTTCACTGTAGTGATCTTCTGTGTTCTCACACAAAGGACCCAATGACACATGAATGTCACTGTACCGGTCTCTGTGTCTAGACACATGATCCTAGCCAAAGGCCGGATATTAGGACGTTGGGTTTGCTAGGAGCATTATAAATGCTCAAGCAGGAATTATAAACGGTAATTTGGTTTTGGTTAAGGGGGAAAGTACAAAAAAATGGTTTAAGAAATAAGAATGGATTTGAATAAAGACTATTTGTCTTGCTAGAAGGGAGATAAGGTGAGTGAAATAATACTTTGATCAAAGGGAGGAGACTCTGAATATTAAGGTCAGGAGAGAAAAGTGCTTAATTACACTTAAGTAGATTTGGTGAGTTGGTAATTATGGTTTAGAAAATGTACATATAAGAATTGTATAGCAAGCTTTAGAGAAGACAATATAAGGTTAAGTCTAACTATGCAAAGGGAGACAACGGTTAATTACCTCCCTTATATGATTAAGTGAGTTGAGAGTAAAAAAATACGCACGTGAAAAGTCTGAGTGAAGTTTACAAGGACAACGGATGACACTTCACTGAGTTGTTTACACAGCGGATAAGCGTGAACATATTCCAGCTGAGTGGAGAATAGGAGAGACCAATCAATTTACAGTAAACAAGGACAGATCAGCTGATAATGATTTTATAGGGGAGAACACACTTGGACACGCTGGTGAGCGGTCGCATTTTTCAGAGGAGCAGTCCTAGTTAAGGACATAGAGTGTCAGGAATGTGTTTTCTGCCAGGCTCAAGTTCAATTTCTGTGGGAAACAGAATGAATTCATCTGAAGAATCCTTTAGACCTAGTTATAGTAGTAGAATCTATTCACATATGAAAGATAAAGCTGTGTTTAAAGTATAGGCTTAGTGATAAGCGGTGATAGTAAGAAATATGAATGTTGTGAGGATTCTGTGAAACCAAAGTAAGTAGGTCCTTTGACTCATAACTTTCGATAGACATTGAATAGAATGAATTCAGAAGCTGAGATAAAGTATTACAAGGTTAACGACGCTTACAACTAAGTGAGCGCAGGATAATGAGAAATGAAGCTGAAGCTACAAAATTGACTATGAGGTGGATAAAATGAGACTAAGTAAGCATCTGAGAAGATTTACAGAAGAACATGGATTTAATAGCCGTGCTGGGCTATTGTGTAATGAACTTTGCAATATCGACTGCTACAAGTAAGATGAGTAAGAAATTGAAGGGTGATTGTATTTACAGGATGAAACATGCGCTGTCTAGCAGGTATAGGTATGAGGATACTGCAACAGGTGTACCCAATGTGCTAATTTGCATATATGAATTTTAAGATGATGGTATTTTGATTAATATGAGTCAAATCTGACAGGATTAGCAGAGGAGAGAAAACAACTCAGGAAAGAGTTGATGAAAGGCTTGGGAGAAGCCAGAATAAATAGAATAGCCTTAAGGGAAGAAAATAGGTATAAACCATATCTGATAATGTTCTCAGGTAGAGAGCTATATATATATATATATATATATATATATATATATATATATATATATATATATATATATATATATATATATGCATAGGTACCTGAATGTACCCAGGAGGAATGGGACATACAAGAGGCAGTTAGGAAATGTTTGTACCTGGAATTTGTACCACATGCCTCTGTTATGATGAACTTCTGAGATGTAAATAAAATGCTTGTTTTGATGGAACATTTCTCAAGTTGGGTTAAGTCTCTAAAAGGTTGTTGAGTGCTAGAGTAAACAAGATACTGGACATAAGGAAAATAACCACTATACGAAGTTTTCACTAAAATAACAACAAAGAAGGGATGGAACGAATTGGAGTTGGAAGTTTGGGATATATCATCCAGGAATAAACAACTCTGGCGGTGATGGCCAGTACTAAGCTATACCTATACTTGGAAGATTGTCAATAGACCAAATTGACAAAATAGAAAATACGACGACTAGGTCTGCCTCAGTCACCTAGTTCGTTAGTTAACAATTGGTACCATAACCAGTTCTGGAAGATATAATAAGAAGAGATAGCACTGTCACATATTATTAATTGGTGTCTGGACCAGTCCTCATTTCATAAACCACCACTGTGACATATTATTAATTGGTGCCTTCTTGGACCAGTCTTTAAAACACACAGTCCAGCGGTGACAATGTATCAACCTGAGAATACATCATTTACGTGCAACAACCTGATAATAAAATATTTACGTGAATCCACCTGAAAGTACAGTTTTTACGTGCATCAACCTGAGAATACAATATATACGTGCATCAAAATGAGAATAAGGTTTTACGCGCATCAACTTGAGAATACAGTAGTTACGATGATGAACCTGAGAATACAATATGTCTGTGAATAAACCTGATAATATAATATTTACATGTTTGAACCTGAGAATACAGTATTTCCATGAATGAATCTGAGAATACAGTATTTACGTGAATGAACCTTAGAATACTGGTCGTCATCATAATTCACATTTCAAACCCTCAACCCTCCCCACCCCCAAAGGAGTATTGAACTTCAGTGAGAATGCGGATACTGACGTATTTAGCGCGGTATCTCATCAAGTACAAAGGGAAATAATTAAAATTATGTATATTCGTTAAGGAAGTGGAGATAAGCGGGTCGATCGTCGAGAACGTATGTTTGATGCATGATTTATACAACATTCAACATTCTACAGTCACAATTCTAAAAAGATGAAAACTACTAAGAAGACTCTAATGAATTATTATAATCGTCGAATAAAAACAATCTGATGGGGAATGAAAAATTAAGAAACATTTATAATATTAAGAAAACTTGACGAACAATGATCAATAATACAATGATTCCAACCTGGAGAAATTCAGAATATAAATGTAATTTATCAAAACGTATAAACAGCTGATATAATTGTAGATGAATAAATTAATCTGTATAGTACAATAGTCGTGATCTGTTACAGTTTTGCATTGAATGCTTAGACGCTCTATTCTTTCCGATTCAGAATGTTCTTCAAAATTTCGTTCGACAAAACGACACTTAAAATATTTAGCAGACAAATTATTCTCTGAGTGAAGTTTTGCTTGAGGTATATAGAGTAATATTCTGGGTGTATCCTTTAAACTGTTAAACATGATACCAACTGAATTTTTCTGTCTGCGAAAAAAAATAAAATTACATCGCTTCTTGAGTTAGTTCCGCGTTCCTTCTGCAATATATTCGGAATTAAGAAAACATTACCGTAACAACGGGAGAATTACACAGAGACGTTACTGACAATTTCCAATGACAACATTAATTAACCGGATTGAAAAACAGGGGCTTATTGTAACAGCAGTGAGACACATAGAAGAACGATCAGATAACAAAGAAACTCTCTGGCTTAAATTTAAGGACATCATAAAAACAGCAGCAGCGGAAGTATGTGGTGGTTCACCTTGGGAAGAAGGAAAAGAGAACACCTTGGTGGACAGAGGAAGTTAAAGAGAAAATAAGCGTAAAGAAAAAAGCCATGGATACAATACTTAGAAGCTGAAACACAGAAGGAAAAACAGAGAAATATAGAGAATATGTGATACTCAGAACAGAAGCAAAGAACAAGGTCCTTGCAGCAAAATAGAAATCCTGGGAAGAATTTGCAGAAAACCAGAAATTGTTCTATAAAACCCTAATGAATACGAGGAAGGAAAAACAGTGCCATTTAAAATTTATAAAGGAAAACCAAGACAAACTGGTTCCTGGAAGTGATGGAATGATGGAAAGAATATTTCTCAGAGCTCTTTGACTGTGAGCAAGGTCAAGCCTTAGAAATGATAACCACTAGCTCAGAAGAGGAAACCAATAGCGATAAAGATGGCACCAAGATAGAAGAACTGAAGGCAGCACTGGAGAAAAATAAGGTAGACAAAGCAGCAGGACATGATGATATAACACCATAAATGGTGAAGTACATGGTAACAGCAAGTAACCTGTTAATCCTGAGGGTCCCACAGGCAGCCTGAGTCAGTCCCACTTTTTAACAGAAAACTTCATAAGGCCTGTTTGACGTTGAAGAACAATATTTAGTTTAATACAAAACGAATCTCCTTATAGAATGCATCCATAAAAATAATCAATGGCAATTACTAGCCAGTCCATAAAACCAGTCTATCGTCACGTAAACTACGGACAAGATGTCTGATGCATATTGCTGAAATTCTTTAATATAATAGTTCCACACTCCTTCCTCTCCATTCAGCAATGGCTTGTCCGTTTAAATATTATCAAGCTTAGACTCCATCTGTAGGACGACCTAGCTGATATAATTCATAAAACTCTGTAACAACCCTACACTGTCTGGAGCTCGTCAAAAACACGTCTTTCTCACACAGAGAATACACATCGAAAGAGACCGACTTCAAGCTCAAATCTGCGACGTAAGGCCGGCAAGGAATCGTCTGCTCAAAATTAGAAGCCTATGTAACGTACTTCCGGAGTAGTCCGGGCAACGCATATCAACAAGGAGGTATGTACACAAACCATGTCGAGTGCGATAAAACCTGTTATGAATTTACTCATAACAACTACTCCCCCCCTCCGGTCAATAATGGCAACGCAGTTGACATTATTGCTATATGAGAAAACACCACTAAAGTGAGCAAAAGGTAACATCACATGTCACTGTTGCTATGACCATGCATAGACCTATGTTTGTGCCGTAAGGAAGGCAATTTAACACAGGAGGTGTGGAAAACCAGCATGAAATGCTAATACCACTGTCTACGAACAGCTCAAAGCAATTTCACATAATAATGAGGTTTTATAGCAAACGTCAGTCAACATAAAACATTAGTAATGATAATATACCATGCATTCTCAAACTTCCGTCTGTCAGAGAACACCTACTGTTAATTGTCATGTCACCTAGTCAATTAATGTAACTTAAAATTAACATTAATGCTAAGTGTATATAATAATCCTATTCAATCATAGAAGACATAAGACAGACACTTGACACACACAAAATGTTTGACTTCTACAGATTGTCAAATACATAAACTTGTGTGTGGTAGTGAATATTATATACATAATATGAACAACGAATCACGAATTAACTTTATAATAGCGTATAAAGCGCTTTAATATCTTTTTTTTTAAATTTAGTAATACCTTATTGATGAGCACAGATTTCCTTTTTTTTTTGACACTGTTGGGGATGTACCTCGTAAATTACCAAAAAAGTGAGGAAAAGAACAAGAAAACAAAAATGGGGGGAGATTGAATGGACATTGTTGGTACATGTGTCATACAAATAGAGGTTTGAAACATTTCTTTGTTTCCCTAGGCGAAAACACAAAACACACTAGGCTTATTAAATTTACTTACATGTTTCAAGTCTCTTTTCCCATCATTTTTCTCTTTTTCCAATTTTTAACTGATCTTTATTCATTCTGCATTTCTCAAAGTGTCTCGAATAAAAACTTCAAATGTTGTATGTTGTAAATGTATTATCGTACTTGGGAGGTCACTGAAAATACATAGAAGAAAATATGGTCTGCTTCCCCTCGGCATGTCATACCAGGTGACTAATGGTGATTGCATTTGAAATAACTTCAGTGGACAGCCTGGCTGACAGTGCAAAGGACACTGGAAATTTTTGTCTGGGCGAGATATGAGAACCCCCGGTTGAAGGTATAGTGGCCCATTGTGTGCTGCGTTACGCTTTACTGCTTGGCAAGTTTCAACTAACAAGTTGAGCACACAGCCATGGGCAGTCATAAAAGCGGCTAGGCACACCGGTACTTCGATAAAGATACAAGGGGTAGTTTGTAATCATGTTCCCTAACGCATATCCATTTGAAATTCCAAAACATGTTCATTTTACAACATACAATAAAATACATTCATAAACTGTATTTACAAGGGGAGGAAAGTAAATACCAAAGTTGGACATTTCTGTACTGTTACCTATCACTTTGCTCACAGGCTGGTAATTCATCGCTGTGCGCAATGGAGCAGAACGCGAATACGCTTCGATTGTAAAAGCGTGCGAGTTGTGGAATGGGTGTGACACAGGTATTTAGTGTATGACGTGGACAGGGTCTTCTGCGGGGGGAACGAAGGTGATCGTTAGGACAGTTGTGTCTGGCTGGTGTTTTTCGAAGTGTATGGATTTTTATGTGAGAGCGACAGACCAGTGTTTATTGTTATAAAATATTTCAGAGTCAGGATAATTGACTCAATTCATTAAGAATGTGTGCCTGATTATGTGTGGCTTAAGGAGATGGACAGTAAGTGATTTGAATCAATACGGATTTGTAAAGTATGAAGGCGTTGTAGACGATACATAGACATTCTGACTTTAAACCGGCACAACGACATTATTGCTTATGGCTGCTACTGATCACATTTGTATTACTGGTGTAACGTCATATCATCATATGCTCTCAAAAGAAGTGAAGTACACTTATGTTGTATTGTGACATATTAAATGTGATAAAACGTACAACAAGCTGTTGATCAAGATTATTCAAGTTGGCCATTCCGTACGTTACTGTTGAGACTGTTGTTTATTATATCAAAATATCTTACAAGACCAGTGCAGCACATTAATATACTCGTTACCCAATAGCCTTCAATAAGTATAAGGTAACAGTATAAAGTGGTGGCCAGTATACACGGGATTTCGTTCTACCCACAAGATTTTATCAAATGATACTACTGTCCCTAGCCACATCGACGAATTTTACAGTATCGAAAAGCAATAGAAATTTCGGCGCAACCTATGCCAACCGGTTTTCTTCAAACTAGGGCGCAAGAAGAAACTTAAAGAGTAAACAGCACACTTCAATCATAATATTTGCTGAACTTTACCAATAGAAGTTCGTATTTTCTTCATCAACATTTTTGAGACGAAAGTTATCATCACTCTACGCAGTTCCAGGTTGGATTCGTCAGGAAAAATTAAAGTAATCAAACAACATTTCTGCAGTCAAGACAAAGCACAGTCATTCAACCAGTGAAACAAGATGGATAGTTCTACATGTGGGAGCAATCTGCATCGATGAAATTTCGCTCTACCTGTTGCATATGTTGGAGGCAACAATACTGTCACGTGCATTTATACTTCGGAGGAAGGATCATAAAAAGATAAGTGGACTAGTTTGTTGTAGCCTTAGTCTTACACAATTCTATAGTAGAGCCTTTTTGTTTATCTGTTTTATGTTTGTTGGGGTTTGTGGGACCTTGATAAGCAGAATTACATCTCATCTTCGGACGGGTCTGCAATCAAGGGTGTCAGTAGGGAAATTTATGTAATGTAATATTTTCTCAAAGAGGCCCGGCTCAAAATGCTGTGTGGAAAGCGCTCTTTGTGAATATACTATATTTACTTTATGTTATAGACGTGCTGTCCTGTTTTTTCACTGTTGTTTGTATTTGTCAATTGTTTTTTTTAAATTCAGTTTTTCTGCATTTTTGTACGTCTATTGTTGGTCTTCTCTAGCTATCATTATGTTGATATATGGATTTTACGTTGTAAATTCGTCTTGTCTAGTCTAACCTTATAGTGTAAGCATATATTTCAAACATTATCCTTTTTTTCTACACCTTAGTATTTTCTTCTGTTGCTACACTATTGTACTACGTGTTCTGTCTTATAGTGTACGACACTAATTTTTTTGTTTGCATTGATTACTTGCTAAGTCACATTTGCAGAGTACTGAATTTTAACGAATTGGCATTGGTGCTGTTTATCGCTCATCAGTACCCATATTCATATTCAGACTAAGTAACTTATATATATATATATATATATATATATATATATATTATATATATATATATATATATATACTTAAACTTACATAATGTCTAGTCTGGAGCATTTTATCCAGCTAGGTAAAGAGATGGGAATGCAAGGCCAGGAGCTTAAAGAGTTTGCCATGGAGCAACTGGAAAGAGAAGAAAAGAAACTGGAGAGGGATGAGAGAGCAAGAATGAGAGAGATCGAAAAAGATGAACGAATTCAGTTAGAAAAAATAGCAGAAAAGAAAAGACAAGAAGAATTTGAAGAAAAGAAAAGACAAGATGAAATAGCAGAAAAGAAAAGACAAGAAGAATTTGAAGAAAAGAAAAGACAAGATGAAATGGCAGAAAAGAAAAGACAAGATGAAATGGCAGAAAAGAAAAGACAAGATGAGATAGATTTAGAGGCTAAGAAAGCCCAATTTCTGCATGAAGAAAAAATGGCTTCTGTAGAGTTGGAGAGACTCAAACTGGAAGCTAGTAATAAACAGAGTAATCAAGAAGGGGCAGGTTCGGTCAAGAGAGAACATGCTTCATCATTTAAACTTCACTTACCTAAATTTAATCAAAATATAGACGACATTTCGTGCTTCCTAAACCGATTCCAGACAGTGTGTGAGGAATACAAACTGGAAAAATCATCATGGGTGATACATTTAATGTCATTACTGACAGGTGAAGCGTTGACAGCTGTGTCAACAATGGATGAGGAAAACATAAAATCTTATGAGGCAGCTAAAACATTACTTTTAAGAAAGTATCAATTAGACGAGAATGGATACAGGCTAAGATTTAAAAAACTCACACCCGAAAGCAACAAGGACTTTAGTGAGTTCATTTCAACTATAAAGTTATGCTTCAATCGTTGGATTGAGTTGGCTAAAATCAAACATACATATGAGGACTTGATGGACCTTATGTTGAGAGACAAAGTACTTTCTTCCATTAGCCCTGATTTTTTGGCCTATTTTACATGAACGGAAGCCAGAATCGTTACAATCCCTTGAGTTGTTAGGGCGCCAGTTTATGACGGCACACCCAGGGAAGAGTGTGAACAACTCTACTATTAAAGAGGCATTACCTGTTGCATCAGCTCATTCAGTGCAGATAAACAACCCTAGAGCTCGATCGCAAAGTATGGATATAATTTTGGCAGGAATAATGACCGAAATAGTGGATCTTTCCGAGGACGGTACAATTTTGGCAATCAACCTTATCAATATCAGAGAAACTCCCAACGATATTTTGATGGAAATAGACCATCACAGGGTTACTTTCAATCTAACAGAGGATGGCGTAGATCTGATAATACCTACATGAACAGAGGAGACAGATCCTATTATACAAAGAACAACCAAAACTCTCCTCCATCTCAACACTGTCCAGGTTGTACGTGTCCTCAGCATTCTAATAATCCTCAGAATGGTAGAGAGAGTCGGAATTATTACCGGGGTAATAACAACTTTAATCGCTCTCGGAGCATGGATCGAAAAAACTCGAACTGGAATCATAATACGAGTAGTAACACAGGAGCAGTTAATCCCAATGGGGAAAACACAAATATTGCAAATGCGTGTGCAGCTGATTTATTTAATCCATCAAATTGTTCAGAATGCAGCACTCTGTTTCAGCCAGATGTGGTCTCCAGACTTTCCTGCGGTCATCCTGTGCCCGCGTTGTTACCTGCATTAGCCTCTCATGATGGAAAAGGCTCGCTAATGTTTCACAGGGTTTTTTTTAAATAATCAATTAGTTTCAGTCTTGCGTGATACAGGGTGCACAACTGTTGGAGTACGCAAATCGTTGGTAGACCCATCTTGCTGCACCGGGGAGAATGTAAAATGTGTCCTATTTGGAGGCACGGTGGAATTCTATCCTGTGGCCATTGTGCACATTGATACTCCATTTTTCTCAGGTCAAGTGAAAGCTTGTTTATTACAGGAACCAATTGCTGACATAATCATGGGCAATATTGTGGGTATAAAAGCGTGTTCACTCCAAGATATAGAAATCTGGGAACGTCAGCATATACTACTCGCTAATATGGTCGTTACAAGAGCACAGGCACAGGCTCAAGAGGAAGAAGAAATGACTAACAATCATGACAAGGAGGAAGATCAACATCTTATGCCGATGTTAACGAAGACATCATTTATTGATATGCAAAAGAATGACAATTCTTTAAAAAGATTTTTCAAATTGGTAAAATCAGATGATGTCGGTTGCTCGGAAAGGTCACAACCTTGGTATACAATTAAAAATGACATATTAATTCGTAATGCTAGAGATGCTACATCGGTACAGCAGCAAATTATGGTACCAACCAATATTCGACCTTACATTCTCAGACATGCGCATGATACAAACTGTGCAGGCCACATGGGCTTTGCTAGGACGAAATATAGAGTCTTACAACATTTTTATTGGCCTGGAGTAGTCAGGGATGTCAAATTATTTTGTCGTTCGTGCAAGACATGCCAACAAGTGGCTACAAAGGGTGCTTACCATAGTGCACCTATACAGGCTGCGGATATTTCGGTGCGACCATTCGAAAAAATGGCCATAGACTTAATAGGTCCACTGTCAGTTCCGTCAGCCAGAGGTCATAGATATGTCCTCACCTGTATTGATATGTGCACCAGGTGGCCGGAGGAAATACCTCTTAAACATATTGCTACCACCGATGTAGCTGATGCACTATTTCTCATTTTTACGAGAGTGTGGTTCCCTGACAATATTTTATCAGATAGGGGAACACAGTTTGTGTCAGATGTCATGTCGCATTTCATGAAACTATGCAATATTGATAGATCTCTTAGCTCTGTTTATCATCCTATGTCCAATGGCATGATAGAACGTTTAAATAAAACGCTGAAACAAATACTGGGGAAAGTGACCACGACGTATCCACAAGACTGGGATAGAGTGCTCCCAGCAGTGCTGTTCGCTTATCGGGAAGTCCCAAACGAACACACTGGGTTCTCGCCTTTTGAGCTCATGTATGGTGCTCCACCACGAGGACCCATGTCGATAATAAAACAATTACTTACAGGTTCGGAGATGACTCAGGAATGCCAGTCATCCTATGAGTATGTGGTGAATCTACGAAAGACACTTATAGACGCTTGGAAAATAGCGACTGATTCATCTGAAAAGGCAAAAGAAAAAGCTAGATCTCTTCAAAACCGTTGGAAAAAGTTAAGGAAATTACTTCCTGGAGACAAAGCTTACGTCCTGCTACCAACGAGAGAGAATAGCCTTCTCATTTCGTGGAGTGGTCCATATGAAATTATTTCAAAATTGACAGATGTTGATTACATTCTTGACGTGAAAGGCAAGAATAAAACCTTTCACATCAACATGCTCAAACAATTCCATGATAGACCTGAATATCTCAAACCTATCTTAGATGCTGTTAATGAAGTAATCACTGATCATCTTACATCTCATTCTTCATTGTCAGTGATTCAAGAAGAACCCACTTCTTTTCATGATGTACCTTTGCAACTTCGTGTCATGTCTCTTTATCCGACAGAATCATGGGTAAATGTATCTATTTGTCCGGATCTATCCAACTAACAACAATCTCAAATTCTTTCTTTTCTAGATTCATATCAGCAAGTTCTGTCTAATATTCCAGGCCGAACGTCTATAATCACTCACGATATTAGACTCACAGATCACAAACCTATTAAATTAAGCCTTACCCTATCCCTATCCACTTTCAGGATTAGGTTGAAAAAGAATTAGGTCAAATGTTACAGCTTAACATTATTGCACCATCAGAGTCTGCTTATTCTTTCCCAATGGTTATAGTCAAGAAGAAGGATAATAATATCAGATTATGCATGGATTTTCGTAAACTCAATTCCATAACGGAGTCTGACGCAGAGCCAATGCCAGTTCTTGACGAATTACTGTCAAAACTTTCTAAAGCAACCTACTTTAGCAAATTTGACTTAGCCAAGGGTTATTGGCAAATACCTCTCACGGAAAACGCAAAACCTTTCACTGCTTTTGCTACCACTAAGGGTCTCTTTCAGTATAATTTCATGTGCTTTGGCTTGGTAAACGCACCAGCGACTTTCGTTCGGATGATGAGGAAACTATTTTCTCATAGGTCTGATATCATCTCCTATATAGATGACATTTGTTTGTTCCACAACTCTTGGGACGAACATGTTTCTGGATTGAAATCTCTTCTCGAAATTCTTCGCTCTAATAATCTGACAGCGAATCCTTCGAAAGTTCAAATAGGTTTCAAAGAAATTTCTTTCTTAGGTCACAGAGTGGGCCATGGATTTCTGAAAACTAAGGATAAAACTATCTCGAAGATTCTTAACCTATCAATTCCTAAGACTAAGAAGCAGGTGCGGAGTCTTCTCGGCCTTATACAGTTCTATAATAAATTTATGCCTCATTTATCTTCAGTTACGTCAGTCCTGTCTGAGTTAACTACGAAAGGCTCCCCTAATAGAATTGTCTGGACGGAGGCCTGCAACATAGCTCTAGTCCATTTAAAGCATTACTTTTCATGTGCACCAATTTTAAAACTCCCTGATCCTCATCTCCCATTTATTCTCAGGACAGACGCTTCGATGTACGGTATTGGTGGCTCCTTGATGCAAGAAGTAGATGGAATGCTTCATCCAGTGATGTATGTGTCGAGGAAGCTCACAAAGACAGAAACCAGATATCCAATTATTGAGCGCGAGCTTCTCGCGATCATATGGGCTGTCACAAAGCTTCAGCGTTTCCTTCTTGGTTCTCGTTTCATCATTGAGACAGACCAGAAGGCCCTGTCGTTCCTTCAAAAATCCAACATGAAAAACGCACGAGTCGCACGTTATGCAATTAATTTGCAAATATATGACTATATCATTCGACCTATTGAGGGCAAGTCCAATGTGCTTGCAGATCTTCTGTCGAGATGTACACAGACAGACCTGCCAGATTCTCAAGGATATGACATTGCTGCGACCCATTGACAAAGGTACACTGCTGATAGTCTACAGATACCTCGATAACTTAAAAACGCTATCTTGACAATATCCATAACCAGATACATATTACCATCGTTATCAAGAGAAACAACTCAAGTCATTTGAAGACAAGATAAGAGACGTTTTGTGTGGATACATTCAAATCGTTTCACACTACATCAAGTTCCATGAACAGTACATAAGATCTGATTTCCGGACAGTCATGACGTATGCGGTAAAGGAACCAAATCAAACAGTATCTCAAGTAAACAGTATAAGGCTCTTTGTCATATCTTAATGGCAATCCTTCACAAAATGACTGGGATGCAGAACTTTAAAAAGATCATATGTCCTATTCCAGCAAACGAACTTCAAATATTGGGGCTCAGAGACTGTGACACTCAAGAGGCAACATATGAAAAGAAATCTCACACAAGAAACAATCGATTCGATACGCCTATGGAGAACTTCGCCATTTGAACATTCTTTTTTGTTATTACTTAAACCAGTTATGTGACTCTAAAGTGCTAAAATTGCAAATAGTAAGCTTTCACACTAATGAAAGAAGAACCTATCATTGAAGACACTCAGTAACTATAGTTAATTAGTTTTACACAATGCTATAGACAGCACACACACGATCATGTGGACATTTACATTAACGTAATTATTATACTTACTTAATACTATTTAATTAGTTAGATCTTTCATTTCATTCATTTTTTAATTAAATGCATTCAGATATTTCATTTTCCAAAACTTCACAATTTCACTATCATATTTCTTCACATTTTCATTGATTTTTCTCATTTTTCCATGATGCTGACTACATTCCATAGACTGTTGCTCAGGTATGACATAGACTGGACGGTAACTTCTCGCATTTTCTAAAAATGACTTCCTATATGGAAAACTTTCAGTTTTCGCTGGGGGGCGGGGTAAAAGTGTTACCTATCACTTTGCTCACAGGCTGGTAATTCATCGCTGTGCGCAATGGAGCAGAACGCGAATACGCTTCGATTGTAAAAGCGTGCGAGTTGTGGAATGGGTGTGACACAGGTATTTAGTGTATGACGTGGACAGGGTCTTCTGTGGGGGGAACGAAGGTGATCGTTAGGACAGTTGTGTCTGGCTGGTGTTTTTCGAAGTGTATGGATTTTTATGTGAGAGCGACAGACCAGTGTTTATTGTTATAAAATATTTCAGAGTCAGGATAATTGACTCAATTCATTAAGAATGTGTGCCTGATTATGTGTGGCTTAAGGAGATGGACAGTAAGTGATTTGAATCAATACGGATTTGTAAAGTATGAAGGCGTTGTAGACGATACATAGACATTCTGACTTTAAACCGGCACAACGACATTATTGCTTATGGCTGCTACTGATCACATTTGTATTACTGGTGTAACGTCATATCATCATATGCTCTCAAAAGAAGTGAAGTACACTTATGTTGTATTGTGACATATTAAATGTGATAAAACGTACAACAAGCTGTTGATCAAGATTATTCAAGTTGGCCATTCCGTACGTTACTGTTGAGACTGTTGTTTATTATATCAAAATATCTTACAAGACCAGTGCAGCACATTAATATACTCGTTACCCAATAGCCTTCAATAAGTATAAGGTAACAGTATATTCATGTAAATTAGATTGTGTCCATTCATAATGCAATAGTTTCAAGGTGAAAATAGGGGGAGGGGAAAAAAAACCCAAAGTTGAAATCATATTTATATTTATGTAAAAATTGATTGTATACGTTCCTAAACAATATAATTAAGAGTTTAAAACCACAAATGGAAAACACGCACACACCCAAAAGCGCAGGTGAAACCCGGAAACCATGCATCCTCTCCAACACACACGTACTTGTAGTGAAAAATTTGTGTTACATATTTGATGCGTTCCCAGTGTTTTGTTTCCATCTCAATTTTCAAAAAAGACATTACATTTCCCAAACAATTTATAATAAAAGTACATGGTATATAGAAAAACAAAACAAATCTCGCGCATTCACTAGTAAATTGTATGCACTTGCATACACAAATTTAAATTCACTTCAACAATACAATAAGCGGTGCGGGGAGAATTGAGAGCTATGAAAGACCATAGTGGTCGGTCTGCGTTGGAAAACGCATCCAGAAGACGGGCGGAATGGGGCGGGAGAGACACTACTGAAGGCCCCGGGTAGGAGGAAGGTCGGTATGTGTTACGGATTGCTTTGTTCTCAGCCGTGTGCAGGCTTCAGCTTAGGAACAGTTGAACACGCTTCTGAGTCGCCTTTCAAGAGGTTAGCTGATAAGGGTGGATTTAGGGCTCGCTCCTCTCTTGGTGATAAGGCCGCTATTGTGATGCTTCCATAATGATAATGGTAGAACTGACCACCATGAACGTTGTAAGTATAAGTCCGATTTCGCAGAAGAAACCTTCAGCCCGGTCACAATACCACCCCTATCGACACCAGGTATTATAGTTCAAGATGTAGGGTGTCTTATCTGGTTTTGTGTTGTTGTTGTTGCTGTGTATAGTAGTGATGTAGTTCACAGAGTTACAGCACATGGGGTACGACATGTGAAGTCATAAATGGGTAAACTGCTCTGGACGTTTTTTTCATCATTTATTTTGACGCCACAGGTACAAGTACGTACATCCAGTTCACAATAGGGCAAAGTCATGACATTCACGAATATCAGCATACATAGTTCATCAATGCATTTGGCATATTCTAAAGATGATGATATGGCGCCAAGGGATTATATGGTTGGCTCCAAATACAAAAGTACATCAACAAAAATCCTCTTACTGTTCAGATGTGCTAAATGAGTCAAATCATAAGTCGCACGAGGATGGCATTCCAGGAGTGCAGGTCAAACTGACCTTTACAGGCATTCCTAAGTCTAACCTTGACGTAGGCGTAATCGCTGACACACAGCGACGTTCATAGAACATAGAGCTGTTCTACGGGCTGAGTATGACCCGTGTACATATAGATCTCAGGTATGAAGATACCTGGGGCGTGACTTCTATTAGAGGAACCTCCCTTTCTGTAATGCATACGTGAGCAGAGATCGACCATTGTCAAACATAAAGTAAAGTTACAGATTGGATGTAAATGAGGCATTACCTTCGTTCGAAAATCCACACCACAGAAAACATACGCCTCCAGGCGTTTTTTAGAATACTAAAGGGAAGGACCTTGTAAGCTAACTATCTCACAATAAGGCTCCTAATCCCTAACAAAATCACAGAGACGCCAAAACGCATCTTCTCTGCTTCACAGCTTTTCATCGACTCCCCAGATAAAGAAACTTCCCAGACGCCTCGCGTCCGGACATGCGCAGAACGCATCTACTTGAATAGCAATCAAAGAAGACGATCTAGGAACATTCCAGATAAAGATTTATACCAGATCAAGCCTTATATGGACATGAACAGAGACCTCAACACTGGTTTCAGACATTCCAACAACAGTTGACCGATACTACCAAATAAGGAGAATGATCACACTTTGTTCAAAAAAATATGGACCGAACGTGTCTCGTCACAAGAGGAGGTAACATCATATTAAATGATAATCTCAATTATCCAGAGTTATGTAGCTTTGACCGAAAAAAATTAAAGTGTACATTTCAGTCAATCTAATAATACAATGTCTTTAGCAAAAAATGATCATACAATGACTTTAGGAAAAAATGATCATATAATGACTTTAGAAAAAATGATCTGTGCGTAACATTACCGCACCCTCCCGGGGAAAAAAAATGAAACTTTTTTTTGAATCCTGGAGCCGGGAAAAAAAAAACCTAGGCTCCCAACGCACGTATGATGCGCGGATATATTGCCTAAAAATGAGGCTAGCTCGACGCATGGAGCGAAACTGAGATTATATCTCAGATCCTTAGAGAAAAAAAATTTGCCTAAGTATACGCGTATATATTCCAGGAAGGTGCCACCAACACACGCCATAGTGATGGCAACATCATAATGAAAGTCAAATTATACTCATATAAATCTATGAAATTAAATGTATTATCATAGTATTATACAATGAAGTGTTGTGCAAACAGAGGTGTAATATACTAATATACCGCACTATAATATTATACATATTCAAACAAAGAGTACATTAAATAATGCATTATTAATCATTACTAATACATGTGCTGTTCCTCGTAGACATAAATACAATCAATACAAGAAGATGTGGACATCAACCGCTCCCAGTCCAGGACAGGACTTGATAACTTCAAAGTTCCACAATGTACAAAATCTCGCAGACTTCAACGATGTGCTGCAAAAATATCAATAACACAAATCTTTAAGACAAATGTTAAATCTCTTAATACAATCATTAAAATATAATATCTAAATGTGGCCATGTGATCTTTTGGCCCGTATATAGCTAACTAAGCCTACTTCTGTTATGCTCAAATCGGTAACAGAAAAAAGGAAATTACATGGTACAACGTTATAAATTCCCAAATAGTGAGAAAATGTGTGATAATATGTCATTATAGTATTGAACTGTATATCAGGAAATATATATGACAGAAGAATTATGTGGAATCGTGTGGGCACCTGGACAGAATGTCTGCCATCACATTATCCGAACCACGGATAGCTCGCACCGTGAAATGAAATGGTTGAAGAGCTATGACATATCGGGTAGACCTCGAGCTCTTCAAGTTTTTGCTCTGAATAGCAGTAAGCGCTTTCTGGTCGGTTTCCACAATGAAATGTGCGCCTAGAAGAAATCTTTGTAACTTCAGAATAGACCATACCATAGCTAATAATTCACGGTCTAAAACCGAGTAATTCTTTTCTGCAGCATTTAATTTCCTAGAGATATACATCACTGGATGCAGAGTATCAGAATACTCCTGCATAAGTGCTGCCCCAATCCCAGTTGACGAGGCGTCACTTCGAAGAACAAAAGTCTTTTCAATAGTAGGTAACCTAAGGATAGGTGGAGATGAAAATAGAGTTTTAACCTGGTCCAAGGAGGATTGACATTCTTGAGACCAGCGGATCAGATTAGGCGATCCTTTCTTCAATAAAGTAGAAAGCGGTGAATTAATGGAGGACAGATTCGGAATGAATCGTCCCTAAAATTGGATCAAACCTAGGAGACTCCGTACTTGTTTCTTCGTCTTAGGAACAGAAATGTTAAGTAGTTTTGAAACATTATGGTCCTCTGTCTTTAAAAGACCATGACCAACACGATGACCCAGGAAAGAAATCTCACTAAATCCTATAAAGGTTTTAGAGGGTTTTGCAGTCACGTTATACTCGCGAAGAGTAGACAGCAATTCGTATAAACCCAAATAGTGATCTTCCCAGGAATCACTGAACAGACAGATATCGTCTAAGTATGCTATGACATCTGTACGATATGCGAGAATTCGCCGCATCATGCGTACGAATGTAGCAGGGGCGTTCATAAGACCGAAAGGCATGAAATTCCATTGGAATAAACCCCTAGGTGTAGAAAAAGCTGTAAAAGGTTTGGCACGTTCAGTTAAAGGAACTTGCCAATAACCTTTAGACAAGTCTAGTTTGGTAAAGAATCTAGAATTAGAAAGTTTATTTAGCAGTTCTTCTAATGAAGGCATAGGTTCAGCATCGAACTTCGTAACTTGGTTCAATTTGCGATAATCTACGCAAATGCGAATGTTATTATCCTTCTTTCGAACAATAACCATAGACGAAGCGTATGCTGAAGTGGATGGTTCAATGATTTCCAATCGTATCATTTCATCCAATTCTTTTTCGACTTGTGACTGAAAATGGATAGGTATTGGATAGGGTCTGACTCTGATAGGATTATGGTCAGTTAGTATAATGTCATGTTCGATGACATGTGTGTGTCCCGGGATGTCTGTAAGGACATCCTGAAATGTTTGCAACATCGAAGAAACTTGTCGATGTTCCTCAGCGGAAAGATTAGGAGAAACGGTAACGTTATTCCAAGTTTCCGTAGAATGAAGTGGGACCATAGGAAGTGGAAGATTGACATCAGAAAAAGTAGTTTCCTCATCCTGTATAACTGACAGGGATGAGTAATGACCATGAGGTACTTGAGAATTGTCCGTTGCCTGGAAAATAGGCTGCAAATAGTCAGGTCTTTCATGAAATTCCGTGAGCATATTTATGTGGAAAGTTTTATGCTTTCCATCAATATCGACAACATAGTCGACATCGGAAATTTTGGAGACTATTGCATATGGACCTTTCCATGCAATAAGAAGTCTGTTCTCCCTTGAAGGAAGTAGAACGAGAGCTTTGTCACCTGGACAAAGTTGTCGTAGACATCTATTTTTATTTGCAAACTGCCTTCCCTTTTCTTTAGCAAATTCGGATGAAGAAGCTGCTAGTTTGCATGCCTCGATGATCTTTTTCCTAAGAACAATGACATACTCGTAAGAAGATTGAGTCTCATCGCTAATATTATCGGCAGTGATTAGATCGTGAAGTAAAGACATGGGGCCGCGCGGTTGCGCGCCAAAGACAAGTTCAAAAGGAGAAAACCCTGTGTGTTCATTGGAGACCTCTCTATAAGCAAAGAGAGCCGCGGGTAAAACCCTGTCCCAATCCTGAGGATGATCCTCAGTTATCTTCCCAAGTAAAGTTTTTAGAGTCCTATTCAAACGCTCAACTAACCCATTAGACATTGGGTGATAGATACTGCTGAGAGACCTTTTAATATGTAGCATAGACATTACTTGTGACATAGTGTCTGATATAAGTTGAGTGCCATGGTCTGACAATATTTCTCCGGGGAAACCCAAGCGAGAAAATATCAGCCAAAGATCGTCTGCGATATCAGCAGTTGAGATGCTCTTGAGAGGTATAGCCTCTGGCCAACGTGTGCACATATCGACACATGTAAGGATAAATTGATGTCCTTTGGCCGACTTAATCCTAAAAGGACCGATAATATCTATTGCCATTTTTTGAAAAGGGCGAATAGGAATGTCAGCAGCCTGGATAGGCGCAGCATGTCGTGGTCCTTTAGATTTGACCTCCTGACATACTTTGCAAGAACGACAGTAAATGTGTATGTCCTTGCTCACAAATGGCCAAAAGAAAGCCGCAAGAACCCTCGACTTTGTACGGGAAAAACCCATATGTCCAGCACATTGCGAGTCATGAGCATGTTGCAATATTTGCAATCTCATACTCTTAGGCACCAGAATTTGTGAATGAGTGGACGTAGATGAGTCTTGTACCATACGCACAAGTACGCCGTTCTTCATAGAAATCCAAGACTTTCTATTAGTATTCTGATTTGGATCACATTTTTTTGCTAGAATGAAGAATTTTTGTAAAGAGTGATCTTCTTCTTGCAATTTTATAAATGAGTCACGTGAAATAATCAAGTGACTATCTTGGCTATCTACTTCATCATTATCAGTTAATGAAGTTTGAGGTGGATCCAGAGCATGTGCTCTTGTAACCACCGCATTGGTAGCTTCCATGTTTTGCTCTTCCCAAACAGCAATTTGCTGTGGGGTACAATTCCTAACTCCGTGAATACGACCAATAATAAGGTCCGCAATAGGGTTTGGAAGAAGACACGCCTGGACATCTCCCGTAAAGAAAGGAGTAGCAATATGTATTATGGCAGTAGGATACTTTTCCAAAGTGCCCCCAAATGTGACACATTTGATGACCTTTCCTGTAGCACAGGATGGATTTACAAGAGATTGCCTAACACCAACAGTAGTACATCCAGAATCAAACAAAACTGAGACTGGATTACTATTTACAAGACCCTTATGTAGTATAAGAGAACCTCTCACGTCATGCGCAACATTAGCAGAAAGAGCGGGAAGAGGATGACCACAGCTTAAAGTAGTTACGGTAGCCGGGTCAAATAAAGTACTGCATTGGATACATTTATTTGCTCTACCAAAATCAAAAGATGAACATCCGATAGCATTTTGGTCTTTATTATCATTAACCTGTTTATCTGCTCCCTGAGATTCTTGTTGTACAGAGTTTGTCTGTTGATATCTTTTTCTTTTATGTTGCGATCTACCGCGACCATTATTGCCTCTGCAATTATCATTAAAGTTCCTACTGTAATTGTTATTCTGGTTTGAATTCCAGTTTCCATAACTGTCATTACCATTTCTATACTGTTGAGAACCTCTATTATATTGGTTTTGAGGTCTCCGAGAAAAAGATTTGCCTCTATACTGATTACCTTTGTGAAAATGTCTAAAATTACAGGGAGTAGTATACCGTGGAGTATCAGGTTGTCTCCAGTTCTGCGAAGAAGAATCACCCTGAAATTGATCGCTATGATTCTGAGCATAATTACGGTTACTCTTCTTATTAAAATTTTGTTGGCTACCCTGAAATTTACGCATGAAATTTGGGCCATAAGGTGCTGCCGAAGCAACTGGCAGACCTTCTTTTACTTTAGAGTTGCTAATGGTTACGTGAGGATGCGCAGTGACATACTGGCAACAGTATTCTTCCATTTCTTTTATGTTTTTAGGCTTACGCTCATGAAGAAAAGAAAGAAAAGATTCATTGACAGAAGACATAACCTTGTCTCTAAGTAGTAAGTCCATAAGAGCTTCATATGTATTTTCTGTCTTAGACAGCTCAACCCATCGTGAAAAAGTAAGACGTATCCTTGAGATGAATTCAGAGAATTCCACTCCAGTTTCTGGCAACATATTTTTAAATTGAAGACGATAGCCGTCTTCGTTAAGTTGGTACTTCTTTAACAAGACTGCCCTGACAACCTCATAGTTGTTTTTGTCAGGCACATCTACCATGCCCAACATAGTCAAAGCATCACCTCTAAGTATCTTGGACAGATGATAAACATATAGTGTTTTATCTATGTTATGCGCCTTGCATGCACTTTCAAACCTGTCTAGATAAAATGTTATGTCATCAATGGAGGCATTAAATGCTGGTAGATTAAGCTTGAAATTATTAGCATTAGTCTTATCTGACACCTTATCTGCATTATTAGCATTACCAGTGTTCAACAATTTCATCTTTTCTAACTCTAAAGCTAAGAGTTTTTCTTCATGCTCCATTTTTGCTTTTCTCTCATCAGCCTCTCTTTGTAACCTTCTTTCTTCAGCCTCTCTTTGTAACTTTTTCTCTTCAGCCTCAGCCTCTCTTTGTAACTTTTTCTCTTCAGCCTCAGCCTGAAGTCTCTTATTTTCAGTCTCTATTTCTAGTCGTTTATTTTCAGCATCTTTTTCAAGTCTTTTATTTTCAGCCTCTTTTTCAAGTCTTTTATTTTCAGCCTCTGTTTCTCTTTCAAGTTTTTTCTCTTCATATTTTGCTTCTGCTTCTCTTTTTTGTTTTTCCATTTCCATTTGGAATCTCTTTTCCTCCACCTGCATCTGCAATTTCTTTTGTTCAGCTTCCATTTCCATTTTTTTCTCTTCCATCCTTAATGCTTTATCATATTGAGTAGTTGCATATTCTTCCAACTTATCACCTGTCTTGCCAAGGGATTTCCCTTGTTCAATAAAGTAATCAAGTGTAGACATGATGTCTAATATTACGAGTCACCAAATCTGAAATATTTAATTAACTTATTTCAACCTTAATAGTAACAAGACTTAGTAAAGTACTTGTTTAATCCCAATGTTTATCCCAGTCTCTGTGGGAAACAAGTCTTTGACACCAAACTTGTATTATCAAATGTATAATAATATCACAAGTCACTTCTTAATCATGAAGGCACTACACAAATCAGTGCATAACAATCAGTTATTTATCACAACTGCACTACAATAGTGCGTAAGCAAAAACCCACCAGTTAGTTATGATAAGTGCACTATATAAACAGTAGTGAAAGCTAATTACTCAAGAACTATGTAAACAATAACAAAGAACAAAGACAATGTAAACAATAACAAAGATCAAAGTCAATGTAAACAATAACAAAGATCAAAGTCAATGTAAACAATAACAAAGATCAAAGTCAATACGAAAACATTCGCATAAGTCAACTAAATAAACAGCAGAACTAAAAGAAAATCTCACAAAGAATGTGAATGACAAAATGCGAAAAAGTAAACAAACAAATGACGTCACAATGTATAAACAAAAATTGTGTAAAGAACTGAATAATAGAAAAGAGGAGACCTACAAATACAAACAAATCAAAACAAAACTAAAGAATGTGAAAAAATACCGAAAACAACACTGACCATGTCATCACAACTAATAGAAATAGCAACAAAAGTCGCTTAGCAAATTTCACTATAGGAAATTTGCATACCCTACAGAACACTCTCAATAGAAAACCTCTGTCACGTGGTATGATCTATAGGAGTCACCACCCATCCAGACCCGCTGAAATATAAACATATAAATATACAAATACAAATAACATATAACATGTAAACATGTAAACAAATAGCAAAAAGTGTGTGAAAGAATTCAGAAGGCTCAGCTAGAACATAAGGGCACAGTTCACAAACAAAACAGGCCACTTAACTTCTATAAATCCAGCGTCAGCACGGTGTAGAACAGGATATAATCAGCATTCTGAGGATAATGATCCAACGTTGATCAACATCTGCTCCCACAAACAGCCATGACGAAGGAAATGAGCTTCTAATATTGGAAACGTCGTTTCGGCACTTGACTTTCTGAATCTTATAAATCAACTTAATCGGCACTTGACCTTCTGAATCCGCGACAGTACTTCTGATACTGGAACAGTTGTTACGGCACTTGTCCTTCTTCCTTACAGATCAGGAAATCGATTCGCTCGGTACTTGTCCTTCTATCGCAGGAAAACTGCAATACTGCCGAGCAGCGCCGGGTAGTTTCAAAAAATTTCATCAAAAGTGATGAGTAGAAACTGTAATGTTGTCTGATGAAGTATGCTGTCTGGGTTTGATGATTCCCTTGACTGCTGGTGCCAGAATTAAACCAACATCTGGCCACCATAAAATGATAAGGGTGGATTTAGGGCTCGCTCCTCTCTTGGTGATAAGGCCGCTATTGTGATGCTTCCATAATGATAATGGTAGAACTGACCACCATGGACGTTGTAAGTATAAGTCCGATTTCGTAGAAGAAACTTTCAGCCCGGTCACAATACCACTCCTATCGACACCAGGTATTATAGTTCAAGATGTAGGGTGTCTTATCTGGTTTTGTGTTGTTGTTGTTGCTGTGTATAGTAGTGATGTAGTTCACAGAGTTACAGCACATGGGGTACGACATGTGAAGTCATAAATGGGTAAACTGCTCTAGACGTTTTTTCATCATTTATTTTGACGCCACAGGTACAAGTACGTACATCCAGTTCACAATAGGGCAAAGTCATGACATTCACGAATATCAGCATACATAGTTCATCAATGCATTTGGCATATTCTAAAGATGATGATATGGCGCCAAGGGATTATATGGTTGGCTCCAAATACAAAAGTACATCAACAAAAATCCTCTTACTGTTCAGATGTGCTAATGAGTCAAATCATAAGTCGCACGAGGATGGCATTCCAGGAGTGCAGGTCAAACTGACCTTTACAGGCATTCCTAAGTCTAACCTTGACGTAGGCGTAATCGCTGACACACAGCGACGTTCATAGAACATAGAGCTGTTCTACGGGCTGAGTATGACCCGTGTACATATAGATCTCAGGTATGAAGATACCTGGGGCGTGACTTCTATTAGAGGAACCTCCCTTTCTGTAATGCATACGTGAGCAGAGATCGACCATTGTCAAACATAAAGTAAAGTTACAGATTGGATGTAAATGAGGCATTACCTTCGTTCGAAAATCCACACCACAGAAAACATACGCCTCCAGGCGTTTTTTAGAATACTCAAGGGAAGGACCTTGTAAGCTAACTATCTCACAATAAGGCTCCTAATCCCTAACAAAATCACAGAGACGCCAAAACGCGTCTTTTCTGCTTCACAGCTTTTCATCGACTCCCCAGATAAAGAAACTTCCCAGACACCTCGCGTCCGGACATGCGCAGAACGCATCTACTTGAATAGCAATCAAACAAGACGATCTAGGAACATTTCAGATAAAGATTTATACCAGATCAAGCCTTATATGGACATGAACAGAGACCTCAACACTGGTTTCAGACATTCCAACAACAGTTGACCGATACTACCAAATAAGGAGAATGATCACACTTTGTTCAAAAAAATATGGACCGAACGTGTCTCGTCACAAGAGGAGGTAACATCATATTAAATGATAATCTCAATTATCCAGAGTTATGTAGCTTTGACCGAAAAAAATTAAAGTGTACATTTCAGTCAATCTAATAATACAATGTCTTTAGCAAAAAATGATCATACAATGACTTTAGGAAAAAATGATCATATAATGACTTTAGAAAAAATGATCTGTGCGTAACACTAGCCCGTACTTACCGGTACACGGAAGGAAGGGAAATGCTGTGGCGTCTAGGCTAATTTCTTAAGATGGAGAGAGCGGAGGAGTGTTGCTCCGCTATACATTAAAATCAAGTGAAATTGACAGTGCTTTTTGCAAAAATACCTGTAAAAGTATATGGGGATTAAACTGGCGGTATTTGAAAACTGCTAAATTCCTAAAACTCCAAATCAAATATCTGTATTGTGACAGTAACATGAGTAGTTTTGTATGTGTGTCGGGTGTTGATCGTGGGAGCGTGTTAAGAAAAATAGATTTGTAAAAGTCTACGGGCTGTCCTGTGTGCGAGGCGATCATATCTTGCAATGCTTTCCTCATAGGTATGATTGTATTGCATGTGTAGTAAATATGATCTTCGGTTCCTTGAATGTGTGTTTTGCACAGCTGATTCCTAAAACTCCAAATGATCTGTTTGCTTGGTATTGTATGTGTTTCGGGAGTTGATCTTGGGAGCGTGTTAAGAAAAATAGATTTGTAAAAAACGGGCTGTCCTGTGTGCGAGGCGTCTTGCAAAAAGTATGAATTGCTTGATCTTGTTCCTTTTGTGTTTTGCACAGCTGACACTGTGAT
Source organism: Oreohelix idahoensis (assembly GCA_024509875.1). Classification (NCBI taxonomy): domain Eukaryota; kingdom Metazoa; phylum Mollusca; class Gastropoda; order Stylommatophora; family Oreohelicidae; genus Oreohelix; species Oreohelix idahoensis. Next base: position 243,913 of record JAMPIV010013134.1, read on the forward strand.
GTTTGCTTGGATCTGTTGTGGGTGTCATGTTGTAAATGAGTCTAAAAGTAACTTCTCTTGCTTTGGCAGTGATGTGAGGGTTGTGTAAGTTGGTGAAAGTGTCAGTATAATTTGTCTTTAAGTATTTCTGTCCCCTTTTAATTCTGAGATGTAGTGGGGGTGCTTGTAGTTTGGCTAAGTGTTTGTTGATTGCATTTGTTTGCTGGTGAATTAAGTTGTCGTTTCCGTGAATGGCTTGCATGCATGACTTGTAAAATGATGGTAGTGGGCCGAAATGGTGCGGCATTGAGTTGTTTAGTGGTCTCAGTCTGGTGAATCTGAGCCCCATGTAATAGTGTGCTAGCGCGTGTTGCTCTGGATGTTTGATGATGCTCCCTACGTGTTTGATTCTAAGTGCCTGAATCTTTGTTTGTATGTCCTGGAGTGCAATCCCTCCTTGTTTCTTTTCTTGTATGAGTGTCTTATGTTTTATGCTGTAGATTGTGTGACTAAAAATAAATCTTCTGATCTGTTTGTTTATGTCTGTAATGGTCTGTTTCGGGGATTTAAAAACTGTGGCTACGTATAATAATTTGGGAATGACATAACTGTTTACAATCGTGCTTCGTCCAAAAATTGGTGTGGTTTTGAATTTGTATCTATGTAGCATGTCTATCATTTGTGATGCTAGGTTCTGCCATGTGTCTTTGTGTGTGCGGTTTGGGTGCGAAGGAAAAGTGATGCCGTAGATGTTGATGTTGTATGTTGGTACAAGCCCAAATGGAAAGTCTGTTTTGTTTTTCCATTTGCCTAGGCCCATTATAGTAGATTTCTGTACGTTGACTTTAGCTCCGCTACCTTTACTAAAGTCTGTGAATGTGTTTAGAATGTTTGCAATAGACTTGTCGTTTGGTGGGAAAAAGGTGGTGTCGTCTGCGTAAGCAATCAACTTCTGCTCGCCTTTCCCTATTAGAAAGGTGCCCTTAATAGAGCTGTCCTTTCTAATTTTTTCCAGCATGGGTCCTAGTGCTAGAACGTAGAGTAGGGGGAGAGAGAGGACATCCCTGCCTGACGGATCGCGTTAGCCTGAAAGTGTTGGTAAAAGTGTGATTCACCAAAACCTTGCTTTCGGGCGTCGCGTAAAGGATTTCAAGCCATTTCCTAAAATGTCCACCTATATTGCAATGTAGTAATGTTTTGTGAAGGTATGAGTGTGATATTCGATCAAAAGCTTTCTCTTGATCGAGAGATAGGATTGACGACTGACAATCCTTCTCGTGTGTGTAGGTGATTATGTCTCTGATGAAATGTGTGTGCTGGTGAATATTTCTGTGTTGAACGCTACACTGCTGGTCTGAGTGTATGAGTGTGGTCATGAAAGGTTTTAGTTTGTTTGTTAGCGTTTTTGTTAAAACTTTGTAGTCTACGTTTAGGAGAGATATAGGTCTGTAGTTTTTAAGGAGTGTTTTGTGTGCGTTGTCTTTGGGTATGAGAGTGATGTATGACATGTTCAAGCTTCGTGGGAGTTCTTTGTTCCCGAAAGATTCTGTATTATTTTAATAGAAGGGGGCCTAAGATGGGAAAAAAGTGTTGATAAAATTCTGCTGTGAGTCCGTCTGGCCCTGGTGATTTGTCTTTTTGCATAGTGTTTATTGCGAGTGTTATGTTTGTAAGTGTCAGCTCGGCATCTAGACCTTGCTTGTCTGCATCTGATAGTTTCTTTGTAAAGTGCAAAATGTGTCTTGTATGTGTGACCGGACGTTTTCTTCTGTGTACAGTTTTCTGTAGTAATCTTCAAAAACCTGTACTATGTTTTGTGTTTCTGTCTGTGTGGTTCCGTCTAGATCTACTATTTGCCCTATCTGTCTGCAGCGTTGTATGTTTTGTTCTATTGCCATTTATTGTTTACTGGGCGTTTCTTGCGGGATTGTGTTCAGTTTAGTCCGTAATAGGGCGCCCTGAAATCTATGGTGCTTGTATTGTTGTAGCTGGTCTTCAAATGTGAGGATGCTGGGTGAATTTCTGTCTGTTTGTTTTGTAAGCAGTATTGCGTCCTCTACTAGTTTCTCTTGCTTTATCCTATATTTGTGTATCCTAGCTGACATTAACTGCGTTCGTTCACGTATTGTATTTTTTAGTATTTCCCAGTGGTGTTGTATGTTTTCTGTTGGCATATCAGTTGTGTATGTAAGGATGAGTTGAGTCATATGTTCCGTGTATGTTTTGTTTTGGAGTAAAGTGTTGTTGAATTTCCAGTGTGGAGAGCGTTTGAAATGCGTGCCTGCATGAGTAAAACTAATGGTTGCGAGTACTGCTCTGTGGTCTGTAAACTTCAGAGTTTCTGGTATGTGTCTGGCTTGAATTGTGTGGTGTGTCGATGGTATATAAATTCTGTCTAATCTTGAGGCTCTGTTGTGTGTTTTGTTTGCGTGTGTGGTGTCCGTGCTTTGGGGATGTGCGCGTCTGTATGCGTCTGTTAAGCTGTGGGTGTCTATTATGGTCTGTAATATGTCTAGTTGGTGTGTGTCTTCTCTGTTGGTTCTTCTTATCTGTGCTCTAACCTCACCACCTATCAGATCTATATCTGTCAAAACACAGTTAAAATCCCCACCTAATATAATGTTGTGTCCCCTGTATAAGTGTGTGAGTAAGTTATCTAGGCTATCGTAAAATTGCGGCTGATGACTGTAGTTTGCAGAGACGTGTATGTTAACTATCGTGTATGTGTGTTTCTTGTTTCTTACGTGAACTATGGCTATGTTACCCTCGGTGTCCCTGTTTTTCCTAAGTATTTCCCACCTGTCCGATGTTTGTAGTATGGTTGTTCCTGAACCAGTGTTGTGAATGGCTAAGCTAAAACAAGAATGCTTTAGTCCTAACTGGGTTGTGATCTGTGATGCGTGCTCGTCTGTGTGTATGTTGGTTTCTTGTAGAAGTATAAAATCTGGTTTGTGTTTATGTATGAGTGGTATGATGTGTTGTAGTTTGGCGCGGATGCCACTAATATTTACACTTAACACTTTTATTTTGTCTGCCATTGTTTAAGCTAAAATACATTCAAGTAATAGTATATTATAATTACAATAACAGTTGGTAACATACCAGGTGTTGAATCAACGTCTACAGGTGCAGGTCTTGTTCTTGGTCTTCTTCTGCGTTGTTTAGGTCGACAACAAACTTGGCAGGTGAACAGAGGTGATGTTGCTTCGTCAGTTCCGATGCTGGTGGGTTGTTGTTTTTGCTAATTTCTTTTGTCTTGAGTGTCCGGGATGGTTGGGCTGTGCTCTTCGTTACAGGTGTTGTTGTGTTCTGGCTTGTTGTCGTAGCTTTCGACGGTGTCGATAGATTTTTTGGCATCTGTCTTGTTTCTGTGTCGTCCATGTTTGGGCTATCTGGTGCCGAGTGCCGTCTTATTCTTTTGTTATTTTTGTTGTTTCTGACGAGCTCGAAGTCATCATCCGGCGGTGGTGGGTCTCTTTCCTGCGACTCTTGGGGCCTCTCTCTGTTTTGATTTTGCACTGCTGTTTCTTTTCGTGGCAGCCGTGGCCACGAAGTGGTTTCAGTTGTGGTTGGTGCTGCTAGTGGCCCTGGTCGTTGTCCTGGTTTCTTCGAGCACTTATTTGCCCAGTGGGTGTCTTCTCTACAGTGTGGACATACCATCCTCCAACCTGGCATGGTGACGAGGACCTTGTGCTGTTGTTTTGCAATCTGCAAGTCGATAAAGTGTGGAACTGGCGCTTCTTAGCAGAAGAGGACTCCCCACTTGTCGGGAGCGTTCCGGTAGACCTCTGCTTCGGGGTCGCCGGTCACTGTTCTTGCAATGGTCTCCACCGCATGTTGTTTTATGGTTGGAGGGAGCCAGTTCAGGGTCGCTTTCGTCCGTTCCTTCTCCAGGTGTTCAATTATGATTGTGAGTTCAGGGATTGTCAGTATTATTTTCTTGCCATGCATTCTGGAATACAGTCTGGTGTGCGCCTCTGCCGTCAGGCTTGCGTACCATCTCACAGGGTTCTCGAACCGGTACAGTGCTGCAATGCCGTCCGTAGGCACTCCCCCCGGGCTCACCAAGACACTGGTGAGGAAGGACGGGGACGCCTTCGCTGCTGCCTGCGGTCCGGAGACGGAGAGAACTAAGGTTCCCGCCCGGTGGAGGTTCCCCCCTTCGAGAGCATCCATCGTGAGGCTGACGGCTGCAGTGATTCTCCCTGGTTGAAACTGGAGTCGATGGACTGGTGTGCTGGAAACACTGCTGGAGCAGAAACTGGTCGTGGCTGGTCGTGAAGTCCGGTAGTTTGCTCTGATATGAACAGTTTGAAACTCGTATCGTGGCTGGTCGTGAAGTCCGGTGGTTTGCTCTGATAAGAACACTTTGAAGCTTTGGTCGTGGCTGGTCGTCAACTCCGGTGGTTTGCTCTGAGAAGAACAGTGTGATCTTAGCCAAAAGACCAACACAAGTGTCCAAGTACTATTCTTTTGTGTTGAAAAGTTAATTTATATTGTAAGTTAATATGTATTGTCCACTCCTGTAAGGAAAACAACTGTTATTTCAAATAAAGTCAAGTCCATTTTGTGCACACAATCATATAGTGCCTCAAGTTTCATGTAGAAATTCTATCTTGAGTGTGTCCATGATGGTTGTCTCTTAAATAGTATCAGACACAAAATTCATAAGTCCACGAACCTTGAAGCGAGATCACAAAGAACAGTTGCGTATAAAATCTCATGGCTAACTCCCTTGAGATCTTGGTATGAGTTCCATTTAATGTGTTGTCTCCCTTGATAGTACAACATAACGTCTCTTGCCTGTCAATGTGTGTAATTTCAAAACTGTTCCGAATCGAATCAATGGAACTATTTGCACAAATTCTTTTCGTGACAACCAGTAGTTGAAATGTGCATTTAAGATTGATGTATGCTGTGTCTATGCAATGTCCGAAGTAAAATGATATGTCACACGCCCTGAACTGATCTATCAATAAGCATCATCATGTGGCTGTGCGGGTGGCATTGCTGTAACATCACCGTAACAAAAGTACAATATGGTGACTTAATCGAATTACAAGGTTCTTGATGCGAAATGTTCTGAGCTTCTGTTCTGTGAATGTAGATATCCTGACTACACAGCATTATATTGATCATTTGAACTTGTGGACGCGATGGATGATGGAGCGTCTTTGATGCATCTTGACAGTACATCGGCGACCACGTTGAGATTTCCCTTTATTGATCTAATGCTGTAATCGTACGGTTGTAAAGCCAGGATGGCTCTAGCTGCCTTTGGATTAGTAAAACGAGCTGTCTGTAAATAACCCAAGGCTCGTTGATCTGTTTCAAGAGTGAAGTGAGCTCCCAATAGGTATCGTTGCAGTTTTTTGAAGGCAAAAACAATTGCAAGCAGTTCTCGTTCCACAATTGGGTACTTTTGTTCTGTGTTGGTAAGCTTTCTACTCACATACATAATAGGGTGCATGTGGCCTTCAAACTCTTGCGTCAGTGTTGACCCGATTCCGACATCGCTGGTGTCAACCCTGAGAATGAAAGATATTCGAATATCAGGCAAACGTAATATTGGAGATTTCCAAAAGGCATGTTTTATCACGTTTAATGCATCATCACACGCAAGCGTCAAAATTACTTTCTTTGCAGTGTCTTTCTTCAACAACGCGGACTATACTGAAGTTAAATTAGAAAAATTTGGTAAAAATCTCTTGTAAAAATTTATTAACCCCAAAAGGCTTCGAACTTGTTTTTTTTTTTTTTTGTTCGAGAGATAACTAAATTAAGAATTTGGAAACCGTAGAATCTTCAGGTTTTAAGACCCAACCTCCAACCTTATGACCGAAAAAGGTAATTTCAGAAAAACCTATTTTCGTTATAGAAGGTCGAGTTGTAATATTATGACATCGTAAGGTATCTAAAAAAGAATGAATACCGTTGATATGATCATTCCAAGACTGATGGAATAAACAAATATCGTCTATGTAGGTAATCAAGTCCTCACGATTAGAAAATAGTCTCCGCATCATGCGTACAAAAGTAGCAGGAGCATTAACAAGACCAAAAGACATATAGCTAAATTGAAACAAACCTAAAGGTGTAGCGAAAGCTGTGTACGGTTTAGATTTGTCAGATAAAGGAACCTGCCAATATCCCTTTGATAAATCAAATTTAGTAAAGAAAGTGGCAGTAGATAGTCTGTCAAGAAGTGATTCAAGAACGGGAAGAGGTTCCGCGTCTCGGATGGACACTGCGTTTAACTGTCTATAATCAATACAAATTCTTATAGACTTGTCCTTTTTTCCTAATTAACACCATAGGAAAGCTATCTTTCTCAATCAATTCAATTTGTAAATCATCTTCGTCTTCAACAAGAATAATATGATCATTATCATTAACCTCATCATTATCAATGTCATCATTATCATCACTCATGACATCATTTATGTACTCATCATCGTTGGTAACTTCTTCTAAAATAATATCATCACCAATATGATTTAACCTTTCCTCACAAGCTTGTGCTCTTGTAGTAACAGCATTAGCCATTATTAAGTGCTTTTTCTCCTTCTTCTCAATGTCTTGTCTGGAACATTCATGGATCCTTGGGATGTTTCCAAGGATAATCCCAGCGATAGGTTTGTTTAACAAACATGCTAGAACTCTACCAGTGAAATACTGTGTATCCAGAAATACTTCCTCTGTAGGATAGTATTATACCGTTTTACCAAAAGTAATACACTTAACTTCCTTTCCTGTGAACTCTGATTGGTCCACCATCGATCTTTGTATTCCAATAGTTGTTGCACCTGTATCACGCAACAGAGAAACTAATTTATTATTAACAAATCCCTTATCCAGTACCAAGGAACCTGTGTTTTTAACAGAAGACATAACAGGCAAAGGGTGTCCACACAAAAGCCTCGGTACTCTCAGTGGCTGAAACAAAGAATTGCATTGAGTACAGTTAGTACTATTAGCTAAATCAACACTGCAAGCATTTGCGTGAGCAATAGGCACATTGTTTATGTTTGCATTATTGTTATTAACCTCCACGACAGCATTAACACGTTCTGGGTTTCTTGGCTGTCGATAATTATTGTTATGAAAAGAACCTCTATTGTTTGAGTAATTGTCATTATTCCTGTGGAATGACCTATTACCACTGTTTGATTTGGCATTATAACCTCCTCTATTTTGGTAATCATTTTGTCTGTATGATGATTGAAGTCCATAATAATCATTATTATTATTATAGTTATCTTATCTCTGAGGCTGTTAAGACGTCTTATTAAAGTTATATTTGCCTCTATTGTTGCCATTTTGAACGGTTTGATTGAATCTATAATTCATGTCAATGCTATTGGATCTATGCTTAGCATTGTTAAAATTCATCACTCTCGCTGAAGCTGCAGGAAGAGAATCCCTAATGTTATCGCTGCTTAAATTCTTGTTTGGGTGTGCAACCTGGTATTGTCTACCTAAGGTTTCACACACAGCCAGTTTATCTGGTTTTCTTTCCTGTAAAAAAGATAAAAAATCTCCACTAATGGAGGACAAAACCTTATCTTTAAGTTTAAGTCAGATAAACATTCAAATGTCTTTTCAATTTTAGGAGAATCAATCCATCTAGTAAAGTACATTTTTATTGAGGCAATAAATTCTGTATAGTCTTTAGCAGACTCAGGCACCAGTGATTTAAATTTTAGCCTATAGCCATCCTCATCCAATTAAATTTCTTATGTAACAATATTTTAACATCATCATAGTCATTTCTCGACTGGTCATCCATTGTACACACAGCCGTAAATGCATCTCCGACCAATAAGTTCATGAGCCTACTAGGCCATGTAGCTCTATCGATATTAAACTCATGACCATAAGTCTCAAATCTACTTAGAAAGCATTGGATATCGTCTATGGAAGAGTTAAATTTTTGCAAATTTATCTTGACAAATTTGTTATGATCTCTTCTATCATCATCCACATTCCTGATATTCACAAGAGGTTGTTGCAATCTCAATTTCTCAAGTTCTAACTCAGTTAATCTAATTTTTTGAGCTTGTTTAGCTGCTAATTCAGCTTGAGCATAGGACAATTTTTTTCTTTTTCAAGAGATAACTCTTCTGCTCTTCTCTTTTCTTCTTCTTGTCTCCTTTTTAGAGCCAATTCTTCAGCATCTTTTTTTTCTTCTCTTTCTAATTGTCTTTGATCTCTGAGTTCCATTTCCACATAGGTTCTCAAAATCTCAACTTCCATGCCAAACTCTGTCCCAAGTTTCAGGAAATACTCTGCCGTAGCCATGATTTACAATTATTGTGCTTTTCAATTGCAACAAATAAAGTAAATTTATAATATTATTCATTTATTCATAACCCTCCACTCACAAAAAAGCACAGGCCTTCAACAAACACATGCAAAGTCCTCCTGTCACGTGCCATCATCTCAAGTTCTTTCCAGGTTCTCATCATTTTCACCTCTGTTTCCAGCTCCCTTCTCCATGTGCTTCTTGGTCTACCTCTGCCTCTCTTGCCCTGGGGATTCCAGAACAAGGACTGCCTTGTAATGCTATCAACAGGTTTCCTCAGCGTATGTCCTATCTATCGCCATCGTCGTCTTCTCATCTCTTGTTCCACTGGCACTTGTCTAGTTCTTGTCATCAGTTCCACGTTGGTAACCTTATCCTACCATTTTAATCCCTCTATTCTATGCAAGCACCTATTTATGAAAGTCTGTAGCTTGTTGGTTGTTGTTTTTGATGTTCTCCATGTTTCAGAGCCATACAATAGGACTGACTTCACATTTAAGTTTGTCAAAGTGTATATGTTCGACAAAATATTAAGTTGGTCATGCAGTGAGTGGCAACATTGAGATAATGAAAAACCCGTTTGGTCAGATGACCGGGAAAGGAAGTGACACAAATTATGGCACTAAAAGTTATTGACTTGCTGGCTACTGACCAGTAGAGGTCGTTCTGTTTGTTCCCTGTCAGCGTTTTGCTGAAGTGAGTTTGCCATCGTCGTTCTGATGTGATGCTGGCCTGTTCCTTCATGTGATCTTGGAATGTTATGCTTTTTGCTAAAACGTTAATGAATTTCTTCTAACGGCATTTTGTAGATCGGTAATGTTAAGTCAGTTGTGATTTAGTTTTGCCTAGTCCTAATGTATAAGTTTTCGCCGGTGGGCGATAGTAATTGTGATGTCCATTCAGGATGGCCCTTTCAGTGTGTAGGACATTTATATACTAAGTTGTTATTTATGCAACCTGTTTGGGCAGTAGTAGCCAGTGTATTTAATATGTATTATGAGTCGTGTGAGGCTTCATTGTGTGCACTGTGTTATTAAAGGGAACTTACCTGCTAAAGGTGTTAACGTTAATTAATGTCAGCTACTGCATGATATGGTCGTCCTCTAGTGATTCGAGCCAAGCATGAAAGTATTTTTGTAGTAAAATCCATAGTGTAAGTAGTTTTCTGACATCTGGGCGCTCGTCTGCTCTTAAAAGGCCCTGAGGCCTGTAGTTATAGTGGTATATTCTCAGCTGACATCTGAGGTCTCGTCCGATTTTGTGGTGAGCTTATAGGCTGTGGGCCGGTATTTTATATGATATTTGACTACTGGGAGCTCTAGTAGGTTTTTGTAAAGGCCGTAGTGCCTATGTTTTCTTTATACTGGCCAGAAGTTAGGATGCTCACAGGATGTTAGAAGGGTTTAGTCGCAGTGTGAATTATTTTTGGTTGTCCAGTGGCAAGTCAGTGTGTTTGTCAGTCAGTAACTGTGAATTGTGGTCGGTCAAGTGTGACGCGTAGCGGTATGGGACCCAGTTTTTCTCTTTCTCAGGTCACAGTGTAGGTTGTCATTCTGGTGTTAGTTCAGAAAATATTCGGCATTGTTATTGTGTTTGACACGGTGTTTCAAGTTAATTTCGACGCTAGTTTAGCAAGCTTTGCTAGAATATGTGTCAAGTGTGTTGAAATAGAGGTGCAGTGACGTCAGGCTTTCAGGAGATATTTAGCAAGGCAGTCTTCACGATTTCTTGGTAACATTCGGAGCTCCCTGCGGAGTAAAGTTACGTGTTCAACAGGGCTGGGAGACGACTTCGGTTGTTGCGCTACCCTGATTGATACATTGTGACTTTGAGTGTTACCTTAGAGGTGTTAGGAGTTGTTCTGGATTACCTTTGTAAACTTTTAAGTTTACCTAGGCCTACAGGTGTGTTAGGGTGTTTTGTTGTAAGCAACTTGTTCTGTTCCCGTCGCAAGTGGGAGCCATTCAGCTGACTTCCTGGGGAGTTCCTGCTACAACCTACTTGCGGAGGTTCCTACACTGCAGCCATCCCGTGCTGTAGAAGAGACTGTATTGGAGTACTGTAGTCTACCTACAGCAGCACGTACTGCTCTTCATACCTGGGAACAGTACCTTCCGGAGATTTTGCCAAGTCTGTCGCTGTCTTACCTCTTTGATGTGCCTGTCCCATGGGAGTCTACCAACGCCCCTGTCCTGTTCCTGGAAATTTACTGTGCTGAAGACTGCTGTGATTCCTGGAGTGTCGACATGAAGTGAGCTTTGCGTGGACATTATTGTACTATCGTGCCAAAAGGCATTGTTGTTATAAGCTGGCACACAGACTTGTGTAGAAGCCTGCGTTTATGGACATTGGTATCGGATGAACGTTTTCAAGTGTGGACACTTGTTTGTGCTATTTTCATTATTCATCATCGGTGCTGAGGAAGCTTCTTGATCAAGCGTCGTTGGACTGTCAGTTAAGATTTTGTTTGTAATTGTTGTATGACATCCTATATTGTTATTTCTTATTTTGTCCTCTAAATTCTAAATTTTCTTTTCTGTCTATGAATATGATCTTTTAGAGTAGGTTATTTCTATTTCTTCATCTGCTTCTTGAAGCTTGCTAAGTAATTTGTTATTCTTTTCTTTCCTTTTGTTGTGATTTTCCCCCTACTTTCTTTCTAGAACTTAGTCTGGATGTTTGTATCGGGTTAATAGTTAGGTAGGATCTTCCACTTTGTTTCATATTACTTGGAGTTATGGTATTATTTACTTAGTAAAGCTGTGTTATGCAATTATATGAGTATTGGTTATATGGGATATAGTTTCTTTTGTTAGGTGTGATTTGTTAGTGCTTGGTGAGGGACATAGCTCTCAGCACTTCATTGTTAAGTGTAGTTATTGTTTAGTCTTTTTGTGTAATACTATATTTGTGTGTTCAAGGGAGGAAGGTTGGTGAGTTTGATTCTTGGCCTACTTGTTGGAAAAGATGGAATTAGACCGTTTCTTTATAGGGTGTGGCTGTGTATGTTTAGTGATGGAGTAAGGCAGAGGGTTTTTCTACGACTGCCCTTCTTAACATTCCAAGCCCTGTTGGTGTTAGGCGCATTCGTGTAGTTTGTATTTACATCGTCGTGTACATTCAGTATTTCTTTTGTTGTGTTTAAGTGGTGTGTTCTCTTGTTCCATCTTTCTATCTTGTAAATACGTTTACAGGTATCCCTTGTTTTCGTTCGTGTGCAGTCACGCAGTGTATATATTTATCTACCTCTTCTCTTCTTGATCTATTATCTTACTCCTCGTGACTGGAATTTTGTTGTCGTAGTGTGGTGTATGTGGTTCTTTCATCTGTGTAGTGCTCATTTTGCCATAGGAAACACTTGCATAACATAGATTATTAAGATTAGTAGTAATTGAAGTATTATCTGAGTATAGCACCAGTGTGGGTGCCAGTAACAGACTTTGAAGTAAAACCTGATTTGTGAATAAGTTGGTATTGTGATGTCATAACACCAGAAAGTTTCATCAGTTGTTGTTATAGAACTGTCGACTATTGTAAGTTTGTTTTGGTGTATCACAGAGACTAAGTGGTCAGTAAGACCAAATTTACAGAGTAAGGAGACAGTAGCCAAGTGGAAAAGTGAAACTATATTTATACTATAAGAGGTAAAGGTTGATGATGTGTATACAGTGAGAGGTGAGGTGATACACATTTATATGCATTTATATATATATATATATATATATATATATATATATATATATATATATATATATATATATATATATATATGCATGTATTGGCGTAGTGATATCAAAATTTACTATTATTACTGCATATTTTGTAAGCAGAGAGGTATCTGATGTTATAAGTGAAATATATACGACTGAGTAGTGGTAAAGAAAATATATAGCCAGAGATAATAGTGAGTATTCTGAGTGTACCCCATGGACCTACAGGCTTTCATTCAGATTGGGAAAGAATGTGGGTACACTGTCAAAGAACTAAATAACTATGCAAAAGCTGAATTTTATTCAGCTGACAACCAAAAGCTCTAGAGAAGGAGAATAAAGAGAAGGAAGCGATGGAAGAGAAGGAGAAGAAAGAGAAGGAAGCGAAGGAAGAGAAAGAGAGGATTGAGAAACAGAATGCCTTAAGAGATGCTCGAGCTGAAGAGCTAGAGCTAAAAAGAAGAGAATTCGAGTTACAAGAAAAGAAGATGAAGGAAGAAAACGAGTGGAAACAGAGAGAGTTCGAATTGGAAGAAAGGAAGATGAAAGAAGATAAAGAATTACAAGAAAAGAAGTTGAGAGAAGATAGAGAATTTGAAGAAAAGAAGATAGTTCGAGAATTACAAGAAAAGAGAGAATTAGAGGAATGGAAGATGGATAGAGAGTTAGAATTAGAGAGAATGAGGATAGATAAAGAAATACAATTGAAGAAATTAGAGGTGAATGCGAGTGGTCAGGACTCGAATAATGGAGGGGCTCATCGTTTGTTTAGGCTGCGTCTGCCGAATTTTTTCATTAAAATTTTAATGATAATATTGACAGCTTAGATTTCTTCCTTGAAAGATTCAAGACCGATTGCGTGGACTATAAGGCTGACAGAGATCAGTGGACATCTCTGTTGTCGACGCTGCTAGTGGGGCCTGCGATGGAGATATTCTATAGCCTCCCGTTAGAGGAAAGGGCCGATTACGACAAAGTAAAGGAAAGGTTGCTCCGGAAGTTCCGTCTGACTGCTGACGGTTACCGAACGCGTTTTAAAAACGCAATGCCAAGCGCAGACCAGGACTTCGAGGACTTTATCTCGAAGATAAAACTTCTGCTGAATAGATGGATCGAAATAGAGGGGATAACGAAGGACTATGATGGCTTGTTAGACTTTGTGCTACGGGACAAAGGGTTGTCCTCGTGTTCCAGTGAGTTGGGTACGTTTTTTCAGGAACGTCAACCAAAGGACTTTGAGTCCATGGCCCAATTAGGGCACCATTATGCCCTTGCCCACCCGGGCAAACCTATTCAGAAGTCAGGTCTGTGAGACGACTTAGTTGCCGATGTCGGCAAAGTTCAGCGCCATCCTTGGCGAAACCAGTCAGACAAAGCAGTCAGGGTCAAGAGCAGAAGTATGAGAAGGCCTTCAGTCCCCATCAGCCACGTAGAGGGAATTATGAGAACTTCCGATACAATCGGAATGGTCGGTCGAATTGGCAGAACCGATAATGTAGAAGCGATAGCGACAGCAGAGAGTACCAAACGCGGAAGGAGGTACACTTTGAGGACTCTCGGGACGAAGACCGGTTTTGGTATAAAACCAAACATCACAAACAGAGGATGGTTCCTCAGAGAGTCGATCTTCAGACTCTGATGTGCGGTCGTCGTCGTCGTCTAAAGTTTCTAGCAAGTGTTCACGCGATGAGTCGAAGACGGAGCGCTTGTGTACCAATTGTGGTGGCAGGGGTCATTGTGCTGATATCTGCACTACCCTGATCGAACACGCAAATTCCGCGGTTGTGTTGGACACAGTCAACAGCGAGGATTGTGCGGGGTGTCGCCCTCTGTTCCATAAGAACGAGAGGTTAGTGCTACAATGCGGGAATGAGGCACCATGTCTGTCGGCAGTCATGAGACTGGCAAGGTGATTCTCCACGAAGGCAGGGTAGAGAATAGACCAGTCCGGGTGTTGAGGGACACTGGATGCACCACAATTGAGGTGCGTCGGTCGTGTATCGACGACTCCTGCCTTACAGGCAAAACTGTAAAGTGCACCACGTTCGGAGGCAAAGTCGAGTCTTACCCACAGGCGAGTATTAATGTGGACACTCCGTTCTTCTCCGAACGCGTTCGTCCTTGAGGACCCGATTGCCAATTTAATCGTCGGCAATGTATGGAGAGTGCACAAGGCCATGGGTGAGGCTGGATCAGTGGCCCAACAAATCCATAGTTCCGTAGCGGATGACAAGAAGGTACATCATAGACGTGGTTCGCGGCATGTACCAAATGACGTGATTAGGAGCAGTAGGAACTTATACGAGGGTCCGAAAGCTAGTGATCGCACAATTTGGGTGCGTAACGTTCCCCTGAGTGCTTGCTGGCACACACTCAGAAGAGTGTTTGATGAGGTCGCGCCAGTTAGGTTTGTGGAGGTATTGTCGTTGCGCGACACCTTCAGATCTACGGCAGTATCATTTCTTTTCCTTCATTGTCTCACCAATCGCTTTTATTTGGCATACATCATGCGTTTTAATTCTGGTTACTCTCTATGTTGGATCAGTAGAGTGAAGTCTCTAACACTTAACTCCCATACGGAAGTATCCGCTATGGGACTACCTTTATCTTTTTAATCGCAGACGTGTTTACGTTACGCCAGGTGAACTGTAGTATTATCGTAACAATACCCGGTCATTATCACCGGTCAGCGGTAATATGTTTATCGCTTTGAGTCGTCTGCCCCATTTAATAGGAGACGATCCTCGTTAGACACAATATGGTCTCGTACGAGGATGAATAGGAATCTAATATTTTTTGTCTGAGCGGCCGACGACCGCTTTTGTTTGACTGTCTGGAGAAGGCACGAAAACACGGCCGATAATGAGGTAATAGTTTCACGGGCCCATCCCTGTGTGTGATTATAGCAGGCAATCTGTCTGGCGAGTCAGTATTTGAATGTAGCATCTGGCCATCAAAATAGTTCACAAATTTATTTGTGAGAGTGCACAAGATGTCACCGGAAATATTGCGTCTTATTATAAAAAGGTTTCGCGTTGGAATATTAAATGTAATATTTTAAACACGCGGGGGCGATTATGAATTAAAACACTCCAACCCACACAGTGCTAAAAAGCTTACGATTGGATTGAAGTTTCTTCTTCTTCCTCGTTCGCCCTGAAAAGGACGTTGGTTGCGTTGTGTCCGTTTACAGCGAAGCTGCGATATCTGCACCTTTCGGCCGACACATCCGACTTCAGCACGGCATTTTTGGGACCGGGTTTGCCTTCTTACTTTGATCCCTACTCTCTCAGCCAGACTGCAGTGATGCAGCCTGTTTCCAGGACCACCACTTGGAGGTGGATTAGGGTCTTGGTCAGCTCTGGTTCGCTGACCCTGACGCAAGCAGTCAGGTGGAAGCACATGTCGTTGCTTCATAACCACCTGCTGTTAGTTCAGCAATAGCTAAGGTTAGGTTTCGGGTTCGTGTTCAATAAGATATTTCGGTTGACGCGAATCGAACATTAGAGTCTGACCCACGACCCCAGTTCTATTCTGATGTGAATATGAGAGTTGCGTAAATTTGTAAATATCATGTGATGCCATGCAATGCACGTGTATGCTGTATTATGTTATGCTTTGCAATGTATGTCAGTCGAAAATTGTTGCCAGCAGAAACTAGATATTCTACGACTGAGAGGGAGTGCCTTGCGATTGTTTCGGCGGTGTCTAAGCTGGCACGATACTTGTTTGGGGCGCATTTTTTCCTCCAGACAGATCACAAACCACTGCTTTTTGCAGTCAGCTAAATCCACCAGTGCTAAGTTGACACGCTGGGTATTATTACTGCAGCAATTCAACTGTAATATTTTACCAATTCAGGGGGTACATAACATTGTAACGGATGTCCTGTCCAGGTTATGAGATTGGAGTGGGACAGGAGTATTGGCATTGGTTTATGGAAGAAATGTATTATAATCATTAGAGTTGATGTTTGTGAAAATGTATTATGGTATGTGATTTAAGTGTCATGATGTCATAAAGGCAATATGGATAAAATTATACTCGATGTATGTTTAAACCATGTTATAATATAATGTATATTTATGGCGTGTAGAAAGGATTGTCTATACTATATGATTGGTTGCTATTAATGCTGCTTAGATATGAATAACTAAATTGTAAGATATGTTGTGGTTGATATACCAGGTGTGGACAGTCGTTGTTATTTTTCACAACTTCCAGTACCTGAGGTGGATTAGTTCATGCTCATATTGTGTTTAGTACATAGAGTGAGAAGGCATGAACGACACTCGGGTTGGACGGCGTTGTCATTCTCTGGGTAGATGAGAAGGTGTCGTCTCGGCATTTTGGTTCGTACTTACTCAAAAGGGGTTAGGCGTGACTACTTCGGTGGAAGAAAACTTCGTTTTCTTTCTTAATGGGGGGGGGGGGGGGGGGGGTCACAGTATATATGTTCGACAAAATATTAAGTTGGTCACGCTGTGAGTGGCAACATTGAGATAATGAAAAACCTGTTTCGTCAGATTACCGGGAAAGGAAGTGACGCAAATTCTAGCGCTAAAAGCTAGTTGACTTGCTGGCTGGATTCTGGATATATATATATATATATATATATATATATATATATATATATATATATATATATATATATATATATATATATATATATATATATATATATATATATATTGGGACCCAAAGATGCAGCAATAAGGAATGCAGTCAGTGACCCATAGCTAGACTGCTTGCGTCAGGGTCAGCGAACCAGAGCTGACCAAGACCCTAATCCACCTCCAAGTGGTGGTCCTGGAAACAGGCTGCATCACTGCAGTCTGGCTGAGAGAGTAGGGATCAAAGTAAGAAGGCAAACCCGGTCCCAAAAATGCCGTGCTGAAGTCGGATGTGTCGGCCGAAAGGTGCAGATATCGCAGCTTCGCTGTAAACGGACACAACGCAACCAACGTCCTTTTCAGGGCGAACGAGGAAGAAGAAGAAACTTCAATCCAATCGTAAGCTTTTTAGCACTGTGTGGGTTGGAGTGTTTTAATTCATAATCGCCCCCGCGTGTTTAAAATATTACATTTAATATTCCACCGCGAAACCTCTTTATAATAAGACGCAATATTTCCGGTGACATCTTGTGCACTCTCACAAATAAATTTGTGAACTATTTTGATGGCCAGATGCTACATTCAAATACTGACTCGCCAGACAGATTGCCTGCTATAATCACACACAGGGATGGGCCCGTGAAACTATTACCTCATTATCGGCCGTGTTTTCGTGCCTTCTCCAGACAGTCAAACAAAAGCGGTCGTCGGCCGCTCAGACAAAAAATATTAGATTCCTATTCATCCTCGTACGAGACCATATTGTGTCTAACGAGGATCGTCTCCTATTAAATGGGGCAGACGACTCAAAGCGATAAACATATTACCGCTGACCGGTGATAATGACCGGGTATTGTTACGATAATTCTACAGTTCACCTGGCGTAACGTAAACACGTCTACATGTAAATAGATAGAGGTAGTCCACATAGCAGATACTTCCGTATGGGAGTTAAGTGTTAGAGATTTCTCTACTGATCGAACATAGAGAGTAACCAGAATTAAAACGCATGATGTATGCCAAATAAAAGCGATTGGTGAGACAATGAAGGAAAAGAAATGATACTGCCGTAGATCTGAAGGTGTGAGAGAGAACCCAAAAGTGCATGTTCAGACTTTCTGTGACATTTATCCACACAGTGAAAGTAGAACATTTTGAAATTGTAGCATTAATGAAATGATTGTTTATAAATTTAATAAGTTTTCAAAAGTATGGATCTAATGAAGACGTTCACACACAACATTCATAGCTATGTTTAAAAATTACGCTATATACAAATTCAAAACAGTTTCTTTCGAGTTTTTTTTGGATGCAAATTTATCAATGATGTCATTAAAATCAGTAAGTCGCAGTTTATCATTTTCTATGCAGATAATGCTAAGATCAGACAACCGATCTTGGGCCATTGTTGACCGCAGATCATTCTTAATCCTCTTTAGTCTAGAAAATGATCTTTCACCATTACAATTAGTAACCATTAAACACAGGAACAATCTGAAAATTGTTTCCACATTTGGAAAAGCTGTCTGAATTTTTTTCTTGGAATATTATTTGATACATGTCCTGGTGGCAGAAATTTTCTTTTTCCGGGTGAACTTGTTTGACGTACAGGTGGAAGTCCAAGTGTTCATCGACTAGAGTAATTTTTGCTTGCTGTTCAATTTCGTCCAAATTATCCGGAGTGTTTGATACGAACTGCAATAGTGAACTGTAAATCTGTGCACATGTGCTCAACGAAATTTGTGAACTTTGGAGGACCTTGCTAACTTTATGAAATTGGTCTAGCAAATGTGTCCAAAAGTGAAGCAGGAAAAGGAATTAAAATTCTTCCATTTTTTGTAGGTTTTTAGCCTACCGTCTAGTGTCAGTTTCATCACCGTAAATATGACTGATGGTTTCAACAATGTTAGCATAACTTTCGCTAATCGCTGCAGTAGCTTTGACGTGAGCCTCCCATCTTGTGTCTGATAAATGCTTAGGAACTTTTAACTTTGGAGGCAAGAAACTTTTTAGCAGCACTGACCCTCTTTTTGTAGAAGCTGAGAAAAAGGAATAAAACTCATTTATTATACCAAACAAATTCACTGCATCCAGACACGTGTCAACTGCTTTTCGTCCAACTAGATTTAGGGAATGTCCAGCGCATGGAATAAACTTTCCAAACCTGTTCCTTTCCAGAATTTTTTTGTTGAACTCCTTTATACTTTCCAGCCATATTATCTGCATTATAATATGATTGTCCTCTACATTTACTGAAATTAATTTTAAGTTCACTGAAGTAGTTCAGTATCCGCTCAGCCATACTTTCTTCGATGTGATCTATCGGTTAAAAAAACCTCAGAAAGCGTTCAACTGGTAATCCATCACTAGGAGAAATATTTCTAACAATAACAGTAAGTTTATCAACATGGGAAATATCAGGGGTTGAATCAACTGATAAACTAAAATAACCTGCTTGTTTAATGTCGCTAAGTATTGCTTCTCGAACTTTATTAGCCATCAACTGGATAACCTCTTCACATATAGTTTTAGATAAGTACGATGGCTGACCACCGCCTTTACTTCCATACGGATTTATGTGTGGATGCAGGAATGGATCAAATTTGGCAATTAATTCAAGCAATCCAAAAAAGTTACCATTATTTGGAGAATCAAATGTTTCATCATCTCCTCTAAATGCCAAGCCACATTCTGCAAAAATAGAAATTGCTGCAATAACTCGCTGAAGTACTGGCCGCCAGTAATCCTGCTCTGTTTTGATTTTCTCTTCGAGTTTTGATGTTAACGTTTGATCACACGTTCTTGTTAAATATGCTAGCACGGAGTTAATATGATTTTTAGAGTTTTCGTGGGTTTGAACAAGATAAGCGTGATGCCAATCATTGAATCCAGTAGAAGCTAAAGCTGTAGTTGAGTAATTTGGTTAGAGAAAAGTCTGCACACAAAACAGTAGACTTTTCCTTTTGTGGGAGAATACACTAACCATTCTCGAGGGTAGGTTTCTCCATTTACTTTAGTGAAATGGAATACATTCTTTGAACAGAACCGGGCTTGGTTTTTGTATGTTTGCTTCGAATTGGTAAAAGGCTGATCTCAGTGTTGACATTCCGATGGGCCTTTTGCAATCCTGAATGATTTTTCCTCGTTATTTAATGTCGTCCATAAACCTACGTCATTATTATCTCTGAAATCACTAGTAGCATGAAAAGTTGGTATTTTTGTGTCTGCAATTCTAGGGTTTTCGCTGAGCTTGTTTGCTTGTTCATTTTCTTTTAGATCGTAATGCGCTTGGACTGCTTGTTTTAATGTAACTATCTCGTGGGATGTTCCTTCAGCACCTTGTGTTAATTCTTTGGCTATAGGTCTTTTCACTTCATTGTCACTTTCTCCAGAAGTTTCCGTATTTGTAGTGGTAACTACTGACAACCGTTCTCCTTGAAGTGAGGCTGTGTTCTGTATATATACTGGTTGTTTATCAGTCTGCCCAGACTGCTCAGTATAGTCTATTTCATTTTCTTCTGTTTGTAAACATAAATGTTGTGTATCTGAGAGGTTATGCAGGATGGTTCTGCCTGCTGTACAAAACCATATGACGTGCTTGACTTTAAACGTTCAGTATTGAATTCTGTTTCATTTGTCGCTTTCGTTTACTAGCACCACTTTCATATCGCATACTCAATATTTTTAACACTAAAAGTCAAAATTAAATATTATTGAGATTAACAATGGTGTAAAAAAAAATCCTCACTTGATTTCAAAATGCACGGGACATTACTCTAGGCTCTACTAATGTTTATAATGTTTTTATTTCGGAATTTAACTTATGTCTATAATACATTTGTATTTTGGCGAAGCTGGCAAGAAATGGCAATTTCTCCTTTTGGCTAAATTGAAAAGCAAATGGTTAAAGCCTCCACAAACTTTACTAAACAGTAAGTGCGTATTTGTGTAACTGTTATCCAGTCATACGTGTTTAATGTTACTAGCAACTATGCCTATATAGTAGAATCAAGAATGTGTGCTTTGGTCACTTCCATCAATGTATTCCTGAATTTTGGATTTGTGCTTACACATTATTGGCTTACGTACGCCCCTGATTTTTATCATTACAAATGGAATAAAATTAATGGTGAATTTTTTAATTTTTTTTTGGCAGGAGGCAAAGTCCCCCCTAGATTATGAGGCCATGGGCTGCAGCACGCTCAGTGCATATGTAAATCCGACACTGCCTACACTACTGACTTACAAAAGAGTTGATATCCTTTGTTGGAAGTGAGAACCCCACAAATACAGTAGGCTAATAAGTTCGCTAAAATAAACAGACCCACAGAAGAAATCATTCTCTACTCAATCAGGATTAGCAATTTTTATTGGATTATTATAATTACAACTTAATGATCACGCTAACGTACCGTGAGCTGTAGATATAATAATTTATATTCAAGGGGTTCAATGACACCTACAAATTATTTCAAGGGTTCCTTCAAGATAAAAAGGGTGAGGAAGGCTTCTGTATACATACATCCTTACATCTGCTGTAAATATTATTTTAGAGGCAATGAATTTTATAAATGTAATATAACAACATACATTTACAGTATCAAATTACAATTAAGAAATAAAGTACGTTAAAAAAACAAAAACAATAAGAAGGAACGTAAAAAACAACCAAACCAAAAAAAAAAAAAAATAAATAAAATCCTCCTTGAAACCAATCAGATTAAAGTACAGTAGACATTCAAAAATCCGGCAACCTCCGGACCTGAGGAGTGCCGGATTTTTGAAAATGCCGGATTTTTTATGGTTATATATTCTGTATATATTTAACAGAAAATGACTACCTATACACTTTATCTGCGATCGACAATGCACGATGTTTACGTTTTACACCACTTCTTTTATTTGCTGAATCCATAATGGGGCTATACAGCAGCAAATAAATGATAAAATGAGAAGGAATGAGCAGGAATGCCTGTTAACACGTGCAAGCAAGACCGAACAGCTGCATCAAAACATAAACTGCTCCAGAAAACAGATAGATAGATAGATAGATAGATAGATAGATAGATAGATAGATAGATAGATAGATAGATAGATAGACAAACAGGCAGGCAGGCAGACAGACAGACAGACAGATAGATAGATAGATAGATAGATAGATAGATAGATAGATAGATATATAGATAGATAGATAGATAGATAGATAGATAGATAGATAGATAGATAGATAGATAGATAGATAGATAGATAGATAGATAGATAGATAGATAGATAGATAGACGGGTAGATAGGTAGACGGGTAGATAGATAGATAGATAGATAGATAGATAGATAGATAGATAGATAGATAGATAGATAGATAGATAGATAGATAGATAGATAGATAGATAGATAGATAGATAGATAGATAGATAGATAGATAGATAGATCTTAATTTCAGACCTAAGGGTCTTTTATATTTGGACATATGCCCTAATATAACCGACTAGGTTGAACGGGACGCGCCTCGACAAAACGAGGCAAAAGTTTTATATAAAAAAAAAAAAAAAGATAGATCAGTCTGGTTTGAATTTTCCAGGGGAGTTTACTAAGGTAAGTTTATATGTTTAAGGGAAAGAATTACCGCAAAAATATTAATATAAATTCAAAAGTGGTTTATTACTTATTTTAATCTATTAATAATTTAAATTTTCTTTTTTCGCAGTATATTTGTATGTAGTTCGTGAGACATATTTCATATTTTAGGTACGGTAATCTTGTTGGTGTCTTATTACTTCTTATACATTTTACAAGAGCAGGCTAGGTATTCAATGATTTTTTTATATTTGCATATGTAACTTTTAATGGATAATCAACGACACCACAAAGGGTGTTTCTTCGTCGTACAACAAAACAGATCCAAGCCTCAGAAATGAGGTATCATAGGAAGGTTACTGAAATAACAAGAAGAGACATAGTCCACAACCAGACGATAAATAATGGCATAAAAATCTGCACCACCAACATCAGCTGCATTTTTAATGCAAAACACTCCCCAGATAGCCAATGACGTACCACAAGACACAAACAACATGCCTTTACTCGGATCTGACACAGAAGATATGAAAAACGACAATTTTACAGGCTACGTAAGCAAGAGGAAACAGAACAAAGAAAAACCGAAAACAGATTAAAGTCAGGAGAAGAATTACGCAAACATCCCCTCAGCCCACTCTGGCTGATACCAATATCACCACCGATATCAACAACCAGCAAAACAAGAGCACAAGTGGTTGTGATGCAGACATACCACTCCGAGGAGATGCCCCTCTTCCTGGGCAGCGATGACTACAGAGGATTACTATGACCCAGTGTTATCAATAGACCTTCTAAAAACGAAAAAGAACTTCTTTCCCAAGCGCGTTGCGCATTACACAGACGACCCAGACTTACAGAAGGGAAACTCGTGATGTTTAAAGACATTAAGAACTTGGTAACCAAAATAATACGTATAGATATAAATTCAAGTACAGATAGAGGTACAGGATATATAGTGGATACATATATGTGCAAATGGATATACACAAGTATGTATTTACAATTTTATAACTCTCGATTCTTTCAAGACATCCTTTCCTTTTGTAGTATCTTGACCCTTATTTTTTTCTACTTTTTGTTTTTCACATCCTTTTCAATTTCACAACCACACCCTTTCCTCCAATAGTCCCTTTTGTCACTTATCATCTTTTAATCCTTGTCCCAAGTCTTGTGTTTTTCTTTTCTTGTGTGGACATTTTTCCTACATCCATCAACCTTTCTTTACCCACACAGTTGCTTAAGTACTTTTCCTCTTTCCTAGAACTGACTGCACCTGCTCTATGCAGTAGTAAGGGAACTACATACTCCTTTTTATTTATGTAAACGGTTAAGGAAGTAATGTTTTGGGTTTTCATGGCGCACACCTTTTTGCACCCCCACTCTTCGCCCTTTAGTTTAAACCTTTTGTCATTAAACATAAACGGATTAAATAATAAACTAAACTCCCTGGTAAAACTAATTAAAAAATACCAACTAGATTTTTGTTTGTGTGTGCACGAAACTAGAGTTGTTTCAGACTTCCGGGCCAAACAAATCATAACAAAATTAGGTTTAAGAAACGGGTGGTTTAGTATAGGGACATCACACACAGGTGTTGCGATCTTACAATCATCAGAAGACTGGGAAATAACACGCCATAACATGGACACTAACGGCAGATTAGTTTCTGTCCAAATACACAATAAACAAAGTGAACAAAACACATTCTAATTAATCAATATATACGCTCCCAGTCAAAGAGCAAACCAGCCAGCTTTTTATGGAGAACTCTCTGACGTTTTGTCACTACACTACAAATGAGGGAACTTAATTTTAGGAGGGGATTTTAATTGTGTCATGTCTGACCTAGATCTTGCCGGTCGAACCTTACAAACACAGAACACACATGTAACTAAGAATCAGACATCTCAGTCGAAGATATTACAAACTATTTTAGAAGAGCATAGTCTAAATGATGCCTTTAGAAGTGTTGAACCAAATAATAGATCGTACATTTACATAGATAAGACAAACCCGAGCTTACGAGGAGCATCTAGGATAGATACATCAGATATTTACAAGGTACAAGAAACACAACATGTTAACAACACACTTGACTTCACAGACCATAAAGCGGTTTATACAGTGTTAGGTATAGGGACGCCCATTATAACATATAAAAGATCCCCACATTGGAAGTTTAACAACAGTTTACTTAAACATGATTTCTTCACAAAGAAAATAACGCAGCTCATATTAGGATACACAGAACAGACCCCTGAACAAAATATTGCAAGATATTGGGAATTATTAACAAACACCATAAAAGACAGGACATAGGCCTTGGCCACCTACATATACAGGTCATCCAAAACACAAGAAAAGATATTAGAACAAGCAATCAAACTGACAAACAAATAGACAAAACCAACGAGGTTATCCAGACGTTGCAAGACCAGTTAGAACAACATAAACAACACACATATAAAGGTGCAATGTTGAGAACGAAATACAACACTAGAGACTCCAAACAAACAGTACTTGGCAATAGAACAGAACATTCAACAAAATAAACAGATCCGCCAAATACGAGATACAAATGGACACTTGCAATCGAACAACACAAACGTATGTCAGACCATCTTGGAATTTTATAAACAGTTATACACCAAAGAAGAAACAAGAACAGACGTACAAAACATGTTTCTACAGTACACAAAGCCTCTCACAGAACAAGATAGTAGAAATTTAGACCAAGTTCTAACACTCGAAAATTTGCGAGACGCAGTAAACACACTAAACCGAGATAAGACCCCGGGTCCAGACGGCCTTACATCAGAATTCTATACTTTCTTTTTTCCCGTTCTCGGACCACTATTAATGAAAGTTTTTGAGAAAACCCTTCAGAAGGGCGAACTTCCTGAAAGTTTAAATCAGTCGTACATAGTACTCTTACCAAAAGACAAAACAGACAGGAAACTACTAAAAAATTACAGACCCATATCACTTCTAAACACTGACTATAAAATTCTAACTAAAACTCTTACTAATAAACTAAAACCATTCATGCATATCCTAACTCATGACGACCAACAGAACAGCGTTCCAGCAGAGGAATGTCAGTAAACATACACACTTTTGTAGATACTTCATTATTTACGCGTCAGACAAGCAGCACGAGGCCGCTATTTTATCGTTGGACAAGGAAAAAACTTTTGATAGGGTATCCCATTCTTTTTTACACAAAACTCTGTTCGCCTGTAATGTAGGGCCATGCTTTAGAAAATGGATAGAAATTATATACAAAACACCCGAAAGTAGACTTTTAATGAATCACACAATCACAGAACCTTTTATTTTAACTAGGTATGTTAAACAAGGGTGTCAACTCTCACCCTTGTTATATGTACTTTCAATAGAACCCGTGTTAGAGAAAATTAGACAAGACACAAACATCACGGGGGTTTTCATTCCAGGACAAGGTCAAAGAAAATTAGCCGCCTACGCGGACGACACGATATTTTTCCCAACCAAAATTTCATCGGTATGGAAAAACTTGTTAGAGAAAATAAAAAACAGACTAGAAAGACAAAAATAAAAAACTGCTACAATTTTCGGAAGATCGGTTTTAATCAACACCTTTATTTTACCTAAATTGATTTACATAGCAAATGTTCAAACCATTCCTCAAGAAAGTATTACACCAATAAACAAACTCATAAGAACATTCTTATTTCAGAATACTTTACACTGTATAAAGCATAAAACGTTAATACAACCCAAAGATAGAGGTGGAGTATCTTTACAAGATATATCAACTAAAATAAAAGCTTTAAGAATCAAGTACATAGGAGAAATCGTTAAAATCCTGAACAATACCCCCTGGCTCATTATTATATTGGTCTGAGATTATCTAACGTGTGTCGTTACAAAAATAATCAACCTCATTATTTTGGCACTTTACTACGGTTCTACAAACAATGCATACAAAGCATACAAATACACACACCTTTATTACAACAAAACACACGTTCCATTTACAGGAATCTCATTAGTGCACAAGAACCCTCATTAGCGACAAGGATAAAACGTGGGTACAATTATTTCATAACTGATTACCAACATATTTTTAGGAGCCTACACGAGTTACCACTTGCTCCACCCACAAAGGAAGTCACCTTTAGATTATTATATAGCATGACACCCATTAGGCAATAACTTGTTGCACAATGGAAAAACCTCCCAAAATGCAAATTATGTAACACCAATAGACAGGAGATAGATCATTTGTTTTTTTTACTGTACTCGTAGTACGGTTACTTCTACAATAGAAATTTTGAAAAAGGAATTGACGGTTTACATTCCACGCAGTATTGACATGCATAGAGTTATCATGCTGAATTCCCTACCAAAGTGTACACAACAAGTAGAATGTGGTAAAGTGGGATGATATAAATATTTATAGGGGACTTAGTGTACTGACTGAGATCAGCTGTGAAGGTATCTGTATCTAATATGTGTAGTGTTTTACAGATAACCTTACTTGCTGCCACATATTTATGTCTCAGTCAGAATTATTCTGGAATATTGTGTTGGTAACGTTATATGTCTAGGGTTATGCAAATGATGAAGTGTAAGTCACCACAACAACAAACAGATAAACAATTTAATTATTCCACCATACTTGACAATACTGTGACACTCACAAACAGTCAACACTCTAGAAGACTATCTTAAAAGATTCAATGATAAATTTCAGATATATACAGATGTATTGATTTTTTCTACAATAGTGATCTTGATTCAACTACACAGTGAACCAGGCAATATTATAACATGTAATTACAAATATTATGTACACAGATATAAATGTGGTCTTTGCATTGACATACAATATTAGTAATCTATGTGTGTGAGTTGTGATGTGGTAATATGAGGTAATACTGGTTTTGTTCTTCAAGATATGTTCTTATTGGTCATCATGACTGCATGTGCTTGTGTATGTTGGAACTAGTATTGGAGATGGTCTCAGTTCCGAACATTAAACAATTAATTGCCCCTCTTTAATTAATACAATTCATTTTAAAAGGAGGGGTACAAATTGTTGAGCTCTGTTGGCCACGAAGGGCTTAACTTTCGTGATGGCGGCAGGCAAAGACTCCTCTGCTAGACTTCTTCACTGGTTCTGAAGACACCTCACTGGTTACTACAGGGACCAAAGAGTATGTTGTAGCCTCTGGATTCAGCAAACGCTCAGACCAGGTGCGGCTTCAATAACTAGGACCACAGTCCCTGAAACAAGAAGGATGTACCTCCTACTTCAGAACTAATTTATACTATCTGGCTAGACTGAGCACAATACATCACAAACACAGAGTTCAGAGCTTTAGTTTAACTGCTATCTTCTTCTGAAGCAGTTTACTCCAGTATTAACCTCCCTAATGGTTACTACGCCTCTGCACTTTCAGCTATAAGTCCTTCCATGTCATAAGGTAGGTGTCAGTGTACTATGTGGTAATTCCATGTAGTTTGACTTTTCTCCGACACCTTCTGTTCAGGTTGGAGCAATATATATATATATATATATATATATTATATATATATATATTATATATATATATATATATATATATATATATATATATATATATATATATATATATATATATATATATATATATATATATATATAGGCCTTGCCTTATGTTCGTTACTGAACTGCACACATATACAGACATAAATTATCAATGTACATTCAATTTTCATTAAAAAGAGATCAAATATTTCAACCTACCACAATTCAAGAAATAAACACAGATACGTTGACTAGCAATGAATGTAGGCACAAATACTGGCACAAATTCCCATCTGCTTATGTTCCAGGCTTTTATTTAGCAAAAATATGAGCTGGCTTCAACGCACTGTTGCTTTATCAAGCTTATTTGAACTAGTGGTCTCGAACTAACGCTATCAATTAACTATATTAACAGACCTAACCAATCAGGCCATTTCTACCCCATCGTTTGAAAAAAAAGTACTCTTACTTCCGTCTCCCTTGACAACAAAAGATAGCATTTATAGTCCGACTAATCGTGTTTAGCCTTACATATCATTCCCTCCAATCAATTCAAATGTAACTTGTGGCCTATTTCCGTACAATGGTGGTTTAAAATTCTGCCACTGAGCGACTCCGAGTTTTTAGGTTGTCTGACACCCTCATTATTTTCTTTTGCCTATAATTTATTAATTCCTGGACTATTTGCGTAACACTTAACATATTCTGTGTCAGCAAGCCCTAAGGAATCCAAATATCTCAATCTAAGGGAGCTAGGTGGCTGCGTTCAAAATGTGCATTTTCTACCACCTCCTGTTCACTTCAATCCCCATGTGGTGTCTGGGTACTGTCATGTTTTCAAACGTAAATCCATCTAATGTCATCTTTCCTAATAAGCGTTTTCCAGTTTTTTTAAAACCTAACTCTGGGAAGGGTAGTGTTTTTATCACTGTCCGTCTGAAAAAAAGTTAGTGCATGTGGCCTTACACGCGTGATAGTAGTAATTGTATATCGCGTTACGCTCGTTAGGGGTGGCATTAATATAGCGAGACGCGTGTTTAGTGTTGCTAGCGTTCCTGATTTTCAGCCCTCCCTTCTTTCCATCCTACATCCATCTGTCCATTCGTAGTGTAATTAATTTAGGTCATACGCAGTGTGCCTCTCAATGTTTTTTCTTAGAAATGCAATACCCGTTTTAATGTGTTGTGGAAACGCTTGTATTATGCAGTGGCTTGTATTTAACGTGGAAACGTTACAATTTGCAGACAAAGCATAAACAAAGGGGATTTCGAGTACTGTCATTGTGACAGCACTGTTCTTTATCATTCTTCTTCCTTTTATAGAATTTATTTGTTAGGCTTTACATTTACTTTTTAATTTATATATGTGGATTAGAATTTCTCACGACATAGAACTGAAACTGTTGACTCTGCTAGAGGAATTTAAATAATTAGTCTGGCTATGTAGGAACTGCGCGGTGTATGAAGGGAAACCGTACAACGCCCACTTATTCTCATAATTATACCTACAAAGTTTGAAGGGATTGGAAGGGGGGGGGAAGAAAATTAATTTCAACCCAGAACTGACTGTACATTTGTTAAATAATGATAGCCATGTTTGGCTTTATGGATGCAATTTCCAATGTGTGTGTGAACGAGTTTATGTGAAAACTTTCTTTTAAGTGTGCCAGTGAGTGCGAGTACGCGTGAGTAGTTATATTAATTATAAAATGTACTGGTTTTAGTTAATTGAAAAAGAAATACAAATCAAGAATCAAAAAACGGAATGAATGTATGTATGTGCGTGTATGTATATATCAGTATATAGGTGCAGATTCCAGGCTTTTTCTCTTCTTCATGTTCCTTCTTAAATGCTTTGACTCATTTCGGAGTGTCTAAACAGTAGTTCAAGTGTACATGTGAAAGTGTGAGCAAGTGTAAGTTTTTTTATATGTAAAATACTATGAACTAAATAGGAATTTGATTAACTCTAAACCAATTTTATTTTTTATTCTTCTTTAAAATTAAATTAACTTTATTTATTCCACTGTTACTCTTTAAACCTATATAAAATCTAAATTACTTATTTTTAAAATTTTTTAAAAGTATTTGTTTATTCAATTATTCCTTTTATTTTTTAACTTGTTTAAGTACACAATGGAAGTGAGAGTGCGCACGAGGTTTCATATGTAATATGCAATGTATTTTTCTTGTATTTCATGCAAAATGTACCTGTTTTTGTAAAGTGGAAAGAACGACAAATAAAAGTTAAAAAAAAAAAAGAAAATTCTTAAAAGGTCTATTACTTGGCCGGCATCTTTGCCGCAATACGTCACTAAAGTCATTGCCCCTGGTGAAATAAAATATACAGAACCTCTAGATCTTACGCTGTTTCATTAGCGCTTTGTCGATGGAACACTGTTTCTATTGTATGCCATATACCCGTTATACGCTTAAACAATTCTATCTTTACAATGTATGCTAAATTCCATGGAAGGCAGGAATATAACTTTCACATCGTTTTCCTGAAATAATAGAAAACATTCCTGGAATTGAAAGAAAGAAGAGCCAGACTGCAACAGAGAGAAAATCCATAGCAACAAAATACATAGAGAAACATTACCCACGCAACACCTGGACACAGATGGATCAGCAACAAATGCAACAGAAAACGAAGGTGGAGGTATCTTTCTGACCTTAATTACTGGTCCACAAAAAAAGCTGTCAGTGGCAACAGGACAATTCTCATGTAACTACAGAACAGATGTAGAGGCTCTGAAAACTGCAGCAGAGGTTATAATGACAATGTAAAGCACAAAGAGACAAGTTGCTTTCTTTACCGATGCATTGTCAGTAATTGCAACGTTGAAAAGCCAAAATAATGCAGACCTGGATGACCTAAGAATAGTGCTCCACAAACTATGTCAACGATTCAAAAGAGTTGTGATCCAACGGATCCCATCTCATTGTAACATCCCCGGCAATGAAGAGGCTGACAAAGGAAGGTGGAAAGCTACATCAGCCAGGTTCAAGAATAACTTTCAAGGAGGTAAAGAGTTTTATCAAAATCAGATACAGAAACAAATAGAATGTACGAGCATCCAGGTCCCACACAGAATGATTCATACCACCAGCTCAACAGAAGAGAATAAGTGGTAATATTCAGACTCCGCACTGGCCACAACAGATTGGGATACCATCTATTCAACAAGCTAAAGATAGGAACTGGCGATGAGTGTAACTGTAGCACTGATAAAATGAATGCTGAACATCTGCTTTAAAGTCGCCCAACATATGCGGAACAGAGAAAGCGCTTATGTCCTACACCAGTATCATTCGTGAAAAAGCTCTACGGAGATTCAACTAGCCTCAAACTGACTACTTCTTTCTTTGACAACATTCAAGTAGACGTCTGAGAGTGTACGAAGAAGAAGAAACATCCTCATCATGTTGATTTATTGAGGTGGGAAAGCTAAGAATTATTGCTATTATTAGCATTATGAAGCGATATCCCAAAATGGAATACAGTTCTGCGGTAATCCGTAACATAGAACAAGATCTTAATTGCTACAAAGTGCTGCTTGACGAGAAAAAGAAGGTGGCAAAGCGAAGCAAGATCGATTCTGTTCTTCTTTTTTTTTTTTTAAAGACTCCCCAAATATCTGCTGCTGCCATTCACCAAGTGGTTGTTCGTCCATCACGGGTGATGAAGACCACTCTGTTCATCCAATTATTTAAGAATATGTTAGGTTAGTCTATGGGTACGAAGGTGACTGAAGAGCCCGATGCGGGCCTGGAAAGATCTTGGACAGTGTGGGCAGGGAATGTTTGCTTCATGTGAAGGTTTTATTTCACGGTCCTTTCTAGCTTGTCTCCGCTGTTCCGCTGCTGCTCTTCTGGATGATTCGCATGCTGCTGCACCTTTACGAAGAGATGTGCGCCAAGCAGTTCGGTCTTGCGCAGCAGCTTCCCATGTGTCTGGGTTTATGTCAAAGGTTTTCAATGACGTCTTTAACGTGTCTTTGAAGCGCTTCTTTTGGCCACCATGGGAGCGTTTACCCTTCTGCATCTCACCATAAAAGAGTATCTTTGGCAATCGATGGTCTGGCATGCGGACTACATGACCTGCCCAGCGAATTTGTGACTGCATCAGAATAGTATCAATACTAGGGACACCAGCTCTGTCAAGAACGGCGGTATCCGGGATCTTGTCTTGCCATTTGATGTTCATTATCTTCCTGAGACAGACTGTATGGAAGTGGTTTAGCTTCTTTACGTGGCGCCTGTATACAGTCCATGTTTCACATGCATATAGCAGCACTGGAAGCACCGCAGCTCTGTACACCTTCAGCTTTGTCTGTAGACTAATGCCACTTCGATGCCAAACGTTGGTGTATAGTCTGCCAAATGTGCTGCTGGCTTTGGAGATCCTGGTGTTCACCTCATCATCAATGACAATGTTCTGGGATAGTGTGCTACCAAGGTATGTGAATCTGTTCACAACATTCAGTTTCTCACCATTAACCTTGATGACTGGCTCAGTATAAACTGTGCCAGGAGCTGGTTGGTACATGATTTCTGTTTTCTTCGTGTTGATGGTAAGCCCAAAGTTGGCGCAGGCTTCGGAGAATCTATCCACACTATGCTGCAGATCAGCCTCTGAGCCAGCATTGAGGGCACAATCATCAGCAAACAGAAGATCTCTGATGGTGTGTGATTTGACCTTGGTTTTTGCTTGAAGCCTCCTAAGGTTAAACAATTTTCCATCAATACGATAACTAATGTCGATTCCTGTGTCCCCGTCTCTAAAAGCATCAGTCAGCATAGCAGAAAACATGATACTGAACAGAGTCGGTGCAAGTACGCACCCTTGTTTAACTCCATTTGAGACGGGGAAAGGCTCTGATAGCTCACCGTTTTCCTGAACTCTAGCCTACATTCCATCATGCAGTTGCTGCACTATTGTGATAAATTTCTTTGGGCAGCCGTATTTTGCCATGATCTTCCATAGACCCTCTCTACTGACCGTGTCGAACGCCTTTGTCAAGTCGATGAAAGCTGTGTACAGGTCACAGTGCTGTTCTTGGCATTTTTCTTGTAGCTGTCTTGCAGCGAACACCATATCTGTGGTTCCACGTTCTTTCCGGAATCCACACTGACTTTCAGGTAAAAGACCTTTGTCAAGATGAGCCGTAAGGCGATTCAAAAGGATTCTGGCGAATATCTTCCCAGCGATTGATAAAAGAGAGATGCCTCGATGATTGTTGCAGTCTTGGCGATTACCTTTACGTTTATATAGATGTATAATTGAGGCATCTTTAAGATCGTGTGGGATGGTTTCACTCTGCCACATTTGCTGGAAGATCATATGAAGTTTCTCTATCAGAACTGCACCGCCATCTTTATAAACCTCAACAGGAATTGAATCGGAGCCAGGGGCCTTTCCACTAGACAGTTGACGAATCGCTTTTTTAGTTTCCTCCAGAGTTGGTACATCATCTAATGCTTCATTTATAGGAATTTGGGGCAGGCGGATGATGGCTTCGTCGTTAATAGATGATGGCTGGTTCAAGATATTATTAAAATATTCAGCCCAGCGTTGGAGCATTTTTTCCTTGTCTGTAATTAGTGTTTTTCCATCTGCATTAAGGAGGGGAAATGATCCTGATGATGTTGGACCATAGACCGCTTTGAGTGCAAGGTAAAAGTTTTTCAAGTCATGGCTGTCAGCAAAGCCTTGGAGCTCATCTGCTTTATTACTCAGCCATGAATCCCGCATCTGGCGTAGTTTATGTTGGACGATTCTACGCATGTTGTTGAAAGCGTCTTTCTTGGATGTAGATTTTGGATCATTTAAATATGCTTTATGGAGATGGTGTTTCTCAGCCAACATCTGCTTTATATCATCTGAGTTCTCATCAAACCAGTCATTTTGTTTCTTGATGGAAGGACCCAGGACCTCTGTAGCAGTGTTGTAGATCTGCTCACTTAGGGCTGCCCAATTTGTTTCCACACTTTGGCCGTCTAGCGAGATAGATTTGAGACGGTCTTCTAAGGTGTCAGTAAATGACTGTTTGATTTTTGTCTTCTTTAGTTTGGTAACATCCAGCCTCTTTTGAGTTTTCTTCCCCTGAGGGCGCCTGGCTGGTTGGATACGAATTTTAAGTTTAGATACAATGAGTCGATGATCAGTCCAGCATTCGGCACCACACATGGACTTGGTCACCCGGACATCTTGCCTGTCCTTCTTCCTAACAATTACATAGTCAATTAGGTGCCAATGCTTTGAGCGAGGGTGCATCCAGGAGGTCCTGTTGCGGGTAGGAAGTCGAAAAATGGTGTTGGTGACAAGGAGGTCATGTTCTGCGCAAGTCTGGAGGAGACGAAGTCCATTACTGTTACAGCGACCCACGCCGTACTTACCAATAGTGCCATTCCAGGAGATGTTATCTGAGCCTACTCTTGCATTAAAGTCACCAAGAATGATGAGCTTATCTGCTTTGGGAACTGATGCAATGACTGCATGTAGTTCTTCGTAAAACTTATCCTTGACATCATCCTGGTTTGTCATAGTTGGTGCATACGCGCTAATGATGGTGGCATGTTTTCTTCCATAGAACAGAGGGATCTTGACCGTCATGAGTCGGTCATTTATTCCCTTTGGGGCCCCCGCTAACTTGCTGACAATTGCTGTTTTGATTGCAAATCCAACCCCTGCTTCTCGTCTTTCTTCAGTTCCTCTTCCGCTCCAAAAGAATGTATAACCTGCACCCTTTTCGCAAAGTTGGCCCTCGCCTGCAAGTCGAGTTTCACTCAGTGCTGCTATGTCAATGTTGTACCTGGCCAGTTCTCTCCCAATCAGGGCAGTTCGTCTCTCAGGTCTGTTTGCGTTAAAGTCTTTGTCAAGTAAAGTGCGCACATTCCATGCGCCTAGAATGAGGGGGAAAAATCTGTCCTTTCTTTTTGTCGTAGATTTCCGATAGGAGAATTAAGACTAGGTTTGGTCCCTTCTGAATAGGTTTGAATAGGTGATAGACTCAGTGAGAGTTAGTGAAAGGTAATAGAATTTCCACACACGTGAGATGATAGATTTGATATAGTGGCTGTCTCTGAAAGCGAAAAGAATTCTTCTCTCTCTCACCTATCTTCTACAACAGTTGTTACAGCGTCAGACAGACTACACCAATATACATATTACGTATATTTCTATCACTCACAGGCACGCACATACACGTGACGACAGGTAAACACACAGACGTGGGAAAACTATAACCATGATATATATATTATCTAGAACGAGCTGACCAAACACGATTATTAAGTTCAAGAGCGATTTTATTATCAGGAAAAATCGGCTCACAACATCAAAGAAAGTACATCAAGGAAAATACATATACACCTAGTCATAAAAAAATCAAGGAAATGTTGCAAGGATGATAGCCCCGTTATAGTGTTAACTCTAGGTTTAGCCCGGCCCCGTTAAGAGAACAGATGATGGCGCCAGAGTCACAGATACATAGGGTTTGAGTCTAAGAGTTTCTCTTTGTTTTATCTCGTAATTATATGCACAGAGTTTGAAAAAAATCTGATTTAACCTAAGACAAAAACACAAGAACTCTAGCCTTAGCAACAAATTATGCAGATTGGAAAAAAAATGAGGACAGCAACAGGGTGTCAAAGATATAATAGTGAAAATATCACTCAGACCAGTGTACACTCATTCATTCCGCCATGGCTTCTCATTCAGGTACTCACGACTTTGCTCGCTGCCTCTTGGAACACATTGATTTTAGATTTTCACACAGACTCAAAAAAATGCAGTCTTCTGCCAAGAAGTCCCCAGTTCCAAAAGACGTATTTAACTCGGAGTCTCCGGGAACGACTACTTGGGTATGCAAATTTGTTCAAATGTCTGATTAAGTCACCTAACAATTAGTCCAGGCGCGGGAGTTAGCAGAGCACAGTGTCAATAGCGTAGGTTTCTAAAAAAAATGATGAATGTCAGGTCGGTGCCTTCTCTCAGTATAGGATTCACTTTAGTCACACCACAGATTTGTCCACAAGATATAATCTAGTCGGGAAATGATTGTTAATATTCACGCCACCAGGCAGCAAATTATATAGAGTTTCTAGAAGAAATTAAGTGCTGGCTCCAAGGTCCAGTATTTATCATTACAGTCTTTGAAAACCCGTTATAGGGATATTAGTATTTCTGTCTAACTTGCACCGTCAGATCAGTGTTACTTGAGAAAACCCACGTGGTTCAAAATAAGGACTGTCTATTTCTTCACAAGTATGGAAACTACTACTAGGTGCTGGTAAAGTTAGGGTCACCCCAAAACTTTCACTGTGTGGAGGAAAAATAACACATATAATATAATAAACAGAATCTGTACTGG
The DNA here is from genome assembly GCA_024509875.1 of Oreohelix idahoensis. Taxonomy (NCBI): domain Eukaryota; kingdom Metazoa; phylum Mollusca; class Gastropoda; order Stylommatophora; family Oreohelicidae; genus Oreohelix; species Oreohelix idahoensis. The sequence continues at coordinate 280,028 of JAMPIV010013134.1, forward strand.
TTAAAACTTACATTTAAACTTGCAAGCAGAGAGCTTTGCTTAACATTTAAACTTCCCGTGACGTAAGTTATATTTAAAAATCAGCATTCCTCATAAATTAGGAACACGTGCGTATTCCGTCACCATTCATGAGGCTGGATTCTAGAGTTTATACGTTAGTTTAGAAAAATACACTCGACTGAGTATTAGCAGTTAAATTAAATTTATAAATAGCTACAATTGCCGTTATAAGCTAGAAATTTTAATTTTATTCTGCTTTCCACTGAATGCTTCCCTAGAAAATATAATAGCCTACCACTTTATTTCTCTTCTGCGCTAAAGAAATAGATTAAAATGAATTAAGCGATTTAACACTTTAACACTCACAAAATCTATATATCTATCATATTAATTACCTCAACCACAGAATTACAGGTAGTCGCACAACTTAAGAATAAAAAATGCTGAAAATATTTCTGGAAGTCTAGAAGTTCGACAAATTGCCGAAACAAACTGAGATCTTCGCTAACAGCTATTCTGTTTACGAGCGACCTATCTACTGTGGAGTCTATGAGCGAGAATGAAATTAAAGTTTCAAACTTGGCCAATATCTTAAAATCAGACAAAGGGCCCAAACTTACTTCGCCAAGCGAAATTATCTCCCCTACTCCCAACATTTACGTCCGCTTAACGCGTGTCGTAACTGTCACCTACTGACCACGATGTACGCGTGTCAGTTTCAAATCCCAGACAGCCTGACTCCATTTCAGGGCAGTTTTCACACTACAGCTGACCATGGCCCAAGTGGGCGCCGTGTCAGTTTGGGATTTTCCAGCCAAATGTCTGGATACTGACCGGTGCAGATGTAAAGTATCACACCTCACCGGGACTAATGCCGAGAAGAAGCTCGCGCGCTCGGTGAGAATGTAGACGATTTGCTACGTCCTATGTTCCGCGAACCGACTTATCACGCCTTCTGACGCCCTGCAGCCCTGACATCTACGTAATATCGTCCTAGCGCGATTCTCAGTTTAAGAGAAAGGAAAAAGGTAAAGTTTGCGAATTATATGAGAATAATATTCGCAAAACGAATGGATGAAAAATACACAAAAAAAAAAAAAGTACAGAGATATTAAAAGAGAGAGTTTATGTGAAAGAATAGGAAGAAGATGTAGGAAATTAAATGAATATAAACCCTACGTGACAGAGCCTCCCCCCTTTAAGATATGGAAGCACTCCATGTCTACGTTATGGAGTTTAATTTCCTATAACCGTAGCTTCGGGGTGTCTGTCCTCTTCCCTCTCATCTCCCCCTCCATCTCTGTCCAATTCCTACTCAAGTCCACTCCTCAAAGTTTCCTTCCCCTGGAATGTCTCATATGCGCGCTTGAAAGAGCGTCGCCGCTTCTGACATTTTTGAAAGATTTCCTGTGATAGCGGTGGAATATCCCTGCCACTATCATCATCTTCGTCAGTTTTGGCGATCGTCAGGAGATGGTCGGAGGTTGGCACTGGTTTTTCCAAGTATCTCTTTAAGAGATTTAAATGGAAAACCTTCTCCTTTCCTTCAATAGAGATCTGGTAGTTAGCCTTAGAAATCTTTTTCAGGACGGTAAACGGCCCTTGCCATCCGATCTTCAGTTGGTTGTTCTCAGTAGGGAGTAACACCAAAACTTTCTCTCCTGCTTCCAGTTCTCTCTCTTCCGCGACTTTCCTGTATCGGTTAGCGTGCTTTGTGCGAGCTCGCTTAAAGTTAGTCGTTGCTAGGTCCCACCCTAGTTTCAACCTTTCCTTTAAAACCGACACATATTTACTTGCTGAGACGACTGTCTCATCCGCCTTCTCGTCTGTCAGAGACTGAAGTAAGGCTTCAAGCGGGCCCTTAATGGGTCTGCCAAATAAGAGTGTAGCTGGCGGAAATCCTGTGGAAGTATGAGGAGATTCTCTGTAGCCAAATAATGCTGCAGGAATACAGAGATCCCAATCTTCAGGTTTCACTTGTGCCAGCTTACTTAGCATCATGGTGAGGTTTCCATTAGCACGTTCCACGAGCCCATTTCCCGCCGGAGTATATGGCTTAGTGTGGATGTGTTGGGTCCTCAAGATCTTAACGATCTCATCCATCAACAGGTTTCGGTATGGAGATCCATTATCCGTCAACACTTGCTGAGGGAATCCCAACCGAGTGAAAATCTGCACGAGGGCTTCTGCGACATGCTTGGCATCTGCGCATGTTAGCGGGATAGCTTCTGCCCATAAAGTGCATGTATCGACTAAGGTCAGGATGAACCTGTTCCTTCTTTTAGTCCTTTCGAAAGGCCCTAAAATGTCGATCACAACCCGTTCGAATGGTGTTCCCATTATTGGCATTTCACCCATGTGGACTGGGGGTGCCCGTTGCTTGGGTGGCACACGTTGGCACTGGGCACAGGATTTGACATATCTGATGATATCAGTATTCACTCCTGGCCACCAATAATGAGTGGTTATACGTTGGTTTGTGGCGTTCTGTCCCATATGTCCGCTAAAGGGAAGAGAGTGCCCCATTTCTAGGATTTGGCTTCTGTACTGTTTCGGTACTAGGAGCTGGTTGTAACCTTGGTCAGGCTTGCCCGTTCTCCGATAAAGTACGCCATCCTCAGAAAAAATGTCCCCGTGCTGTTTGGGTTCCTTAGCCATGGGCAGTTTCCTAAAGCAGGGTGCCAAAGTAGGGTCCTTGTATTGCGCTTCTTTAAGTTCCATAGGTAACAAATTTGGCGCAGGCTCCCGTTCCTTCTTGGTTTGCCCTCTTGTAGTTACTGCTGCCACAATCGGCTCTTCCGGTTTCCCAATACACACGTATCTCCCGCCAAGTATGACTGGGTAGATGGGATCATCCATAACAGCCGCTTTGATCACACCTCTGACAAAGTCAGAGTGTATCTCCACCAATGCGATGGGAAGCGCTGTAGGTGCATCACTCTTACGAACTCCACAAAGTTTGACGGTCTCTCCTGTCTCTTGACCGGGTTTAACCAGCTTTCTGGCAACAATGCAATCATAAGAAAGCCCCGTGTCAAATAAGCAAGAAGTTTGAGAACCGTTCAAAGTAACAGTACCTCGCGTTGAGGGTCTATCCCCAACAGGTTGGGAATCACTGTCAATAATTCCGCCTTGCGAGACTGTCAATAAGCATCCGATGCGTTTCGGCTCGGTGTGCTCGGTCTGATCATATGTCCCGTGCTCAGGGGTTCTCCCTTTGCCACCTTGTCCTTTCTGGCTACGCTGCCATGTAGGGCGGTCGGGTTGATCAGACTGTTTGGGGTGGTTGGGGTACTTGTTCTTGTAGAACTTGGATTTTTCAGGAGGGGGGTTTTGAGGTCCAGTTTCTCTGTGGTTGTTTTGGTTAGAAGCCTGAGAAGATTGCTCTAGGTTATGTTTTCGAAAATGCTCCTCTGTCGGTTTCCGCTTTGTGGCCGGTAGTTCAGCCAGCGCATTGTGATAACGCTCAGACTTTTCCAAAATGTCTTCAAGTTTTTCTGCCCCCTGCTCAGCGAGAAATCTCCGGGTATCAGCAGACAAAGTGTTCTTTATTTGTTCAGTTAGAACAAGTTCCTCAAGACCTTCATAGGTAGAGGGGAGCTGCGAAAGCTCAAGGCACTTTGTTAGATATCCCTTAAGACGAGATGAGAACTGGTGAAAAGTTTCAGAATTCTCTTTCCGGCTGTTGCGAAACAGTTGCAAAAACTTGCGAGCGTTCATTTCAAAGCGCTCCAGTAACGCTTTCTTCAACACATCGTAGTCGTCTTGTTGGCTACTTTCCAGCTTAGAATAAACATCATAAGCAGAACCTTTTAGGGCCTGGGAAAGTTTCATATTCCAACGCGACCTCTCTAACCCGTACAGAGTTGCAATTTTCTCAAATTTTTCTAACCATGTGTCAATCTTCTCATTTGGACAAGGAAAAGATTCAAGAGTGAAAGACATAGCATTTAGTTGAAGAGATTGAGTGTTAGCAGGGTCAGTTAAGGAAGAATGAGGAGAAGACTCTCCATTGCTGGAGGTAGAGGCAGCACCACGACTTTGGAACTCTAGAGTTTTAAGCGCCAACTCGTGCTGTCTCTGTTCCCTCTCCTCCTGCTGTCTCTCCTCCCTCTCCTTCTCGTGCTGTCTCTCCTTCTCTTTTTCCTCATGCTGCCTCTCCTTCTCACGTTCCTCCTGCTGCATCCTGCGGATTTCCATTTCCTCATCCATCTTCTTCTGCTGTAAATCTGCGGCTGCTTTTTCCTTAGCTTCCGCTGCTTTCCTCTCCGCATCATATCTCTCAAGTTCGTCTCTGACAAATGCTTTCGCTTCTTCTCCTTCCAGTCCCTCCTCTCTCGCTTCGTCCCTGAGAAGTTGTCTAAGCTTTGCCCTCTCGGCCATATTATGTCAGTGACTGAGACACGTGGAGATAGAAAATAGGAAAAAGAATAACCTGGTTCCTACCACTTACGAGAAAAAAAATTCCAAAAAAAAATCAAAAGATGATATCCTTAACCCTGGGATACCTCCTCCAAAGTAAAATCTAACTATCGCTGCTATTATCGGCAATAAAGCACTTAATGCAAAACACGACTACGCCAACTAAATGGTAGTTAAGATTACTTCTGAAAAATAAGTTGCTACAGTGGAAAAGCAAAAGAATATTGCAAAAATTAAAGAGAAAAATAATCCCTTAATTTTTAAAAATCCACTATAAGTTCGCCCCTGAAGTCAGATCGGGTAAGGGAGGGAATTAATCTGGACAAAAAGTCCGAAACACACTCCTTAACTTAGTTCAAACGCCGTTCTGCCTCAGTACCCAGTGAATGTTATACACTCACCACTTTACCAGCATTTAGTATTACAATCAGCAGTTAACATATATCCCGACAAATCAACCTGTAACCAAAATGTATATTATTCAAAGATGCTGTGGAAAAAAAAGACTTATTAGTTTGTGTGGTCAGCACGCCCGTAAACAGATCGCTAGTCTAGGGGGTAATTTTTTAAAGATATAACAACTCACAAGACATCACACTCTTACTCTATATCAGAATACAGAATCTTAAGTTCAAAATCCAGATAGACGAGTCCACGTTTGTCGTACTCGTCTTCCTATTCTAAGTTCAAAGACCGGAAACGAGCCCTCATTTGTCGTAGATTTCCGATAGGAGAATTAAGACTAGGTTTGGTCCCTTCTGAATAGGTTTGAATAGGTGATAGACTCAGTGAGAGTTAGTGAAAGGTAATAGAATTTCCACACACGTGAGATGATAGATTTGATATAGTGGCTGTCTCTGAAAGCGAAAAGAATTCTTCTCTCTCTCACCTATCTTCTACAACAGTTGTTACAGCGTCAGACAGACTACACCAATATACATATTACGTATATTTCTATCACTCACAGGCACGCACATACACGTGACGACAGGTAAACACACAGACGTGGGAAAACTATAACCATGATATATATATTATCTAGAACGAGCTGACCAAACACGATTATTAAGTTCAAGAGCGATTTTATTATCAGGAAAAATCGGCTCACAACATCAAAGAAAGTACATCAAGGAAAATACATATACACATAGTCATAAAAAAATCAAGGAAATGTTGCAAGGATGATAGCCCCGTTATAGTGTTAACTCTAGGTTTAGCCCGGCCCCGTTAAGAGAACAGATGATGGCGCCAGAGTCACAGATACATAGGGTTTGAGTCTAAGAGTTTTTCTTTGTTTTATCTCGTAATTATATGCACAGAGTTTGAAAAAAAATCTGATTTAACCTAAGACAAAAACACAAGAACTCTAGCCTTAGCAACAAATTATGCAGATTGGAAAAAAAAATGAGGACAGCAACAGGGTGTCAAAGATATAATAGTGAAAATATCACTCAGACCAGTGTACACTCATTCATTCCGCCATGGCTTCTCATTCAGGTACTCACGACTTTGCTCGCTGCCTCTTGGAACACATTGATTTTAGATTTTCACACAGACTCAAAAAAAAAATGCAGTCTTCTGCCAAGAAGTCCCCAGTTCCAAAAGACGTATTTAACTCGGAGTCTCCGGGAACGACTACTTGGGTATGCAAATTTGTTCAAATGTCTGATTAAGTCACCTAACAATTATTCCAGGCGCGGGAGTTAGCAGAGCACAGTGTCAATAGCGTAGGTTTCTAAAAAAATGATGAATGTCAGGTCGGTGCCTTCTCTCAGTATAGGATTCACTTTAGTCACACCACAGATTTGTCCACAAGATATAATCTAGTCGGGAAATGATTGTTAATATTCACGCCACCAGGCAGCAAATTATATAGAGTTTCTAGAAGAAATTAAGTGCTGGCTCCAAGGTCCAGTATTTATCATTACAGTCTTTGAAAACCCGTTATAGGGATATTAGTATTTCTGTCTAACTTGCACCGTCAGATCAGTGTTACTTGAGAAAACCCACGTGGTTCAAAATAAGGACTGTCTATTTCTTCACAAGTATGGAAACTACTACTAGGTGCTGGTAAAGTTAGGGTCACCCCCAAAACTTTCACTGTGTGGAGGAAAAATAACACATATAATATAATAAACAGAATCTGTACTGGTTAAAACTTACATTTAAACTTGCAAGCAGAGAGCTTTGCTTAACATTTAAACTTCCCGTGACGTAAGTTATATTTAAAAATCAGCATTCCTCATAAATTAGGAACACGTGCGTATTCCGTCACCATTCATGAGGCTGGATTCTAGAGTTTATACGTTAGTTTAGAAAAATACACTCGACTGAGTATTAGCAGTTAAATTAAATTTATAAATAGCTACAATTGCCGTTATAAGCTAGAAATTTTAATTTTATTCTGCTTTCCACTGAATGCTTCCCTAGAAAATATAATAGCCTACCACTTTATTTCTCTTCTGCGCTAAAGAAATAGATTAAAATGAATTAAGCGATTTAACACTTTAACACTCACAAAATCTATATATCTATCATATTAATTACCTCAACCACAGAATTACAGGTAGTCGCACAACTTAAGAATAAAAAATGCTGAAAAATATTTCTGGAAGTCTAGAAGTTCGACAAATTGCCGAAACAAACTGAGATCTTCGCTAACAGCTATTCTGTTACGAGCGACCTATCTACTGTGGAGTCTATGAGCGAGAATGAAATTAAAGTTTCAAACTTGGCCAATATCTTAAAATCAGACAGAGGGCCCAAACTTACTTCGCCAAGCGAAATTATCTCCCCTACTCCCAACATTTACGTCCGCTTAACGTGTGTCGTAACTGTCACCTACTGACCACGATGTACGCGTGTCAGTTTCAAATCCCAGACAGCCTGACTCCATTTCAGGGCAGTTTTCACACTACAGCTGACCATGGCCCAAGTGGGCGCCGTGTCAGTTTGGGATTTTCCAGCCAAATGTCTGGATACTGCCCGGTGCAGATGTAAAGTATCACACCTCACCGGGACTAATGCCGAGAAGAAGCTCGCGCGCTCGGTGAGAATGTAGACGATTTGCTACGTCCTATGTTCCGCGAACCGACTTATCACGCCTTCTGACGCCCTGCAGCCCTGACATCTACGTAATATCGTCCTAGCGCGATTCTCAGTTTAAGAGAAAGGAAAAAGGTAAAGTTTGCGAATTATATGAGAATAATATTCGCAAAACGAATGGATGAAAAATACACAGGAAAAAAAAAAGTACAGAGATATTAAAAGAGAGAGTTTATGTGAAAGAATAGGAAGAAGATGTAGGAAATTAAATGAATATAAACCCTACGTGACACTTTTTCTTATATGTCGACCGCCGAAGTAGGGTACCCACCAACCGCGGTAAGCTGGTTAGGTAATGGTGAAGCAGGCAATGTTTAGGGCACCTTTTCTAGCCCCTTCCTCATGCCATGGAGGTGAGCAGTACTTTCCTAAAGAGGGCTGCTCAGACACTCAGGGGGCTGCCGAATCCCACTGCTGCTCCGATCAGTGGAAGACGACCATATGGCCTGAGCCGCCTGTGTGTAGGTCTGCGACTACGACTGCCAGCGTACCCACGCCTGCCGCTTCGCCGCTCGCCCATCGCCATGGGACTTGTTGTGAGTGGATGGATGAATGGATGAATGGATGAAAGAGTGACTTGCGCGGTGATTTGGATTAAAGTGAGGAAGAGTTGCGCTATTCGTCGACCTCACTCTCTCGCCTGGGTCCATCTCAATCCAGTGGCAAGACAAGTCAAGACGACTGGAGATGACGTCAGGTGCAGTTTATGACCAGGGCTTTCTACGTGCCTCGCCGTGCTCCTTACGCTCCACAGCGCATTGCTGGTAATCGCCGTCATGCCCGTTGAACCAACAGGTGGTTTCTTCCACGCAGTCTATCGAATCCAGTCTTAGCATGCATGGGTAGGCAGACCCTAACTCACCGAAGGTTTATAACCATTCGGCTACCCTCACCTAGTTTAGCCGGCCTGTCAAAGCCGTTGTCCGGGGGTGGCCGCTGTCGCATGCTGACAGCTACGAGGAGCCACAGGTGAGAGCTGGATGCCAGGTTTGGACCAAAGGTGGCTGAGCTGCCCTGAAAAGGGCATGACAGCTCCTTCACCAGAGGTACTACCATTACCTGACTTCCCAACACCCCCAAGTAGAGGTGTCTTCAACATCAGAAAAAAGACAAGGTTTAATTACCTAAAATATTTTCTGCTAACCAGTCGTCTGATGATGATGACAGCTCCGGCATGACATCTGTATCCAAAAGCGACGGAAGTAGCAGCGATTAAAGTCCTATAATATTTTGTATATATTTTTGTAAGTACAGTACATATGTTACCGCATACGATGAAGGGGGGAAACTGCGAGATATACAAATACAGTGGGCATAACTGCGAGATATACAAACACAGTGGGCAAATCTGAGAGATATACAGGGTGATCTAGAAGTCTCTCCACAGTGGGTTCAGTGCTTTATTAATATGAATGTAATATGTTACGATACAGTAAACAGTATTATTTTAATTGACTTTAATTAGATTTACTTTACAGCAAGTCCATCCGCGGTAGTTGTACGGTCGTAGTTCTGCGCATCCGCTCACGCGCATCATAATGCATGCGCTGTATTTTACACGGGTGGAGGACATTAGTAACATATAAGGAAGGGAAACCCGAGGCCTGTAAACAGTAAATAAATATTAGACAAACATAAAGGTATGTTTTCAGGCACTCGTAAGAAATAAAGAAGTAGAACACTAGACAACAGAAAAACAACAGACGTGAGTGGCTTACCCAGGATTCGAACCCCGGACCTTCCGTACGACAACACGCCTAGCTATACAAGCGAATCACACAATACTCACGGCCAGCTGGCCATCCCCCCAAAAGGATGCTTTACTGACTGGTCATTAGTGCGAAACACAAGACAACACCGGAAGTTTACAATGGGCAGCTTAGCCTTATTAATGACGCAATCACTTCTGTCGTTCCCCTATTAATCAGTATATGTTAGTCCACACAAGACAAAGACCTTGATACTGTGTCTAGTAAATGATAGAAGACTTAAGAACAGTAGTATAGAACAGAGGGTAGGTTTCTGGTATTGTATAAACATTTATAACATATAAGGAAGGGAAACCCGAGGCCTGTAAACAGTAAATAAATATTAGACAAACATAAAGGTATGTTTTCAGGCACTCGTAAGAAATAAAGAAGTAGAACACTAGACAACAGAAACACAACAGACGTGAGTGGCTTGCCCAGGATTCGAACCCCGGACCTTCCGTACGACAACACCGCCTAGCTATACAAGCGAATCACACTATCCTCACGGCCAGCTAGGCATCCCCAAAAAAAGATGCTTTACTGACCGGTCATTAGTGCGAAACACAAGACAACACACTGTATAATAGGGGAACGACAGAAGTGATTGCGTCATTAATAAGGCTAAGCTGCCCATTGTAAACTTCCGGTGTTGTCTTGTGTTTCGCACTAAAACCGGTCAGTAAAGCATCTTTCTTGGGGGATGCCTAGCTGGCCGTGAGGATAGGGAGGACATTAGCACTGTAGCGCCTTGTGTGTCCCTGACTACGGTAGTATGCTAATCGTCGAGTAAATAAATATTTACTCACGTCTGTTGTTTTTCTGTTGTCTAGTTTTCTACTTCTTTATTTCTTACGAGTGACTGAAAAACAAACCTTTATGTTTGTCTAATATTTATTTACTGTTTACAGGACTCGGGTTTCCCTTCCTTATGTGTTATAAACGGTCGTGAAGCTCACTTTTTTCATTGACGTTTTTGAAAACAAGTCAAGAAGAGTTGCTTTGTGTCTGTAGAATGACAGAAGACACTTCCAACACTTGCTCTAAAGTAAATCTAATTAAAGTCAATTAAAATAATACTGTTTTTTGTTATACTGTATCATAACGTGTTACATTCATATTATTACTTAACCCACTGCGGAGGGACTTCTCGATCACCCTGTACAAACACAGGGGGCATAACTGTGAGCAGTATGAAGTCTGAATCTTGGTGTTCAACGATGATACAGCAAAAAAAAAAAAACAATATAGCTTGTGGAAAAGGGTCACGGTAGATCTATAAATACAGGTGAGCGAATTCGTACGCTCTCTTCTCTTTTCCTTCCGTTTGTGTTTAGGTTACTACACGTTTTCTAGCAGTATTAACGTGGGTTTAACCATAATGCCCATAGCTTGTACTTACGGGCTATAACCAAGCTAGGAGAAGAATCGAGGAACAAGCAGAAATATTATTAAGACTATATCCATTAGACATCGTTGTTTCCATTGATCATCGAAAGTAAAGTACATCCAGACCCGTGATATTTAATTAATATAATGAAGTAAAGAGTATAGTCGTCAAGAAGATGTTTCTTTTTACAAACGAAGAAATCGTCGAAGAATACGCCACTATGTGTTAACCGATATATTGTGTTTGTGTAGACCAGGACTGCAACCCATGAGCTTTTTGGATCTACGTTAACGCGATATTCAGCCCTTTGGGACCTAAGACATTCTTAGAGTGTTTTTGGTTTCTTTCCATTATACAGTGTAACAAAGCTGTTCATGAACACTCGTATATATGAACCTTGCAAAAAAAAGTGTTAAGTGTCTTTAATGACTTGATGTTTGCGACTGAAAGACACCAGAACGAAGCCGCATTCTCATCAGAAAGAACATACCAGGGGTGCACACAATTATATAGATTGCTGGAAATCAACGTCTAGGGCGTATAGCCTTTCAGATCGCTGAACGCTTACAAGAACACATAACATGACTATTTAGTGCGACCAGAGATAAACATTGTTGAACATTTCAACAATTACAAACAGCATGTGTGCTGTTACAATTTCGACTACATGATAAGAAGCTGTTTGAACTTTATCAGATACTTTAACTGTTTGTTAAAAATAGCGTACTTATTTTGTTTGTTGTTCAACTAACCTTTTGAAACAGCTCAAATTTTTATTCCCTATATGTGCATGTTTAATGTTCAGATGTCTTCAATTTACTAGGAACCATGGCTTCGTTGGAAAGTTTGTCACCGCACACAACACACAATGGCTGATGACAATCTTTCTCTATAGACCAATTAAATCCCAGACTTAAATAGATGTCCAAGTACTGTCTACGAACTTTAGATTTAGAAATCTTACTCGGTGTTGGCTTGACCTCGTCCAAACTGATGTTTTCATTTCTGCAAATACTAGTCATGCTGTCATGGTTACTATTTTCTTGGACATGTTTTCTTGTAATAAATCTATCCATGCCAGTTAGGGTATCTACTTTTAATAAAGTTTTAAAACGACAAATCGAATGTACTAAATATGTTTTACACAGTTTTACAAATCAAACACAGGCAATAAACAACACGCTGATCACTGTGTTAATTGTACAATGACTAGCAATAACCCGTCAAACTTGACGGGTTTTTCTTTTTTTCTCCTTCTTTGTTCGTCCTGAAAAGGACGTTGGTTGCGTTGTGTCCGTTTACAGCAAAGCTGCGATATTTGCGACTTTCGGCCGACACATTCAACTTCAGCACATCATTTTTCGGACCGGGTTACCCTTCCCTCTTTGATCCCTACTCACTCCGCCAGACTGCAGTGATGCAGCCTGTTTCCAGGACCATCACTTGGAGGTGGAGTAGGGTCTTTGTCAGCTCTGGTTCGCTGACCCTGACGCAAGCAGTCTAGCCATGGGTCGCTGACTAAATTCCTCACTCTTGAGGCGTCTTAGGTCCCGACCGGTTTTTCCGTTCCCAGATGAGCAGATAGAAGTACATTCTTAGAGTGTTTTGAGGTTTTTTCCATTATACAGTGTAATCAAACAGTTCATGAACACCGTCATTTGAACGCTTTTCTTTGTTGATTGTAACTGTTTTCGGGAGAGTATATATAATGAAAACAATACAATTTTTCAACACGGTTGCATTCCTCAGCTGTGACCAACGTAAACACGAGCGAGAATTATGTTATTTTAGATTCAATTTAAAAGTTCTTTGATGACAACATTTCGTCTGAAAGTGCTTGAATTGTTTTCAAAGAGTGTTCCCTCATAAAAAGTGGTTTTAATAAAAACTTTCAAGTTTTCATGATTGTTACATTGGGTGAGGGCTCATGCAAACCAAGTTTTACGCACTTTTTCTTTGTCGTGAAAGAATAAATTTAAAAAAAATTAAAATAAAGCCAAAGTATTTGTTTTAAATAACACCCACGCCGCGCACGTTGCACACCGTGCGTTGCGCACTTTTTTTTCTAGCGTGAGTTACTATTTTGAGTGAGACCGACCGACGTAACAGTCATCGGTAATTATGTTAGTTGGGATGGGATGGGATACAACACGAATTGCACGCGCATGCGTAAATTATCAATTTCATCTACCTTACCGCTCTTTCTGATACGAAATTTAATTACGTTCAAATGGAACTACTTTGCTTTGTCGATAACCTTTGAACGTTGTTCACGCGCCTCTTGCGTTTTTGTAATATCATGAAATTTTGAATTATATTTATTTTTGCTCAAAGCAGTTAATAGCTCCAATTATTATTGAATGAATTCAAGCTGTAAGATCAGTTTTCTACATGACATCATCATTAAAAATATACTTCACATAGTAAATTTATAAAATTTTTGCTGCACACTTTGATAGGCTCTAGATAGACAGAAACAAATACTGATACGGTCACAGTGACACTAAAACTAGCAGAGGCGGGCAGTCAGGTAAATTGAGAGACAGACGGACAGAGAGACTGACAGACTAACAAATAGACAGACAGACAGACAAACAGAGAAAGAAAGAGAGATAGATAGATAGACAGATAGATAGATAGATAGATAGATAGATAGATAGATAGATAGACAAACAGGCAGGCAGACAGACAGACAGACAGACAGACAGACAGACAGATAGATAGATAGATAGATAGATAGATAGATAGATAGATAGATAGATAGATAGATAGATAGATAGATAGATAGATAGATAGATAGATAGATAGATAGATAGATAGATAGGTAGATAGATAGATAGATAGATAGATAGATAGATAGATAGATAGATAGATAGATAGATAGATAGATAGATAGATAGATAGATAGATAGATAGATAGATAGATAGATATAATCTATCACAGTGTACTATCAAGGAAAAAGATAGAACACGCCTGACATTCACTATAGCCCACCTTCAACACTGATCCGACCCTTGACGTGAATGTAAAGGTCATGTTGTGTTATCAGGTCTATAATGTAACAAGTAAAAAATAAAGCCACTGCTCTATCGTGCATGTCGTAAGTAGAGGATCTAGCTAGAATTGTCCATGTGCTTTTTTAAAAATTGTTACGGGAATTAATTGAGTTTTTAATTTTTATTTTACAGGGAGGTAACCAGAATAAAAACTAAAAATAAGTATTTAGAGGCCACATTTAAGTTAATTTTTTTTTTCAATGCAAGTCATCTAAAGCAATTGTAATATTTAAATTGTTTTGTTTAATAGTAAATAAATTTTTTTTTTTTTAAATCTAAAATTTGTGCATTTCTCTTTACATGAGACGCACTCCATTTTTTTATATATCCACTTCTCAGGAGCCTTAATTCTTTCTTCCAACTGCTTGTTCAGTGTCCATGTTTCTACGCCATACAGAAATGAAGACTATATATAACACTTGATGGCCCTTAGGTTTGATTTTTGAGGTAGTTTGTTTCATGTATTTGTCTCATATTTGTAAATGTGACTTTGGGCATGAATATTCCCATCTTAATTTCCGCCGTTCTGTGTTTATTAAACGACACCATGAAATGAGAAACTCCAATATTTTCCCATTATTTATAATGTTGTCCACTTTGCTAATTATCATAGATATAGTTTTCTCAGTTAATATTTATAATATTCATATTTACGACTTCTGCAATTCACATGATTCACTAGCTCTTGCTAATTCCTATTCACTGTCAGCGAACTAAACTGTGTCCTCTTCGTATCTAAGGTTGTTAATAGATCTTCCACCGATGTTCAGTCCTGGCATTCCCTGTATCTGTTTGAACATTTTTTTTCTGTGTAGATATTAAATAGGTAGTGGACCAGCATGCACCATTATTTTACACCTTTTCTTGTGTCTATATATGGCGAGAGATTCCTTCCAGATCTTACAGTCTCAATTTGTGTCCAGTACAAGTTACTCATTATTTTTATGTCTTTTCCACCAAAGCTTATATCCTCAGGTATTCCACTGTTTTATCATAACTGACTCTGTCAAAAAAATGTATTATAATCAACGAAGCACATATAAATATTTTTCGATCTCTATATATTATTCTGCTAATGTGTGTTTACAACATATTGATTCTCTTATGGTTGTCGGTGATATGTCGGTGCTCGCTACTCTGAGCTTTACGCTACAGAAAATACCTTTACGCCTGCAGCCCTTGATGATGACAAATGTCTGCCAACTATGGAGGAGCTGGATGCCGAACGAACATTAGAGGAACTCAGCAAGGCCATTGATAGCTTGGCCTCTGGCAAAGCACCAGGCAGTGATGGGATTCCTCCTGAAATGCTGTAAGAACACGCTATTACATCCCCTGCATATGGTGCTGTGCCAGTACTGGGAAGAGACAACTATTCCTCAAGACATGCGAGATGCCAAGATTGTAACATTGTATAAAAATAAAGGAGACAGAAGTGATTGCAATAACTACAGAGGCATCTCTCTTTCTAGTATTATTGGTAAGGTTTTTGCGGGAGTCATCTTAATGCGACTACACAAGTTAGTTGAGCGCATATATTCAGGGTCACAGTGTGGATTCCGAGCAGGTAGATCAACAACAGACATGATCTGTTCTCTCCGCCAGCTTCAGGAAAAATCAAGAGAGCAGAAAAGGCGTTTATATATCGCCTTTACAGACCTCACAAAAGCATTTGACCTGGTTAGTAGGGATGGACTCTTCAAAATCCTCCTGAAAATAGGCTGCCCTTCTAAAATGCTGGAAATGATAAAGTCATTCCATGACGACATGAAGGGAACAGTCCAATTTGCTGGAAGCACATCACAACCCTTTGACATACGAAGTGGCGTTAAACAAGGATGTGTTCTGGCTCCAACCCTCTTCGGGATCTTCTTTGCCTTACTCTTGAGACATGCAATCAGAGACGCAGCTGAAGGAATACGCCTACACATTAGGTATATGGCTGCCTGTTTAATCTCGCAAGGCTGAAGGCAAAAACAAAGGGTCACTATAAGAGACTTGTTGTTCGCTGTTGACGCTGCAGTCGTCACTCAAAGCCAACTGGAGCTTTAGAGCTTGATGAATCGCTTCACACAAGCATGCAAAGACTTTGACCTCACAATAAGTCTGAAGAAAACAAATAAGCTGAGTCAGGATGTGGTGGCTGCACCAGGTATCACTAACGATAACTATAAATTGGCAATGGTGCACCACTTCACATACCTAGGGTCTACCATCAATGACAAACTCTCACTGGACACAGAAATTGACAGCCGCATTGTCAAAGCTGCAGCTACCTTTGCCTGCCTCACATCGCGTGTTTGGGGAAACTCCAAACTCAGAACGAAGACCAAAGCTGCGGTATATAACGCCTGCGTCACCAGCACACTCCTATATGGCAGCGTGACCTGGACAACCTATGCTAAACAAGAAAGAAGGCTCAATACCTTCGGTATCTCGTGGAATGATAAAGGGACAAATGTCGAGATGTTGTCACGTGCTGGCCTTCAAAGCATTTATACACTGCTTAGACAGCGCAGACTACGCTGGCTTGGCCTTGCCGCCGCATGGAAGATGGTTGCATTTCGAAGGATATCTTCTACGGACAATTAGCAGATGGCAAGAGAACAGTTGGGCGACCGCAGGTGAGGTTCAAAGATGTGTGCAAGAGAGATACGAGGGCACTGGACATGGATCCAGCAACATGGGAGGATGAAGCTGCCGATCGCACTAAGTGGCGATGCTACTTACGGCGCTACCTCAGATTGGGCGAAAAGAAGCTCACACAACAAGCAGAAGAGAAGAGAAAATGTCGAAAGGAGCAACAGGAAAATTAGCAGCTGAAGGCTGTCACCTCCGCGGCGCATTCCTATAGTCAGTTATGACTGAAGGGGCTATTATTATTATGATATGTAAAAGTCGATTGTCATTCTAATGACTTGAGGGTTTCAGTTCATGTGATTCAAGCAGTACAGACTTTCATAAATGGGTGCTTGCGTAAAATAGAGGGATTAAAATCGTATGACAAGGTTACCAACGTGGAACTGATGACAAGAACTAGACAAGTGCCAGTGGAACCAGAGATGAGAAGAAGACGATGGCGATGGATAGGACTGTCACGTAGGTCTTTATATCATTAAATTGCCTACATCTTCTTCCTATTCTCTCACCCGCATCCTTTATTTTATTATCTTTCCTTACTTGTTTTTCCTGTATTTTTCGCATCACTCGTTTGCGAAAAATATTTTCTTCAGTATTCTCAAACTTTACCTGGGGTTTTTCTCATACTGGGATACGTAATTCTATTACTTAGATGTCAGTCAGACGAGAAGGGCAATTAAGTTGCAGCTATCTCAGACATCGAGCCGACTTGGGTCTGCACCTTCAGATGACACGACACTCTTGAGTTAGATTCTCGATGTAAACGCGTGAGAAGGCTATGAGAGAGCCGACATCCGTCTGCATTTTTCACCGGTCAACAACGAGTTGCATCGGCCGAACGCTTAAGTAGGAGCGAATATTTACACCTTAGAGTCGCAGTTTCAGACATTTGTCTGGAAATCCCAGCTGACACGGCTCATTGTGGGCCCCGGTCAGCGTGAGGTGCGAAGTAGTATGAGTGTCAGTTCAGAGTCGTCGTCAGAATAACCCGGGGTAGCGTGAAAAATCGCTGTCTGAGATTTGCAACTCACGCGCGCTCTCGGTCACTGATGGCTGTTACGACATGAGGGAAGCTGACGTAGGGTGTTAGAGAAGGGGAGAGACGGGCGCTGTTTCGTGGTTTCGAAACAGTGGGATTCTTTGTCCGTTTCACAGATATAACTAGAGTTGCAAACCTGATTTCAGGCACTCAGTAATTCGCAGTTAGACTAGAACAAGCCTTGGTTCGATTTCTAAATATCTCTGTTAATAGAGATGGCCTTTAGTTTGGTCGAAGTGGTTTAGTTCTTAGTAATTCTGTGTCGAGGTATATTAATATTATATATCTAGTATTGTGTGTAGGGTTTAAAGTGTTTAATCGCTTAGCTATTTCCCTAGTTAGATTTGGTGCAGAGCAACTAATTTATAGTTTGTATTATTTTTCTAGTGACGCATACAGTGGAAAGCAGAATAAATTATATTTCTAGCGTAACAAACATGTAGCTATAATGAATTTAATTTAACTGCTAACTACTCAGTCGAGTATTTTTTTCTAAACTAACTCATAAATGCTAGATGCGACATCAGTGAATATTGACGGAATACGCAGATATTCCTAATTCCTGATGATTGATTTAAATATAACTTATTTCACCGGAAGTTTAAATAATAAGTCAAGCGGTCGGCTTGCTGTTTAAAATGTAAGTTATATTGAGTACATAATATGTAAAGGATTTATATGTGCTTTTCCTTTTATTCAGGAAATACTGGGGTGACCCGAACTTTACCGGCGTTTAATAAGAGTTTCATATTTGTGAAGAAATAGGCAGTCCTTATTTTGAACCACGGGGGTTTCTCAAGTAACACTGGTCTGACAGTGCATATGCCAACAGAGTTAGACAGAAATACTATATCCCACTAACGGGTTTCAAAGACTGTAATGATCAATACGGGGCCTTTGCGCCAGATCTTAAATTCTTTCATAAACTCTACGTAAATTTTCTGCCTGGCGGCGTGAATATTACAAGAAATAACATTAACATTGTCCGACTAGATTATTTTGTGGACAAATCTGTGGTGTGACCAAAGTAAATCCTATACTGAGAGAAGGCACCGATCTGACATTCCTATTACTAGAAAACTAAGCTATTGACACGGTGCTCACTGTAAACTTTCGTGCCTGGACAAGATTTTTTTTAATGTGACATAGACAGATATCCTAGAATAAGAAATACCAAGGAAACGTTCCCCGAAGCAGTGAATTCTATCTGACTTTGTGGAGCTGGGGTTTTCTTGGCTACGACTACCTCTGGTGATTCTGTATGTGAATGTCCTAACAAAATTGGGTTTCCCAGATATGTCTACCAAAACAGTGAGTATGTGCACGTGTACACGGCTGAATGTCTAGAGTGAATGTAGGACTGAGGGATTTCTCCATTGTTGAAATTTGGCACCCATTTTGCTGTTCTAATTGTCCTTATGCAAGTATTGCTAACCATATTTTCACTTAGAATAGATCAGAGTATATCTAAGTCTATCCATACCTTTAACAGGGGAAAATCATTTGATTACCGCTAATGTATCATTGATCCTCTTTGGGCCATCATCTTTTTCCTAAACGGGACTGGGGGCTAAACCTAGAGGGCGGATCATAACGGGTCTATCATCCTTGTGGTATTTTCTTGAATTTGATGACTATTTGTATATGTTTTCTTTTGATGTAAATTTTATATGTTGTGTCGTAAGTTTAATATGATAAATAAACTTAACCATAAATTAATCAGCGTGTTGGTCAGCTCGTTCTAAATATCTATATAATCATTGTTATAGTTTCCCCACGTCTGTGTGTCTACCTGTCGTCACTGTATGTGCGTGCACGTGAGTGGGTAGAGATCTGTTGGTATACATATATTTAATGTATATGTGGTAGACTGTCTGACTGCTTAAAATCTGTCGTAGAAGATAGGTGAGAGAGAGAGAGAGAAGATTTTCTCGCATCTCAGAGACAGCCTCTATCACTATTCTGTCATCTCACTCGTGGAATCTATTTCCTTTACTAACTCACCCTGGGACTCTCACTCATTCCAAGCTATTCAGAAGGGACCAACCCAAGTCTTAATTCTCCTATTGAAAATCTACGACAAATGGGGTCTCGCCCGACGGATTTTTGAACTTAGAATAGGAAGACGAGTACGAAAAATGTGAACTCGTCTATCTGGATTTTGAACTTAAGATTCTTTATTCTGAAATAGAGTAAGAGTGTGATGTCTTGTGAGTTGTTATATCTTTAAATAATTTATCCCCTAGACTAACGATCTGTTTACGGGCGTGCTGACCACACAAACTGATAAGTTTTTTTTTCCACAGCATTAAGAAATAATATACATTTCAGTTACAGGTTGATTGTCGGAATATATGTTAATTACTGATTTTGTAATACTAAACGCTGGTAAAGTGGTGAGTGTATAACATTCACCGGGTACTGAAGAAGTAGGTGTTTGAGCAAAGCTAAGGAGTGCGTTTCGGACTATTTGTTCAGATTAATTGCCTCCCTTACCCTAACTGTCTTCAGGGGGTGAACTTGATACTGGATTAAATATAAAAGGGTATTTTTTTTCCTCCGAAATTTTTGCTATAATCATTGTGTTTTCCACTGTAGCAACTTATTTTTCAGGGAATAAATCTTAACTACCATTTAGTTGGCGTAGTCGTGTTTGCATTAGGTGCTTTATTGCCGATAATAGCAGCGATAGTTAGATTTTATTTTGGAGGAGGTATCCCAGGGTTAAGGATATCATCTTCTGAATTTTTGGAAATTTTTTCTCGTAAGTGGTAGGAACCAGTGTATCCTTTGTCCTAGTTTATTTCTCCACTAGTCTCAGTCACTGACATAATATGGCCGAGAGGGCAAAGCTTAGACAACTCCTCAGGGACGAAGCAAGAGAGGAGGGACTGGAAGGAGAGGATGCGAAAGCGTTTGTCAGAGACGAACTCGAGAGATATGACGCGGAGAAGAAAGAAGCGGAAGACCGGCTATTACAGCAGAGGAAGATGGATGAGGAAATGGAAATCCGCAGGGAGAGAGAAAGAGAGAAGGAGAGACAGTATGAGGAAAGAGAGAAGGAGAGACAGCATGAGGAAAGAGAGAAAGAGAGACAGCACGAGTTGGCTCTTAAAGCTCTAGAACTCCAAAGTCGTGGTGCTGCCTCTACCTCCAGCAATGGAGAAAGAGAGATCCTTAAGAGAGAGAGAGAAAGAGAAAGGGAGGAACAACTCTAGAGAAATGGGGTACCAGAAAGAACTAGGTGCCATACAGCTTTCCTCTATGGAATCTTTTGAGCTTAATGAAAATGAGAAAGAAAATGAGCAACGACGGATGAAGCATGACGCTGGCGCTTAAGTCAAAAGTGCTATGTTCCCAAATTAGAGCCAGAAACATTGGCTAAAAACCTTGAAAAACAGCAATGGGATTGCGTTCTTGTTTACGGACCTCAATTGAGACTGATTCCTCCAGGAAATGGAAACTGATCCCATAACACTGAGGTCTATTCACTCTTCTACTCAAT
This sequence comes from Oreohelix idahoensis, assembly GCA_024509875.1. NCBI lineage: Eukaryota > Metazoa > Mollusca > Gastropoda > Stylommatophora > Oreohelicidae > Oreohelix > Oreohelix idahoensis. The sequence continues at coordinate 300,934 of JAMPIV010013134.1, forward strand.
CTCACTGCTATGTCTTTTCCGCTAGAATCTTTCCCTTGTCCAAATGAGAAGATTGACACTTGGCTAGAAAATTTTGAGAAAATTGCAACTCTGTACGGTTGAGGGAGGTCGCGGTGGAACATGAAGCTTTCCCAGGCTTTGAAAAGTTCTGCTTATGATGTTTATTCAAAAGCTGGAAAGTAGCCAACAAGACAACTATGATGTGTTGAAGAAAGCGTTACTGGAGCGCTTCGAAATGAATGCTCGCAAATTTCTGCAACTGTTTCGCAACAGCAGGAAAGAGAGCTCTGAAACTTTTCAGCAGTTCTCATCTCGTCTAAAGGGATATCTAACAAAGTGCCTTGAGCTTTCACAGCTCCCCTCTACCTATGAAGGTCTTGAGGAATTTGTTTTAACGGAACAAATAAAGAACACTTTGTCTGCAGATACCCGGAGATTTCTAGCTGAGCAGGGGGCAGAAAAACTTGAAGACATCTTAGAGAAGTCTGAGCGTTACCATAATGCGCTGGCTGAACTACCGGCCACAAAGCGGAAACCGACAGAGGAGCATTTTCGAAAAAATAATCTAGAGCAATCTTCTCAGGCTTCAAATCAGAATAACCACAGAGAAACTGGACCTCAAAACCCCCCTCCTGAAAAATCCAAGTTCTACAAAAACAAGTACCCCAACCACCCCAAACAGTCTGATCAACCCGACCGCCCTACATGGCAGCGTGGCCAGAAAGGTCAAGGTGGCAAAGGGAGAACCCCTGAGCACGGGACATATGATCAGACCGAGCACACCGAGCCGAAACGCATCGGATGCTTATTAACAGTCTCGCAAGGTGGAATTATTGACAGTGATTCCCAACCTGTTGGGGATAGACCCTCAACGCGAGGTACTGTTACATTGAACGGTTCTCAAACTTCTTGTTTATTTGACACGGGGCTTTCTTATGATTGCATTGTTGCCAGAAACCTGGTCAAACCCGGTCAAGAGACAGCAGAGACCGTCCAATTTTGTGGAGTTCGTAAGAGTGATGCACCTACAGCGCTTCCCATCGCATTGGTGGAGATCCACTCTGATTTCGTCAGAGTTGTGATCAAAGCGGCTGTTATGGATGATCCCATCTACCCAGTCATACTTGGCGGGAGATACGTGTGTATTGGGAAACCGGAAGAGCCGATTGTGGCAGCAGTAGCTACAAGAGGGCAAACCAAGAAGGAACGGGAGCCTGCGCCAAATTTGTTACCTATGGAACTTAAAGAAGCGCAATACAAGGACCCTACTTTGACAACCTGCTTTAGGAAACTGCCCATGGCTAAGGAACCCAGACAGCACGGGGACATTTTTTCTAAGGATGGCGTACTTTATCGTAGAACGGGCAAGCCTGACCAAGGTTACAACCAGCTCCTAGTACCGAAACAGTACAGAAGCCAAATCCTAGAAATGGGGCACTCTCTTCCCTTCAGTGGACATATGGGACAGAACGCCACAAACCAACGGATAACCACTCATTATTGGTGGCCAGGAGTAAATACTGATATTATCAGATATGTCAAATCCTGTGCCCAGTGCCAACGTGTGCCACCCAAGCAACGGGCACCCCCAGTCTCTTTGGGTGAAATGCCAATAGTGGGAACACCATTCGAACGGGTTGTGATCGACATTTTAGGGCCTTTCGAAAGGACTAAAAGAAGGAACAGGTTCATCCTGACTTTAGTCGATACATGCACTTTATGGGCAGAAGCTATACCGCTAACATGCGCAGATGCCAAGCATGTCGCAGAAGCCCTCGTGCAGATTTTCACTCGGTTGGGATTCCCTCAGCAAGTGTTGACGGATAACGGATCCCCATACCGAAACCTGTTGATGGATGAGATCGTTAAGATCTTGAGGACCCAGCACATCCACACTAAGCCATATACTCCGGCCGGAAATGGGCTCGTGGAACGTGCTAATGGAAACCTCAACATGATGCTAAGTAAACTGGCACAAGTGAAACCTGAAGATTGGGATCTTTGTATTCCTGCAGCATTATTTGGCTACAGAGAATCTCCTCATACTTCCACAGGATTTCCGCCAGCTACGCTTTTATTCGGCAGACCTATCAAGGGGCCACTTGAAGCCTTACTTCAGTCTCTGACAGACGAGAAGGCGGATGAGACAGTTGTCTCAGCAAGTAAATACGTATCGGATTTAAAGGAAAGGTTGAAACTAGGATGGGACCTAGCAACGACCAACTTTAAGCGAGCACGCACAAAGCACGCTAACCGATACAGGAAAGTCGCGAAAGAGAGATAACTACAAGCAGGTGAGAAAGTTTTGGTGTTACTTCCTACCGAGAACAACCAACTGAAGATCGGATGGCAAGGGCCGTTTACCGTCCTGAAAAAGATTTCTAAGGCTAACTACCAGATATCTATTCAAGGAAAGGAGAAGGTTTTCCATTTAAATCTCTTAAAGAGATACTTGGAAAGACCAGTGCCGACCTCCGACCATTTCCTGACGATCGCCAAAACTGACGAAGATGACGATAGTGGCAGGGAAACTCCACTGCATACACAATAAATCTTTGAAAAATGTCAGAAGCGGCGACGCTCTTTCAAGCGCGCATGGGAGACATTCCAGAGGAAGGAAACGTCGGGGCAGACTTCATGAGTAGGAATTGGACAGAGATGGAGGGGGAAGATGAGAGGGAAGAAGACAGACACCCCGAAGCTACGGTTATAGGAAATTTAATTCCATAACGTAGACATGGAGTGCTTCCATATCTTAAAGGGGGGACGTCCTGTCACGTAGGTCTTTATATCATTAAATTGCCTACATCTTCTTCCTATTCTCTCACCCGCATCCTTTATTTTATTATCTTTCCTTACTTGTTTTTCCTGTATTTTTCGCATCACTCGTTTGCGAAAAATATTTTCTTCAGTATTCTCAAACTTTACCTGGGGTTTTTCTCATACTGGGATACGTAATTCTATTACTTAGATGTCAGTCAGACGAGAAGGGCAATTAAGTTGCAGCTATCTCAGACATCGAGCCGACTTGTGTCTGCACCTTCAGATGACACGACACTCTTGAGTTAGATTCTCGATGTAAACGCGTGAGAAGGCTATGAGAGAGCCGACATCCGTCTGCATTTTTCACCGGTCAACAACGAGTTGCATCGACCGAACGCTTAAGTAGGAGCGAATATTTACACCTTAGAGTCGCAGTTTCAGACATTTGTCTGGAAATCCCAGCTGACACGGCTCATTGTGGGATCCGGTCAGCGTGAGGTGCGAAGTAGTATGAGTGTCAGTTCAGAGTCGTCGTCAGAATAACCCGGGGTAGCGTGAAAAATCGCTCCGCACCGCAGACAGGCTGTCTGAGATTTGCAACTCACGCGTGCTCTCGGTCACTGATGGCTGTTACGACATGAGGGAAGCTGACGTAGGGTGTTAGAGAAGGGGAGAGACGGGCGCTGTTTCGTGGTTTCGAAACAGTGGGATTCTTTGTCCGTTTCATAGATATAACTAGAGTTGCAAACCTGATTTCAGGCACTCAGTAATTCGCAGTTAGACTAGAACAAGCCTTGGTTCGATTTCTAAATATCTCTGTTAATAGAGATGGCTTTTAGTTTGGTCGAAGTGGTTTAGTTCTTAGTAATTCTGTGTCGAGGTATATTAATATTATATATCTAGTATTGTGTGTAGGGTTTAAAGTGTTTAATCGCTTAGCTATTTCCCTAGTTAGATTTGGTGCAGAGCAACTAATTTATAGTTTGTATTATTTTTCTAGTGACCGCATACAGTGGAAAGCAGAATAAATTATATTTCTAGCGTAACAAACATGTAGCTATAATGAATTTAATTTAACTGCTAACTACTCAGTCGAGTATTTTTTTCTAAACTAACTCATAAATGCTAGATACGACATCAGTGAATATTGACGGAATACGCAGATATTCCTAATTCCTGATGATTGATTTAAATATAACTTATTTCACCGGAAGTTTAAATAATAAGTCAAGCGGTCGGCTTGCTGTTTAAAATGTAAGTTATATTGAGTACATAATATGTAAAGGATTTATATGTGCTTTTCCTTTTATTCAGGAAATACTGGGGTGACCCGAACTTTACCGGCGTTTAATAAGAGTTTCATATTTGTGAAGAAATAGACAGTCCTTATTTTGAACCACGGGGGTTTCTCAAGTAACATTGGTCTGACAGTGCATATGCCAACAGAGTTAGACAGAAATACTATATCCCACTAACGGGTTTCAAAGACTGTAATGATCAATACGGGGCCTTTACGCCAGATCTTAAATTCTTTCATAAACTCTACGTAAATTTTCTGCCTGGCGGCGTGAATATTACAAGAAATAACATTAACATTGTCCGACTAGATTATTTTGTGGACAAATCTGTGGTGTGACCAAAGTAAATCCTATACTGAGAGAAGGCACCGATCTGACATTCCTATTACTAGAAAACTAAGCTATTGACACGGTGCTCACTGTAAACTTTCGTGCCTGGACAAGATTTTTTAAAATGTGACATAGACAGATATCCTAGAATAAGAAATACCAAATAAACGTTCCCCGAAGCAGTGAATTCTATCTGACTTTGTGGAGCTGGGGTTTTCTTGGCTACGACTACCTCTGGTGATTCTGTATGTGAATGTCCTAACAAAATTGGGTTTCCCAGATATGTCTACCAAAACAGTGAGTATGTGCACGTGTACACGGCTGAATGTCTAGAGTGAATGTAGGACTGAGGGATTTCTCCATTGTTGAAATTTGGCACCCATTTTGCTGTTCTAATTGTCCTTATGCAAGTATTGCTAACCATATTTTCCCTTAGAATAGATCAGAGTATATCTAAGTCTATCCATACCTTTAACAGGGGAAAATCATTTGATTACCGCTAATGTATCATTGATCCTCTTTGGGCCATCATCTTTTTCCTAAACGGGACTGGGGGCTAAACCTAGAGGGCGGATCATAACGGGTCTATCATCCTTGTGGTATTTTCTTGAATTTGATGACTATTTGTATATGTTTTCTTTTGATGTAAATTTTATATGTTGTGTCGTAAGTTTAATATGATAAATAAACTTAACCATAAATTAATCAGCGTGTTGGTCAGCTCGTTCTAAATATCTATATAATCATTGTTATAGTTTCCCCACGTCTGTGTGTCTACCTGTCGTCACTGTATGTGCGTGCACGTGAGTGGGTAGAGATCTGTTGGTATACATATATTTAATGTATATGTGGTAGACTGTCTGACTGCTTAAAATCTGTCGTAGAAGATAGGTGAGAGAGAGAGAGAAGATTTTCTCGCATCTCAGAGACAGCCTCTATCACTATTCTATCATCTCACTCGTGGAATCTATTTCCTTTACTAACTCACCCTGGGACTCTCACTCATTCCAAGCTATTCAGAAGGGACCAACCCAAGTCTTAATTCTCCTATCGAAAATCTACGACAAGGATACATACTGAGGAAACCTATTGATAGCATTACAAGGCAGTCCTTGTTCTGGAACCTCCAGGGCAAGAGAAGCAGAGGTAGACCAAGAAGCACATGGAGATGAGAGCTGGAAACAGAGGTGAAAATGATAAGGTGAACGTGGAAAGAACTTGAGATGATGGCACGTGACAGGAGGACTTGGCATGTGTTTGTTGAAGGCCTATGCTCCTTTGGGAGTGGAGGGTTATGAATGAATGAATGATTCAAGCAGTGTTAACAAACGTAAATAGTATCGCCTTATGTACACAATTTCCAAGCAACTAAACAAGTAATATTTACCAGACAAACATATATATGTTGAGTATATTGTGACGGATCTAGAAATTTAGTGACTCAAGCAACAAACATACTGGCTCGCTGTCCAGGTAATAATGTATGATACAACTCCAACGGCTTGTTCAATCTCCATAGATTTATATAGGAAAACAAGTAATAATGAGTGTGGGCCATTACGGTCACCAACGAAATATCAAATCCGTAGTATTTCACAACCACCCTAGTACTCAGAAAAACTACATCAACAAACTACTTTATAACTAAATCCGCGTTACAACATCACTGGTCCTTTAATCACACACTTCTCTTCTCTAGACATCCACCTTTCTCTTCCTCTACGCTGCTCGCTGTCTACTGTTTACCAACACACATCCCTGTCCATTTGTATCCTTCCATTCATGTTCACCAAAACACGTGAAACTTATACACTACACTGAGCATCATTCAAGCAAATATAGCTTGCAGCTTGGCTGATTGTTATTGTTATGCAGAATTGACATCATTGCACTCCGGGCAAACCCATAGGTGCTCAGTCTCCATCAGTATATGTCGAAGAGTGTGAATGCTAATTGTTCCTGTAGCTCGCTGGTTGTAAACACGACGGATGCATCCTGTCATACGTCCATTTCTAATAGCTTCACTTTAATGCCAAATTCCAACAGTCTTAACCTTGATGATTCATCTATTGCAGTGTCATTCTCTAACAGGCGATCATTAACTGTTCTCAGTATATCTCCCTTATCCATATCCAGTGTCCCCACTATGGGTGCTCTTGATGCTAGTCTGTCAGCTCTTTCATTACCACATATCCCAGCATGACCACGACAGTATATCCACACCAGATCTTGTAGACTGGAAGCTTCTATGAATGTTTTCCATTCATGCCGCAACCAACCACTTTGAACCTTCCGAAGCATGGACTGAGAGTCGGACAGAATGATAGCCTTTGGTAATGAAGTTTCAGTTATCCACCTATAAGGCTGCAGTAACAGCCTCGGTCTCCATTTTCATGCTGGAAATTGTTATCTTGTAAGCAATGCTATATTCGGCGACGATTCTGCCCTGTACCCGAGCAGAGAAGCCACAACCGGATTTCTCACCCCGGATCACCGACCCATCTGTATACACAATGGCATCACCATCCTCGGATGTATCAGTTTTTTAATTTCCAGTTCTGCTATTCCATTCCCCAATTTCTTCACTCTCTCCCAAGACTGATGATGACCCGTTGGTAGTTATCCCAGTTCTTATCTGACATACACCATTCTTCCCCCTTGAATGTATTGTCAACTGTGGCCACCTGCTTCATAGTTGTCTCTGCCTGTGCCATCCATGACATCCTTCTCTTTATTCTTGCTCCCTTAATGTCAGCTATGCTACCATGCAGAGGGTGCCGTTTGTCTGTGGCTACTCGCATACAGGCTTTTGCTTGGGCCACCGCATATCTGGTCCAAGCATGTATCTCATTGTCACAATGGAGGTATCTCGCGTACAGCCCAAGACTGTACGCATCCCTTCATTATGAATGCGTTCTAGTCGTTCACATTGTGTTACTGACAGCGTGAGTATTCCCAGTAGATACTCAATGACCGATATGACTAGCTGATGATAAAGAAGAAATAGTAATCTCTGCTCCAGACGCGCTGCGGCCAGTATTCTCACGGCTGCCAGACCTCTCCTGCATTTCTGTATGACGTGATCAACATGGAACTTATACGATATCCCGCGATCAAATGTAACTACAAGGTATTTCAGATGTTCTTGCCTTTCAATTTTCTGTCCATTGAGAGTAATATCTGGGAGGTCTGCTTTCACAATGGAGTTGTTCAAGGAGCACCACATCACGCAGGCCTTGTTGGGATTGACTTTGGAGCCAGTTTCCTAGCACCATTTAGACACTTCCTGCAGTGTTCCATGTAGGTTATTAATCATTTGTTGTCGGTCAAAGCCAGTTCTGTAAATGAGTATATCATCAGCAAATGTCAGTGTTCGTCCCATCCCATTTGGCTGAATGGTGACTACTTTTGCTGTTTAGATATTAAACAGCCCCGGTGATAGTGGAGAACCCTGGGGTAGTTCCGTGCAAATGAGCTGTGGATCTGACGTCCATGTTCCCAACCGAAATTCCACTGACCTTTCAGTTAAAGCAGCTGCCATCCACCTCGTAAGCCAAGGGTTAACACCGCAAACCAGTACACAGTTTATTAATGTTGCAAAGTTCACACTGTTGTAAGCATCCTGTAGGTCAATTGCTACCGCAACCGTTTCTCGCTTATCCTGGAACCTCTCATATACATCATAAGCAAAAGTTCCAGCGTTACCCCATGTTACTTTCATGGGCCTATAGCTGCCGAGAGTATCGGGTAGGATCTGTGCATGTTTGAGGTGGTTCATTATGTGTCGTGCTACTATTGTTTCTAGTAGTTTACCATTGACATTCTGCACTGTAATAATTCTATAGCTGCTGAGAAGCCTGGGGTCTCTACCGGGCTTAGGAAGTGCTCGTAGGTAACTATGCAGAAGTCTTCTGACACAAGAGCATTCTGTAAGCTGTTATTGAAATCACACACCACACTCTTAATTCCTGCGTCATCGAGCTGTATTATGTGATGATACTGTACACCAGAGGTGGCCAAACTACGGCCCGCGGGCCAGATCCGGCCCGCCAACCAGTTTTCACCGGCCCGCCAACCTGTTTTGGCCGGCCTCTTATTGTTGATTGAAAATTACTGTATACTCCGACCACTGTGCTAAAAGAAATATTACAAAATAGCACGCACAGGCACTTGAAACAAAACCAAAAAGATCCAAAATGTACGATTAACATCTCCCCACCTCCCACAACACCACCAACTCTCTCTCTCTCTCTCTGTCTCTCTGTCTCTCTGTCTCTGTCTCTCTCTCTCTCTCTCTCTCTCTCTCTCTCTCTCTCTCTCTCTCTCTCTCTCTCTCTCTTTCTATCATACCAGTTGAGCTCTACTAGATAGTGCCGACAAAACGGAAATTATAACGTCAAATCTCTGATCGTGCACGTGGACAGGCGAAGACAGTGTCGGTACCTACTTTGATAATGAGAAACTGAAAGCAATGACAGATCTTTTCTGCGGTCGGAAGTCTCTGAGATCCAATGATGCTGCTTTGTATTTAGCATCGGTATGGGAAAGTGATCGTGGGAGTGGGGATGGATGGTAGGTACATTTCTATAGGAAGGAGTTGAGGTGCACAGTTGGTCTTGTGAAGTGTGTTAAATATAACAGCTGTCTGAGAAATAGAGTGTTAACTTCAGGAGGTACACAGATGACATTGAACAGCTGATTTCTGAGTTTGATCGTCGATTTCAAGATTTTGAGATGTTTCGTCCACAAATGGAACTTTTTAACAACCCATTCAAGTTCACAGTGGAGTCTCAGCCAGCAGAACTACAATTACAGTTATGTGAACTGCAATGTGACCCATTCAACAACACAACAGAAGCAACTGGAGCTGATTTGTGGAAATTACTACCAAAGGAACGTTACCCACTTCTGAGAAAATGGGCCCTAAAAGTGTGCTCTATATTTGGTAGCACATATCTTTGTGAGACAACATTTTCTGCCATGAAGCTTATCAAATCCAAGACCAGAAACAGATTAACTGACTCTGCATTATCCCATGTTATCAGAATTGCTACGTCACAAATGGAAGTAGACTTCAAATCATTGGTGAAAAGTTTTGATAAGCCACACTCTTCACAATGAAATAACACACAAATGTATGTTTGAAATAAATAATTACATGTCATATTACAAAACAATTTAAAACAACAGATTCATTATATTTTTTTTTACAGTAATTTCATTCCAAAGACTGGTATACATGCCTTGGCAGATGTGCAGTACAGTAGTTTGCCGTTACTTTCTGTACGTGGTTCATTATATATGTAAAACTAAATCTCAGAACGTTATTTTTTAAGGATTTTATAGGTCTGGCCCTCTGGTGTTAACCTTTACCATAATCTGGCTCTCGGCCAACCTTAGCTTGGCCACCACTGCTGTACACCATCAGGACCCGGGGCAGTGTTCCTACTGGATTCTAAAGTACACCTAACGTCTTCTGTTATGAGGTCGAAATATATGTCGCATCTTCTGTCGCTTCCCAGAATACGGTCTTTGATTTCTTGACGGGCAGCTTCATCACCTTTATCTGTCTGGGCTAAATTCCTGCTTGGCTGAATTCCAACTCACAACATTGCTTGTGGCACAATTACCCCAGCGCAAGCAAACACAACTCACAACAACTTAACATACCAATTAAGCTCCCACTGAAGCAGAGGATCATTTATACAAGCAAACAAACCCAAAAACACTCCTTGACAATAAATAACTATATCTCGAAGTACTGTGCAAAGTTAAATTAATGGAACAATCTTCTTCTTCTTTGATCCATAGCCGCCGACCGTCAAAGCAGTCAGTGGCCATTACACCTGGTGGCATCTTGTAGGGCAACAACAAATTGATTCCACTTTGCTCGGTCGGCGGCCATCCTTCGTACAGTGCCCCAACTCTGGTTCATTCTTTGCATCTCATCCTCCACAGTCCTCCGCCAAGTCGTTTTTGGTCGGCCTCTCTTTCGTTTTCCTTCAGGGGTCCATAGCATAGCTGTTCTTGTGATGGCATCGGGGTCTCTTCTGAGGACATGGCCAACCCAGCTCCAGCGTCTGCCAGCTATGATGGTGTGCATTTCCTCTTGCTTGCTCCGAGTAAGCAGATCTTGGTTGGTGATTGTTACCGTCATTATCGACGGTGAAAAAAAAACACCAACCTAATGTATGTTTGGTTTAATGTAATCAAAGAGAGATAAATGTTTATTATCTCTCGGTGACAAGTTTGACTGGTGATTATCTTCTCCTGTCTTATGTTGTCCTGTCTTAGACATGTCTTAGAGTTGACATGTCTTAATTCTCTTTATAGGATCATTCGGTGTATCTTTGTCACCCGTTTGGTCGGAAACGCCTGGTCTGGGTTTGCCTCGATCTGGTCCATGCTCTTTGGGCATGCGCGGGGTCTTAGCGGCAAAAGCCGGGAGACCGATATTCAGAGAGTGCGTACCTGTGGCTTAGAACGGATGTCCCGATTCGTAGATTCGTCTCTGTCAAGTTTTCGATAGGGATTGGAAATTCTGGGAATGGCCGTTTGGCATTCTTTCGTCCCTGATTGTTTTCTTTATGCCAGTATTGACTGTATTGTGTTACTTAAGAGTGTCAGGATTCTTTAAAAAAGTAACTGAAAACGCTATTCGATCTTTTCGTCTCGTTTAGATCTTACAGCTACATTTATCGCTGATGGCGGCATAGTGAGCGAAGCTCACAAGAAGTTATTATACTGCACTCCAGTATGACTTCATATCTACAAGACTAGGTCTAGTTGACCTGTTACTCACATAAGCCTAGGAATCATCTTTATGGATCCGCAATGCAGGCGGAATATGATTTGGCAGAAAATATATATTCAATCTCAGGAGCCTGTGTGAACTGAGAGTGACCTGTTTATCGAGGCCCGCGAACTGCGGCCTGATTTCGTTGTCACCATATCTGTTCTTCACCAGAATGAAGTATCTGGCATGTGAGGCCAGTCTGAAGTCCTTTTTGCTAATTGTAGGACAATGGCATTGACTTTGCTTAAAATAGATGATATCGCCCGTACTACGCAATATATTTGCTAGGGCTTACCTGACAGGGCTCAGTCAGGGGTTAGAACTATTGCATAAACTGTAAACACTGATAAAGACATTGTTACATGTCTAGGATCTGTGATGGTTGAAGCTGACCTTTGTAACAACACATATTATGTACCCGATTGTATACTATTGACTGTTTCGTTCATCATCATCGTATTATCGTACGTCACAAATAAATATTGTAAACGTCAGCAGCATTCCCTACTTCAGTGACTTCTACTTGTGGTTGTGTGAGTTAATGTGAAGACGTCCTAGAGCTTATACGGCCTTCGTGTTATCAGCACTGTTATTTACACACTTACACCATCAACCACATTGTCATACAAGTATTACACGTCTGAATCTGCAGGAATACTGACATTATGTATGTGTCTACTAAACCCTGGCGACACCTCATGCTAGTGACCTAGATTCCTTGCTACTACATGGTACTGCCCAGGACAACATGACACGCTCAACGTACTACCATCCATAACACAGAAAAACAGTACGTTACATCAGTACATTTACACTGAGCAACCTTATACATCTCCAGTCTCCGTGCAATCCAACTTTACTTCTACTGTCAAACAGACTTTTACATCTGGTGGACCAGATTCGTGGGTTTTTATCAACAACACGGATTTTCCTGCCCACATCTGGAGTTATACACCCGGAAGGCAAGATTGACGTTTAGTTGTCAGCTACACAGTAGGAAATAGGTCAACGTCTGCTGATCGACGTATACAATCATGGATGATACAGAATCGCTACATGGACCACAGCTGTTGCAGAATTGCTACATGAACCACAGCTGCTACAATAGTGCTACATAGACCACAGTTGCTAACCAAGTTGTTTAACACTGTGACAATCGTCGAAGGACATAAGTGTCAAAGTTCACATACACATGTTTACGTGCAAGCTCGAGTTGTAAACATAGAACAGTTCGACCTGCTGTTTACTACTCAGTCTACAAACATTCTCAACTGAAGTCGAGTTTGATTTGATAACTTCATTTTGGAGACTACTACACCCGTTGTCAAGTTATGGTGACCTTCAACGGTGGAACGTCTACTGGTATTTACGAGTGTACTGCAATGAACTGCATCATTGTAGTTGTAGAGGATTACGCTTAAAAGATAAGTGGCCTTGGTTTACGTGTTAAACTTAGCCTTTATTTTGTATGCAAATAAGCTTTCCTCGTTACAATTATTATATGCATTCATTTTTTTTATTTGTTCATTGTGTACTTGATCAGTTAATGTGTATTTTTTTCTTCTTACAGTAAATATCCCACTTAACCGAGGGTACTGTAAGCGTTCTTTAGGATTGTGCATATTTCTCACAGTAGAAATTGCAAGCGACTTTTGATGCTAGTTATTTTTTTTTCTTAGCTGTGACGAGATGTGTTAGTGTTGTTTCGTTATTTTTTCTCCGTACTTTAGTTTTGATTCGTTTTGGTTTGTATTTGTCTGCCTTCTCTTTTCTATTGTTAATTTCTTTACACCCTTTTGTTTATACACTGTGTTGTCATTGTAATTTTGTAATTTTTCGCAGTTATCATTGTTATTTTTCACAACATTTGATTTAGTTAAGCTGTATTTTCTTTTGACCTCTGCGAATGTTTTCGTTTGTTAAGATGCTTGTCTTTGTTTAGTTATAGTGATATTGGTGATATATACAGTCTTCATGTATACTTGATCATGTACGTTTATTTATATGATGCAAATTATATACTGAGCTGATTACAGTTGACTTTATAAATAAGGTATTTGTACTTGGTCTTTATAAAAGACTCATCTCCCACTGAGATTGGGATAACTTGTGTTGCTATTTCAGATATATTGACAGCACATTTGTAGACAAGATGTCTACATTAGATTTCTTCATCCAGCAATGGTTAACCCTTGGAAAAACTGAGGAGAAATTGGAAGAATTTGCGCTTGCTCAAGATGTAAAAGCACAAAAGGCTGAAGATAAAAAGATTCAAGCACAGCTTGAAGCTGAAGAGATAAAGATGCAAGCACAGCTTGAAGCTGAAGAAAGGAAGATTCAAGCTAGGCTAGACAGAGAATTTGAAGAGAAAAAGATTCAAGCACAGCTTGAAGAGAAAAAGATTCAAGCACAGCTTGAAGAGAAAAAGATTCAAGCACAGCTTGAAGAGAAAAAGATGCAAGCACAGCTTGAAGCCAAAGAAAGGAAGATTCAAGCTAAGCAATACAGAGAATTTAAAGAGAAAAAACATCAAAGAGAACTTGAAGAGAAAAAGCAACATAGAGAACATGAAGAAAGACTCTTGGCTTTGGAAATAGAGACGTTGAAAGTGACTAATATAGGGAGTTCTCAGGCGACTTCTTCGAGCACAAAAACTCATGATTATAAGTTCAAACTTCCTCATTTTAATCCTCAAAAGATGACATAACGTTCTATCTAGATAGACTAGAACTTAATTGTGTAACACATAATGTAGATAAGGCACAATATGTTAGACAACTGTTGAATTCACTTACAGGTGAACCATTAAATATTATAATGGCAATAGAAGAACATGATAGAACTAATTATGAAGTTGTCAGAGCAGCCTTATTGAAACGATATCAGCTTAAAGAAGATGATTACCGTCTTCGTTTTAAGACTATGTTACCAGAATCTGGTGTAGAGTTCTCGGACTTTATAGGAAAGATACGCCTTACTTTCACTAGATGGATAGAGTTGTCTAAGACTGAACATACTTATGAGGCACTTATGGACTTGTTGCTTAGAGACAAAGTAATGTCGTCTGTTAATGAGTCTTTTCTTGCCTTTATACACGAACGTAAACCTAGGGACTTAAAAGAAATGGAACAATATTGTTGCCAATATGTCACTGCTCATCCACAACAAACAATGAGCAACAGTAAGATTAAAGAAGGTTTACCAGTGGCTTCTGCCACTCCATACAATTCTAATTTCGGAGGTAAAGTTAAAGGTACTCAGCGCAACTTCGATAAGAAAAGTAAGCGTAACTTTGGACAGGATCAAAGTGATTCATGCCAAAGAGGCTCGTCTTCTAGGAATTGGAGGCAATCTGATAGCCCTCATAATTATGCTTCCAACAAATTTGGTAACTTTAAAAGGGGTAGCCACAATAAAAACTATCCTCGCCATAATTCTTTAGGAAGACAGCAGTATCAATCTGATAGATATTGTCATCAAGATGTAAATCACAATCACAATTGTGAAAACTGCGGTTCAAACCAAAATAATAATAGCAATAGGGGTAATTACCATAATCCCAAAGGAAATAGTAATCGAGGTAGATGGCAGCATAATAATAACAGATCATGTCATCATACTAACTGTGCTGAACAAGAGTCACAAGGAGTTAGTAATGAACAAAATAATAGTAAACCTAGCGCTAGTGATAGTTCTTGTTCTGCCTTTGATTTTGGGAGAGCATCCCAATGCCCTCAGTGCACCACTTTATTTGAACCTACTACTATATCCACCTTGAGTTGCGGTCATCCTCTGCCCGCTCTTCCTGCCGCAGCGGCGCGTGACGGGAGAGGATCTCTTATTCTACATAGGGGTCTAATGAATGGTGATCCAGTCTCAGTTCTCTTTGATTCTGTATGTACCACTATTGGGGTTAGACAATCTCTTGTAGATCCTTCATGTGCCACTGGAAGAGTAATCAAATGTGTAACATTTGGTGGCACAGTGGAAAAATACTCTACCGCTATCATTCGTATAGCTACTCCCTTCTTTATGGGAGAGGTCCAAGCGTGTCTGCTTCCGAATCCTATTGCGGATCTTATCGTCGGGCGTATACACGGCATTAAAGAGTGTACCCCGCAGCAGATTATTGCTTGGGAAGAAAATAACTTAGAAGCTGCTAATGCAGTTGTAACGAGAGCTCAGGCTCAGAATATGCCTCAGACTACATCGACCGAAGATGTTGAGGTACGTGATCAAGATGATCATGATGTCATTTCACGTGACTCTTTTATCAAAAGTCAACAGGAAGACATTTCGTTAAAAAAATTCTTCGTTCTGGCAAAAAAGGTGTCCCAAATAAGAACACAAATCACAAATCTTGGATCACTATGAAGAATGGCGTACTAGTGCGTATGGTACAACACTCAGACATGTCTATACATTCACAAATTCTTGTTCCGAAAGACATGAGAGTTAGAATACTGCAACATGCTCACGACTCCCAATGCGCTGGTCATATGGGATTTTCACGTACGAAGTCGAGAGTTCTTGCGGCTTTCTTTTGGCCATTCGTCAACAGAGACATCCGTCTTTATTGCCGCTCGTGTAGAGTTTGTCAAGAAGTGAAATCGAAAGGTCCTCGCCATGCAGCACCTATTCAGGCTGCGGACATTCCTATCCGTCCATTTCAGAAAATGGCGATAGATATCATTGGTCCTTTCAAAATATAATCAGCCAGAGGACATCAATTTATTCTTACATGTGTTGACATGTGTACTCGATGGCCAGAGGCCATACCTCTGAAGAGCATTTCGACTGCCGATATTGCAGACGCTCTTTTGCTGATATTTACGCTGTTGGGATTCCCTAGGGAAATCTTGTCAGACCATGGCACCCAACTGATATCTGAGACTATGTCGCAAGTGATGTCTACTCTTAATATCAAGAGATCACTGAGTAGTATTTACCATCCTATGTCTAAAGGACTAGTCGAACGTCTCAATAGAACTCTCAAAAATTTACTTGGGAAGATAACTGAGGATCATCCTCAAGATTGAGACAGAGTCTTACCCGCTGCTCTCTTCGCTTATAGAGAGGTTCCTAATGAACATACCGGGTTTTCTCCTTTCGAGCTCGTCTTTGGCGCGCGTCCGCGAGGCCCAATGTCCTTGCTTCACGATTTGATAGCTGCCGATGATATTAGTGATGACACACAATCTTCTTATGAGTATGTCATTGCTCTCAGGCAGAAAATCATTGAAGCTTGCAAATTAGCAGCTTCCGCATCTGAATTTGCTAAAACAAAGGCAAGACAGTTTGCAAATAAAAATAGATGCCTACGTCAACTTTGTCCTGGAGACAAAGCATTTGTATTACTTCCTACCAGGGAAAATAGACTTCTTATTGGTTGGAAACGTCCTTTTGAGATTGTGTCTAAAATTTCTGATGCCGACTATGTCGTCGATATTGACGGAAAGCATAAAACCTTTCACATAAATATGATTACAGAATTTTATGAACGTCCAGAGTACTTACAACCTATCTTTCAAGCAACGTGGCCATTACTCATCGCTGTCTGTCATACAGGATGAGGAATCTACTTTCTCTGATGTTAATCTGCCTCTTCCGATGATTCCACTTCATTCTGCGGAATCATGGAAGGATGTTGCAATTTCACCTAATTTATCAACTATGGAACAGTCACAAATCTCTTCCATGTTACAAGAATTTCAGGATGTTCTCACGGACATCCCTGGACACACTACAGTCATTGAGCATGACATTGTATTGACTGACCATACTCCTATCAGGGTCAGACCTTATCCTATTCCTATCCATTTCCAATCTCAAGCCGAGAAAGAGTTGGATAAACTGAATAAGTTAGGAATAATTGAACCATCCAATTCGGCATACTCGTCGTCTATGGTTATTGTCCGAAAGAAAGACAATAACATACGCATTTGCGTTGATTACCGTAAACTAAATCAAGTAACGAAGTTCGATGCAGAACCTATGCCTCTGTTGCATGAGTTACTTACTAGACTTTCCAATTCTCGTTTCTTTACAAAGCTGGACTTGTCTAAAGGATACTGGCAAGTTCCTTTAACCAAACGACCCAAACCTTTCACTGCTTTCTCCACACCTAGGGGTCTGTTCCAATGGAACTTTATGCCTTTTGGCCTTATGAATACTGGGATATCTGTCTGATGTGATTGCATACTTAGACGATATCTGTCTTTTTAGCAAGGCTTGGGAAAATCACTATCTGGGATTAGATGAACCGTTGTCTACTCTACGTGAGCATAATTTGACAGCTAAACCCTCTAAAGGCTATGTTGGGTTTAGTGAGATTTCTTTTCTGGGTCATCGTGTTGGTTATGGTCTCTTGAAAACAGAAGACCACAACACTTCTAAGATACTGAACATCACTATTCCTAAGACTAAAAAACAGATCCGTGGTCTCTAGGGCCTTATACTGTTCTATGGAAGATTCATTCAGAATCTTTGCTCTATTACGAGACCACTCTCAAACCTATTGAAGAAAAAGTCTCCTAATATGGTGCGTTGGTCTCAAGAATGCCAATCTTCATTGGATCAGATTAAGTCGTTATTTTCGTCTCCTCCTATTTTAAGACTACCTACAGCCGATAGGACGTTTATCCTTCGTAGTGACGCCTCAGCAATAGGGATCGGGGCGGCACTGATGCAAGAGTATTCTGAGACTCTGCATCCTGTAATGTATGTCTCGAGAAAACTGAATGCGGCAGAAAGGAATTATTCTGTTCTAGACCGAGAATTGCTAGCTATGGTCTGGGCAATTCTTAAACTCCAAAGATTCTTTCTCGGCGCGCATTTTGTAGTAGAAACCGACCAAAAAGCTCTCACAGCTATGCAGAATAAGGGTTTGAAGAGTTCGAGATTCACTCAATATGCTATTGCTCTTCAACCTTTTCATTTCACGGTACGAGCTATTTGTGGTTCGGATAATGTGATGGCAGACATATTGTCTCGATGCCCACATGAAGCTACTTAACTCTTTTGTCTAGATCTACTATTACATATCTAAAGTTATGATCTATTCTTACTATAACATGCTTCTGTAACACTTGTTGTCACTTTGTTTAAACTCATGGTTATGTATTGATTACTCGCTTTCTCTGTTACCGTCTGCGGTAAAACAGAGGAAGGCTTTGTTTCATATGAAATAAAGGTCGAAAAAATTAATGCGGGCACATTTATAGTTTAAATATATATTATGTGACTATGGTACATTACAACTTTCTAAGAAATGTACTATTTGTATTGTTCTCAGCAAACCGGTGTGATATTTTGGAACGCTGTATATCTACGATGACTTCTATAGACGTACTGATGTTCCTTGAGGATTTTGCTTACAAGACATCTCCGAAAGAGCATCGTCTTGGTCTTCTACGTCATCAGATATTGTTGTTAATGTTGTTAATGATTGACCATTTGAATTTATGCTTATATATGCATTATACGTCGTGAGATTTCAGTGTTGTTGTAATGTCTTAATGGAAATTGTCATTCACCATTTATACACATTGATATGAATTTTTGTTGTAACATTACCTGCACTTTTGAGTTGGTTGGTAACACCTCCCCGGATATTTACTTTGAGAAAATAGTTTCTCCTATCTAGTGAGATCTTTTCTTCTCACCAGCCGCTCTTCTGTGCGTCGATTGGACCTGACATTATGATGTTATTATTTTTGGTGATCCTTTCATCGGCGCATTTCTCATGCGTTATGAGCTTAATGTACTTGGCTCATAGATGTATTTCAAAAAAAAAGTGCCATTTTTTTCCCGGGAGGTGTGGTAATGTTACCGTCATTTTCGACGGTGAAATAAAACACCAACCTAATGTATGTTTGGTTTAATGTAATCAAAGAGAGATAAACGTTTATTATCTCTCGGTGACAAGTTTGACTGGTGATTATCTTCTCCTGTCTTATGTTGTCCTGTCTTAGACATGTCTTAGAGTTGACATGTCTTAATTCTCTTTATAGGATCATTTGGTGTATCTTTGTCACCCGTTTGGTCGGAAACGCCTGGTTTGGGTTTGCCTCGATCTGGTCCATGCTCTTTGGGCATGCGCGGGGTCTTAGCGGCAAAAGCCGGGAGACCGATATTCAGAGAGTGCGTACCTGTGGCTTAGAACGGATGTCCCGATACGTAGATTCGTCTCTGTCAAGTTTTCGATAGGGATTGGAAATTCTGGGAATGGCCGTTTGGCATTCTTCCGTCCCTGATTGTTTTCTTTATGCCAGTATTGGCTGTATTGTGTTACTTGAGAGTGTCAGGATTCTTTAAAAAGGTAATTGAAAACGCTATTCGATCTTTTCGTCTCGTTTAGATCTTACAGGTACATTTATCGCTGATGGCGGCATAGTGAGCGAAGCTCACAAGAAGTTATTATACTGCACTCCAGTATGACTTCATATCTACAAGACTAGGTCTAGTTGACCTGTTACTCACATAAGCCTAGGAATCATCTTTATGGATCCGCAATGCAGGCGGAATATGATTTGGCAGAAAATATATATTCAATCTCAGGAGCCTGTGTGAACTGAGAGTGACCTGTTTATCGAGGCCCGCGAACTGCGGCCTGATTTCGTTGTCACCATATCTACTCTTCACCAGAATGAAGTATCTGGCATGTGAGGCCAGTCTGAAGTCCTTTTTGCTAATTGTAGGACAATGGCATTGACTTTGCTTAAAATAGATGATATCGCCCGTACTACGCAATATATTTGCTAGGGCTTACCTGACGGGGCTCAGTCAGGGGTTAGAGCTATTGCATGAACTGTAATTACTGATAAAGACATTGTTACATGTCTAGGATCTGTGATGGTTGAAGCTGAACTTTGTAACTACACATATTATGTACCCGATTGTATACTATTGACTGTTTCGTTCATCATCATCGTATTATCGTATGTCACAAATAAATATTGTAAACGTCAGCAGCATTCCCTACTTCAGTGACTTCTACTTGTGGTTGTGTGAGTTAATGTGAAGACGTCCAAGAGCCTATACGGCCTTCGTGTTATCAGCACTGTTATCTACACACTTACACCATCAACCACATTGTCATACAAGTATTACACGTCTGAATCTGCAGGAATACTGACATTATGTATGTGTCTACTAAACCCTGGCGACACCTCACGCTAGTGACCTAGATTCCTTGCTACTACATGTTACTGCACAGGACAACATGACACGCTCAACGTACTACCATCCATAACACAGAAAAACAGTACGTTACATCAGTACATTTACACTGAGCAACCTTATACATCTCCAGTCTCCGTGCAATCCAACTTTACTTCTACTGTCAAACAGACTTTTACAGTGATGATATTCGGCCAAAAGATTTGGAGAATTTTTCTTAGGCATGTTGTGTGAAAAGAGGACAGTTTCGACATTTCCTTCTCTGTAACTCTCCAGCTCTCCGCGCCATAGAGAAGCACAGAAAGCACACAGCTCTGATATAATCCTAATTTTGTGCTTGTGCTGTACTAAGAGGACTTCCAGATGTTGTTTAGACTAAAAAAGGCTGTTCTTGCTGTGTTCATTCTGTTGTTGATGTCTTTGCTTGCTCCGCCGTCTGGTGTTACTATGCATCCTAGGTATGTAAAGGCATCTGTCTGTTTGCTGATTCCTTACTGATATGGGCTCATGGTTGCTCACATTGAGCGTCATGACCTCTGACTTCTTTAGGTTGATGTTCAAGCCCACCTGCTGGCTATACTTATTAAGTCTATCCGTTTTTTCCTGGATGTGTTGATGTGAATGTGCTAGCAGTGCAATGTCATCTGCATATTCCAAATCTTCCAATGTAGAAAATTATATATATATATATATATATATATATATATATATATATATATATATATATATATATATATATATATATATATATATATATATATATATATATATATATATATATATATATATATATATATTTATATATATATATATATATAATTTTTGAAGCAGCATAGTCAAATCGAGTTGAACAGACAAAAATATCAAAATAATAAAACCACAGACAAAACGAGCTATTGTTACATTGGGAATGATAAAGAAAAAACAAGAAATCAAACCAAACAAAGAAATAACAATCTACAACTCAGATGTGACGTCAGTCAAATTGTATGCCTCTGAAACACGGAGAACAACAAAAATAACAATTGGAAAGTTACAGAGTGTAAACAAATTAGCGCATGCGCAGATTAGAAGGATTGATACAGTTTGATAAGATAACCAATGTGGAAGTGATGGAGTGAACCAGACAAATATAACTGGAAGAGGATGTGAGGAGAAGACGTTGGTCTAGAGTAGCATACACAATGAGGACATCAGCTGACATTTTCTTTCTCCACTCATTATTTTTTTAAATTATCATAATAATTGTCCAAATTCAATAATGTCTTTACATCTTAGTAATTCTTCGTATTAGAACGAACGAACGAACTTTATTTTCAAAGGGTTAAGAATTCTGCGCGCAGTCCCGTCTAACATTCTGCCCTTCCATTCTCACTTATCTGCATACTATACCCTTTCATTCTGTCACATAGGTTATGGTCATTAAATTGCCTAGATCTTCTTCCTATTCTCTCACGCGCATCCTTTTATTTTATTATCTTTCCATACTTGTTTTTCCTGTATTTTTCGCATCACTCGGTTGCGAAAAATATTTTCTTCAGTATTTTTTAAACTTTACCGGTTTTGTTTCTCAAAACTGAGTATCGCACTAGCCGGTATTACGTGGATGTCAGTCAGACGAGAAGCGTTATAATGCATTCCGTCAGACCGGGAGAGCCGACAGCTGTCTGCTGTTCCCCCGGGGACAGTGTTTTCTTCGGCCGAGTTCTGGGCCGTAGTGTGAAAATTCACTCCGCCAGAACGGGCAGGCAGAAAGAGGGTCTGGTTTTTCGCATATGACACTCATGCTCCACGGGCCATGGTCAGCTTGTAGTGTGAAAACTGCCCTGCCTTTCAGACAAGTTGTCTACCTTTGAAATTGACACGCACGTTTCTCGGTCAGTTTGTTAAACGAAGGGTGAGATTACTCGTGGCACGGCAGACGGTTGTCTGAGATTTGCAACTGACACGCGCTTTTCCCGGTCAGTTTGTCAACGCAGGTGCGTAATCGTCCTGGTGGCAGTTACGACACGCCTCTAACTTAAACGTAGCTGTTATGAGAAGGGGGAGAGATCGGGGCGGGGGGGGGGGGAGAGATAGTTCATCCTTTGTCTGTTTCAGATATTAAACCTAGTTTGAAACTTTATCTTCATTCTTTCTCTATAATCGCAGTAGACAGGTGGTTCGCGAAGAGTAGAGCTGTATAAGCGAAGTTTCTTAGTTTGTTGCGACAATTTGTCGAACTTCTAGACTTCCATAAATATGAGCGTAAAAATTCTTAATTGTGCGATATCCTGTAGTGCTGTGTTTTGAGGTAAATATTATATAGTAGTTCTCTAGAATTTTGTGAAGTGATTAAGTGTTAAATCGCCGACTTAATTTTAAACTAGTTCTTTTGAACAGAGGGCTTAATCTATATAGTCTGTATTATTTTCTAGTGACGCGTTTCAGTGGAAAACAGAAATTATATTTCTTGCTTAAATTCAGTCGGCTAATAAAGAAATTTAATTTAACTTCTAAATAATCAGACGAGAGAATATATTTTAAAAACTAAACTTATAACGCTAGATACATCATTGAGTGTTGACGAAATACGTATGTATTTTCTAATTCATGATGTTTGATTTATTTAATATAACTTATTTTACGGGAAGTTTTAAATATAAGTCAAGCTGTAGGCTTGCTATTAAAATGTAAATTATATTGGGTACAAAATATGAAAATGATTTATATGTGCTTTTCTTTTTATACAGTGAAATACTGGGGGTGGCCCGAACTTTACCAACATTTAATAAGAGTTCATAATTGTGAAGAAATAGACAGTCCTTATTTTGAACCACGTGGGTTTCTCAATTAACACTGAACTGACGGTGCAAGTTAGACAGAAATACTATATCCCACTAACGGGTTTTTTCCAAAGACTGTAATGATCAATACTGGGCCTGTGAACCAGATCTTAATTTCTTCCATAAACTCTACGTAAATTTTCTGCCTGGCGGCGAGAATAATTACAATCTATGACATAAACTTTCCGACATTGTTGACAAGTGAGTGGGAAACCAAGATTTTCTGTTTTGAGAGAGGTTGTCCACCGGCCATCTTCCTAATTAAGGGAAACTTCGTGTTCTGACATTTTGTGCTCGTTTAAGCCTAATTCTTACCTCGGGAGTCAAGTGACATTAACTTTAGTCTGAAATAACTATCGCCTGAAGCAGACGCTCCCCAGATCCATTTTAATGAAACCAACAAACAAATCTGCAGAGCTGGGATCTGTTTCAGTAAACGACAGTAACAGATAAAAAGTGTGAGTGTCCAAAATTTGCGCCAGCCGGCGAAACCACAACCCGATTGTAAGTATATCAGGGCCCTGATGAAAGAATCGAGTGAAAGTGACGGAAGGATGTTCGTTGTATAATACCCTCATTTGTTATATGTGTTTTTTTTCCTTAGGCGAGATTTGCTGCTTAAGTAACGTGTTACGTTAGAATAGATACTGCTGTCAAAGTCAGTCTATACCTTCAAAGGGGGATAATATTAGACCCTAACCACATGCATCTATAACTCTTTGGGCCATCATCTGTCATCCTAACGGGGCTGTGGGCTAAACCTAGAGTTAAGATCATAGCGGGGCTATCACCCTTGTAGCATTTTCTTGATATTGTATGACTATGTGCATATGTTTTCCTTGATGTATTTTTTTTTTGTGTTTTGGTGTTGTGAGAAGATTTTATATATGATAAATAAAATCTCTCTGGAACTAATCAGCGTGTTGGTCAGCTCGTTCTAGAATATTTACATAAGTATTGTTATAGTTTTCCCACGTCTGTGTGTCTAACTGTTGTCACTTGAAGGGGTGTGCACGTGAGTGGTATGTTCATACATAGTAACATATGTTGTCAATAGTCTGTCTGACTCTTATATATCTGTCGTAGAAGATAGGCCTGAGAGAGAGAGAGAGAAGATTCTTGTTTTTTCAGGGGACAGCTCTATTTGATTCGCTACCACTGCACTCTTGGGAAAATCTATTTCTTTTTTACTAACTCTCACTGTGTATATCACATATTCTAAACTATTCAGAAGGGACCTAACCCAAGTCTTAATACTCCTATCGAAAAATCTACGACACATTCCCACGTGTTACTTTAAGCATTAAATTAAAGGCATACAATGTTATAAAGGTTACATAACAGCATACAATGACATTACCCAATCATAATCAAAATAAAGTATTATTTTTAAACAAAGAAGAACGTAATGACAAAAAAACAACAAACGAACAAAAAACAAAAACAAAAACAAATCCAAAACATCTATACGTTGACTACAGAATATTAAACGTTGTCTGTTGGATAAGACATGCATCAAACATAGATGATTAACTTGACCCGCTCCTCTTCATGATTATTGGCCAAACTGGTTATGTTTCGAATTAGCATCTAATATACTGTATGGAGGCTCTGATGATCTAGTTTTTCATTACAATATAACTATTTTTAATTTTGTGATCAGGTACTGTTAATGTATACTATTATTTTACTTTGTAATGTTTCATTGCGCTTAAATTAATACTTTAAGTACGCTGGAGAATGTTTGAGCAACAGTAACAAAAGATGAGCAAGAGGAAGGAAGAATGCAAGAGAGAACTGTGTGCCACATTTTCAACCCTTGGAAAATTAATGTCTTTCGCAGATGTCTGTATAACTATCAACCTAGTCTGTCTAACTATCTACCTAGTCTGTCTAACTATCTACCTAGTCTGTCTAACTATCTACCTAGTCTGTCTAACTATCTACATAGTCTGTCTAACTATCTACCTAGTCTGTATAACTATCTACCTAGTCTGTATAGCTATCTACCTAGTCTGTCTAACTATCTACCTAGTCTGTATAACTATCTACCTAGTCTGTCCAACTATCTACCAAGCCTGTCTAACTATCTA
This sequence comes from Oreohelix idahoensis, assembly GCA_024509875.1. Taxonomy (NCBI): domain Eukaryota; kingdom Metazoa; phylum Mollusca; class Gastropoda; order Stylommatophora; family Oreohelicidae; genus Oreohelix; species Oreohelix idahoensis. The sequence goes on from JAMPIV010013134.1 coordinate 326,219, forward strand.
CCTAGTCTGTCTAACTATCTACCTAGTCTGTCTAACTATCTACCTAGTTTGTCTAACTATCTACCTAGTCTGTCTAACTATCTACATAGTCTGTCTAACTATCTACCTTGTCTGTCTAACTATCTACCTAGTCTGTCTAACTATCTACCTAGTCTGTATAACTATCTACCTAGTCTGTCCAACTATCTACCTAGTCTGTCTAACTATCTACCTAGTCTGTCTAACTATCTACCTAGTCTGTCTAACTATCTACCTAGTCTAACTATCTACCTAGTCTGTCTAACTATCTACCTAGTCTGTCTAACTATCTACCTAGTCTGTCTAACTATCTACCTAGTCTGTCTAACTATCTACCTAGCCTGTCTAACTATCTACCTAGTCTGTCTAACTATCTACCTAGTCTAACTATCTACCTAGTCTGTTTAACTATCCACCTAGTCTGTCTAACTATCCACCTAGTCTGTCTAACTATCTACCTAGTCTGTCTAACTATCTACCTAGTCTGTCTAACTATCTACATAGTCTGTCTAACTATCTACCTAGTCTGTCTAACTATCTACCTAGTCTGTCTAACTATCTACCTAGTCTGTCTAACTATCTACCTAGTCTGTCTAACTATCTACCTAGTCTGATTCTGCTCTTGAGTTAGGGAAGGCAAAGACAGAAGGAGAGGAACTAGTTACCCCACCTCATGTTGATGGATCTAGTATTGTGAAGGCTTAAACAAATTCACTCCCTACGGCAGTATCTGCTGTGGGACTCAAAGCTGCTCACGTCTGGTCAAATCTCTCGCATACACTGGAAAACACAACGAGTCTCTAGTCATTCAGTAGCAGACTGTTCCAATGTTTCACGAGTTGTTATAACACACCGAGTCCCTAGTCATTCAGTAGCAGACTGTTCCAATGTTTCACGAGTTCTTATAACACACCGAGTCCCTAGTCATTCAGTAGCAGACTGTTCTAATGTTTCACGAGTTCTTATAACACACCGAGTCCCTAGTCATTCAGTAGCAGACTGTTCCAATGTTTCACGAGTTCTTATAACACACCGAGTCCCTAGTCATTCAGTAGCAGACTGTTCCAATGTTTCACGAGTTCTTATAACACACCGAGTCCCTAGTCATTCAGTAGCAGACTGTTCCAATGTTTCACGAGTTCTTATAACACACCGAGTCTCTAGTCATTCAGTAGCAGACTGTTCCAATGTTTCACGAGTTCTTATAACACACCATCTGATTATGCCTCAAATCCCTGTATAATTTACTGTATGAGGAATTCGATTTTTGTCAGTCTTATTGTTTGTTTGTTTTCGTTTTGTTTGAATGGTTTTTTTTTTCTCATTTATGTATTTATTTTTTTTAAAAGATACCTTTATTACGATGCAAATTGCAAATGTATGATGTTATATTACCTTTTAATGATAAATGTCTAAATAATGCTTGGAGTAAATGTGGGGATGACAGGATACAGTATACATGATGAGAGAGAGAGGAAGGGCAAAGTGTCAGACGGGCCTACGTGCCCAATTCTTTACCCTTTGCAAATAAAGTTAGTTCGTTCGTTCGTTCGTTCGCTTTGAGATTTACTTGACTATCTCCACTTCCACCCGGAGACTAACTTGATTATCTCCACTTACACTCTGAGATTATCTTGACTATCTCCGCTTCCACTCTGAGAATAACTGCACCATCTCCTCTTCTACACTGACATTAACTTGATTATCTTTAGTTCCACTCTGAAATTAATTTCATTATCTCCACGTCAACTCTGAAATTAACTCGGTTATCTAAACTTCCAGTTTGAGATTCTTGATTATCTCCACTTTCACTATGAATAAACACTCATGTTGAGTATTTCCCGTAGTCCGTGACGAGACAAAGTGCTTAGTAAGTCAGTACAAGTATTCTCATGTTGATGCACGTATATACTATATTCTCAGGTTGATGGAAGTATATTATGTATTCTCATGTTGATGCACGTATATACTGTATTCTCAGGTTGATGAAAGTATAGTATGTATTCTCATGTTGATGCACGTATATACTGTATTCACAGGTTGATGCACTAATACACTGCGTTCTCAGGTCATGCACGAAAATACAATATTCTCAGGTTGATGCACGTAAGTACTGTATTCTCAGGTTGATGCACGTATATACTGCATCTCAGGTTATGCACGTTTATACTGCATTCTCAGGTTGATGCACGTATATACTTGATGCACATATATACTGTAATCTTAGGTTGAAGTACGTACAGACTGCATTCTCAGGTTGATTCACGTAAACATTTTATTCTCAGATTGGTGCATATATATTCTCTATTCTCATGTTGATGCATGTTTATTGTCGCAGTTACCTTGCGTTAATTCACTATAAATGTGTATAGTGACCCAAGTTCATTAACTTGTAGTTACATGCTACCGGTGAAGTTAAACATCTCTATGTCTTTGTTTTACTTATTCTGAGAGGTTATATTAGTTCATGTATATTGCTAGATGGTCAGGAAGAATATATCTGACTGGATTTCTTCTAAGCCTTTCGTTAACTTGGTAACTTTTAATTCTTTGCGTTGGCTTGGGTTATGATAAACTGGACTACCTCCAGGGAATGAAGATTTTTACCCTTCAGTCTATACCGTTATATAATTACTGTCACTTGAAATCACCACTGCTCTACCTTCTCTATAAACACATGGGGCACGAATTCACTAAATGTCAGTAGAATATCATTGACACGCGTTGCACGAAGATATCTCAACATACTACACACCATGTTCTTGTCTTGATCTAATTCGATCTTGAACTATCGTTGGTAAAACTGCTTTCAGACATCATCGTCTTTACTGCACGTTGCCGCCTAACAACTTCAAGCACGATTATGACGAATGTGTGTCCAATACTTCTCGATGGTTCTAACACAGTGGCGGCCTCAAATAGCTAACTGCTATGAGCCATTTGCCAGTAGAAAAATACGGAGAAGAGAGACTGAATATCCCTTGTGTCTCTTATTTCTTCTATCTTCTATGATCCTTAACCGCCGACCGTCAAAGCAGTCAGTGGCCATCACGCCTAGTGGCGTCTTGTAGGGCAACAACAAATTGATTCCACTTTGTTTGGTCGGCGGCCATCCTTCGTACAGTGCCCCAACTCTGGTTCATTCTTTGCATCTCAGCCTCCACAGTCCTCCGCCAGGCTGTTTCCGGTCGGCCTCTCTTTCGTTTTACTTCAGGGGTCCAAAGCATAGCTGTTTTTTTATGGCATCGGGGTCTCTTCTGAGGACATGGCCAATCCAGCTCCATCACCGGCCAGCCATGATGGTGTGCATGTCCTCTCGCCTGCTCCGAGCAAGCAGACCCCGGTTGGTGATTGCACTCGGCCAAAAGATTCGGTGAATTTTTCCCAGGCATGTTGTGTGAAAAGAGGACAATTTCGACATTTCCCTCTCTGCAACTCTGCAGCATTCCGCACCACAAAGAAGCACAGAAAGCACACAGCTATGATGCAATCCAAATCCGGTGCTTGCGATGTACTGAGAGGACCTCCAGATGTTGTTCAGGCTAAAAAAGGCTGTTCTTGCCTTATTCATTCTGATGTTGATGTCTTTGCCTGCCCTGCCGTCCGGCGTTACTATGTATCCCAGGTATGTGAAGGTGTCTGTCAGTACCAGTTGCTGACTCCCTACCGACATGGGCTCAGGGCTGCTCACACTGAGCGTCATGACCTCTGACTTCTTTAAATTGATGTTCAAGCCCACCTGCTGGCTAAACTTATTAAGTCTATCCGTTTTTTGCTGGATGTGCTGATGTGTATGTGCTAGTAGTGCAATGTCATCTGCACACTCCAGATCTTCCAATGTAGAAAATGCAGTCCATCTTATTCCTCTTGGACCGCCCTCTGTCGTCCGGCGCATCACCCAGTCCATGACTGTTAAAATTAGAGTGACCGATAAGGGGCATTTCTGTCGCACTCCCGTCCTCACCTGAACGGCCAGGCCACTCTGCCCAACACTACACGCAAAGCCGGCATAGAGGCCTTTCATGATTGACCCTATGCAGCCTGGAATTCCATTAGCTCTCAGTATCTTCCATAAACTATCCCTATGTATGCTGTCAAAAGCCTTTTTAAAATCAACGAAACCAATGTACAGCTGTCTTTGCCACTCTGAGCACTGCTCTACAATGTTCCCGAGAGTGAATATATGATCTACACATCCTCTGTTCTTTCTAAATCCCGCCTGCTCCTTCCTCAGCCCGTGGTCTACTGCCCTTGAAACTCTCTGTATAATTATGTTTTGTTGTTGTTTTGATGAGTTGATGGGTGGAGAGCGGGCACTTAACAGCTGACCATTATTGCCTCTTCTCATTCCATCTAGGTCTACCCTGTTCAACCTGAAAGTTGGTTATAATTGGGGTATTGAGTGTCATTTTATTTTCTAATGTTGTATTCAATTTAAATAACTATTGTCTTTTGCAGTTCCTGATTTTTATTTATATTAGTATTTGTCCATTTTATTTTCTCGTTTGTTTTGTTTATATATAACTATTGTCCTTTACACTTGGTTTCAATTTATATTAGCATTTGTTCTTTTTGAGTTGTTGCTCTACTTTTTTCTATACCTCGTTGTCTTTCCTTGTTCTATGAGTAGTTAGTTTTTTGTTAATGCTTTGTTAGTTCTTGCTGCTTAATTTCTATTTAGTTGGATGTTTTTCCTGAAGTACTAACCTTATATGTTTTCCTTTGTTTTATGTATATATCTTTTAAGTATTGATCGGGCATCTCTTGGGGCATCTATACTTAAAACCTTATCACCTGTTAAGTCTATATTGTGATTTCTATAGTAAGTTTTTAATTCAAGCCTTTGTTGTTCATACTTTTTACAGTGGATCAGGTAGTGGTCTATGTCATTCTCTTCCTGGCATTCTTGGCAGTGTGGTTCTTCTATCATAAAGTATGCTGCACCGAGACGGAGACGCCACAGTTTTTTGTTCGAAGGTATCTTTAATTCTTCTCTGACCTGGCACGTCCTCGTTGGTTCTTTCAGCAGTTTGAACGCGTGTCTGCTTTTTCTACTTTCCTTCCATGTTGTCTTCCATTCCTCGTCTATAGTTCCCTTAACTTGGAACTTGAGCCCGACCTTCCCAGTCCTGCTTTTATATTGTTTTTACTTGTTCTTCCATTCTTGGCGTTCTGGTCTGCCAACTCGTTGCCAGCAATACCTATGTGTGCTGGAACCCACACTAGCCTCACACTACATCCTCTGTTCCCCAGTGATGTATTAATTGCTAGAATTTCTTCCTTTATGTCTGGCTGGCTACATTTACCTGGGTGTTCTAGTGCTTGTAGTGATGATAGTGAGTCTGTAAATATCGTAACCGCTTCTGGTGGGTTATCTTCGATTATTTCTAGACTTTTAAGAATTGCTACCATCTCTGCGGTAAAAATCGATGCCCCTTCCGTTACACTGTAGCTCCGAATTAGCGGAAGTTTGTGACTTATTACCTATGCTTCTTAACTCATGAATATCTTCCCCAGCTGGTATATTCCCAGTAATGTCCCTTTGATTAAATTTCCTATCACATTATCTACCCTACCTAAAAAAAGCATTTATACTTTAGGACTTTTAAGACACATTTTTCCTTTGTCATTATCTCTGCTACCTATCTCGACAGCAAAAAACTAAGTTTACTCTTCCTTGACCAGAGTTACCAAATGCATATACGAATACAATTATACATTATAATTTGCTCCCACAGAAAAAAAATCATTTTTTACCTTCATCATTCATTGTATCATGTTTCCTCATGATTATCATTTTGAAACAATTTATATATACCTGTGATTCCCTTTTATAATGACTACTATCTTAAAACACATTAACCAATGTAGTCACGTCCATCTGTGACATCTGTGTCAATTTTACCTTTATTCATCCATAATTTTATTATATCTCTCACTCTCAATTTTCACCTTAGATGTCCTAATTTCTTACTTTACTCCTGAGCTCAATCTCCACATTATCATTGTATCTAGAGCTCTATTTCTTTCTTTAAGACAATACCTAACACAATCATTATGTTTCCTAATGAAAACCACCATCATTATCTACACTCATTTCCTTAATTACTTTCTTCTTTATGTAACCCTGTTCCAGGTTTCTGCTGAAATTACCTGCTACACGTAATTGATTGTACACATGGTTGTGACCCATTAAACCATCATGGTGTCACTAATTAATTTTGCTATCTTCCCGACTATTCCCTTAACCTCTCTTCATACCATATGCGGTGGCCCCCTAATTCGAAATACTTAACTTTCCATATCGGCTATCTACTCCTAACATGTTTCTTCCTCTTTCCAATTCATATGTTTTACATGTTTCATATGTCTCCGTATCCATCTGTCGTGCCATCCCTATATCCCTATTCTATATGTCCCTAATACGTCTCTCTTCCTAATATGTTTTACTTCATAATCATCTACGTTTACTTCTACCTTCAACTCCTTGTGCTACCTCATTTAGCTCTTACTTTATTTATCCTCATTATACTATCTCCTTTATGTCGTCTTATCAAAAAGACTACACTCTTTCTTTCTGGGCATATATGTACCTCAACTCTTATTTCCTTAATTATCTCTGCCATTCCGCTATGGCTTTTCCGTAAGTTATGTCCTCGTTCCCTCTCTGGAACATTATCCTTATATATCTCTGTTACATTATCTATTCTTTCTCCGTCTCGCTATTTTCCTCTTGCTTTTCTCAATTTATAATTTCGATCCTTCTCTGGAATACCTCCTCAATATGTTTACCACTTCCCTTGGTTTCTCTACTAATATCGTCGTTCCTTCCCCGGAACATTTCTCTCAGCTCTTCTTTGCCATCTCACTATGGTTTTGCCACTATTTTATTCATCTGAAGTTATATTTCTCATTTTCGTCCTTTTGCATTTCTCGTGCTTCTTAATTCCCATTTTGTCTCTCAACATTATTCTTCTCTTCATCTCTTTTGCCATTATATGGCTACTCCTCATGTCATTTCCTCGCCAGTTTCCCATGGCTTCTCCATATGTCGTCTCTTTCTCTACTCCATGTCTGTGCTATCTTCCCATGGCTCCCATTTCACTTTTCCTCCGCATCCATTTCTCAATATTCGTTCCCTCTCTGGAACATCATCTTTTTCTGCTACTTCCTCTTCTGCCTCCTCTGCGACACTCTCTCTCTTAGTGTCTAAATCTCTTCTGTATATGATTGATGAGGGTTTACCTCAACAAACTATACCTGGAACACTCTCTACAAACTCTCTTCTCTTCTAAATTTCGTTCCCTCACTGGAACATGCTCCTTATACACCTCTGTTATCTTCCCTATGGCCTTTCAATTATCTCACATCTCTTTGCCATGTCTCCATGGCGTCTTTAGCTTCCTCTCCTCTTCTTCATCTGCAGCTTCTGTCGTTGAGAAATGCTCAGACTTTCAATGCCTTTAAATTGTCAATAAAGAACGACTTTACTTCGCCTCCAATAGGATTTTGCAACCGCCACAAATCACGTTTTCTTCACTACAACCTCCCTTTCTCACTATCTTCGTCATTTACCAATGGTTTCTCTCACTTCTCTCGTACATTCGCATTTACTTATGGCCTCTTTTCTGACTCATTCCTTTTACTTCTTACCTCAACTCCTGAACTTCGTTTCTAAACATTTCTCCTCATCCTCTCTCAATACACTGTCTCATTTCTTCCTCCGTTTCTCTTCATCTGCCGTACCCTGTCATTCAGGCATGCTTCGACTTATCTCTATGTGTTCAGTGAAGAATGACTTCACTTAAGTTTCCCCTAAACGCAGCTACCGCCGCCATTCATATTTAGAAACTGCTTTGACTCTCCCCTCATAGCCTCCACCTACGTTAACTTTAGCATCTCAAATGCTATCCGTTCTTTGCCACTACCTTGGCTTAATTCACCGGTACTTCGTACTTCTTTACCGTTTGCTTCGGTTTCTCTTTCCCTATTTCCTCTCTTCTCGAGTCTCTTGAGTTCGTCTCAACCTCTCTTTCCTTACTTCTGCATCTCTCTCTACTTCACCTACTTTTGAGATTCACCAGTCTATCCCTACTGGCAGATAGGTTTCTACTATTGGATCGATGATTCCTACGATCTTTACTCTCTGTCGTAGATTTTTGATAGGGAAATTAAGACACAAATTGGTCCCTTCTGAATAGACTAGAACAGGGGTTGACTTAGTGAGAGATAATATAAGAGATAGATTTACACGAGTGAAATGGTGGAAAATAAGTAGAGTCTGTTCCTGAACTCGAAAAGCTTTCTTTCCATCAGCCTATCTCTACAACAGAACTTGGTTAGTCAGACAGTCTACTAGAATATATTAATATATATATATATACATAAAGTTAATGAATTAATCAAGAAATAGACTCATAGGTGTAAACCTCCCTCCCACTGTTGAGACAAAATTCCCGTTAGAAGAAAAGTTATTAACCCCCAAAGAGTCAAGGATTTATATGCTATGGTCTAGAAATTCCTTCTACAGTAAAGAAATGAGTTTATATGTTAATCTATTCTAAAAGGGAAACAGTATTAGCAAAGAAAGAACTTTCCATAAAAAAAAAATACAAAGTGGGTACATGAATTATACGATCAAAGAACCACTCATTTCTGCTTTCTTTCTATCCATACAACAGTGGCCACTGACATTCGTTCTTACCTACAAACTTGATTTTCACCTTCTGGCGCAAACTTTAGGACAAACACACCCACAGCAACTCCAGTGTTCTTTTGGCAAAGAAAACCCCAGCTCTACAGAGACCGGTTAATTCCACTTCCTCCGGGGAGCGTTCTCTTTCCGACTATATTGTTTTTTTAGATTACTGTTTATGTCACTTCAAATCAGTTCAGGTAATAGATGTCACAGTGCTCACAGTGTCAGAATCTTGAGGTTTCCAGTACTTAGGAAATGTCAGGTCGGTAACTTCTCTCTGTATAAAATTCTTGGTCACACCACAAATGATCAAACGTCAGAAATGTTAAGGTTTGTTAGGTCGCCACAGTTTCAACAATTTTGTTGAGAGATTTTAAAAAATCAGATTTGACAAAAGTTTTATTATCCAATGGAAAGTGTTTGTGCCAAATCTCGTATTGATTGACTAAAAATACGCAAGTTGTAAGAAATTAGTTACATAAAACAAAGTTCCGAGAAAGGCATGCTTTTATTCGTTGAAAAAAAACACACAATGCCTTAAGAAAATACAATTTACAAAATCATAATACACCTACTTCGAATGTGTTCTGACAAGTGATTCGGGAGGATATAAATTATTACAATGTGCATTAATCCCAATTTTCATTGTTTACTTATCTTTAGGTATCTGAGGAAACTGGTTGAAGTAACAAAGAAGAGATACGGCCCGCAACCAGAAAATACGTCAGGGCCTCAAAACTCAGCCCCTGCAGACCCGAGTGGAACAGTCCCAAATAAGATGGTTTGGCCATGTCTGCAGAATGGACGAAAATCGGCTACCACGACAAATATGGGAAACTAAGAGCCAGAGACCCAGACCTCTAGGACGATCCAGGGTTCACTGTGAGGATAACATTGGACATTCCCTGAAGGACCGAGGACTAGATTGTAACCAGCCCAGGAGAAAGACAGCCGATAGGATAGTACGACGTTCTCTCTGGCAAACCTCTACACCCCAGCGTAGAAGAGGAACAGCTAGGTAAGTACCTATTTTGACTTAAAATGCACCCCCTTAAGAAAACCAGTTGGCAGCCTTACGAAGCAGTTGTTGTTCCTGAATCCCCAGGCTAAGCAAATAGAGGGATACCAAAACACACCTGGAGAAGCAATTAGAGGGATACCAAAACACACCTTGAGAAGCAGATAGAGGGATACCAAAACACACATGGAGAAGCAAATAGAGGGATACCAAAACACACCTGGAGAATCAAATAGAGAGATACCAAAACACACCTGCAGAAGCAAATAGAGGGATACCAAAACACACCTGGAGAAGCAAATAGAGAGATACCAAAACACACCTGCAGAAGCAAATAGAGGGATACCAAAACACACCTGGAGAAGCAAATAGAGAGATACCAAAACACACCTGCAGAAGCAAATAGAGGCATACCAAAACACACCTGGAGAAGCAAATAGAGGGATACCAAAACACACCTGGAGAAGCAAATAGAGGGATACCAAAACACACCTGGAGAAGCAAATAGAGGGATACCAAAACACACCTGGAGAAGCAAATAGAGAGATACCAAAACACACCTGCAGAAGCAAATAGAGGGATACCAAAACACACCTGGAGAAGCAAATAGAGGGATACCAAAACACACCTGGAGAAGCAAATAGAGGGATACCAAAACACACCTGGAGAAGCAAATAGAGGGATACCAAAACACACATGGAGAAGCAAATAGAGGGATACCAAAACACACCTGGAGAAGCAAACAGGTGATATACATAAACAGGATCAGGAAGACATAGAAAGATCTTATATGGAAGGCACGGGTCAAGAGGTCATAGCATGTTTTTTTTTTTTTTGGTTGTTGTTCAGGATTTAATCTTCTCGAGGAGTTAAAACGGATAAGCGTTAATTGAGATTGAGTTCCCTCTTCTCTCCCCCACCCTCCCCTTATTTTTGTTCCTCGTTAGGGCCCTTGACGTTTAAAAAAAAAAAAAAAATTTGTTATGCTTATTTAAAAATTCATGATCAGTGTCCGCTACTCCTGGAGTCCCAGAACGCAGGAATAAAAATATGCATCCAAGCCGGGCCTAAACTTCTCTGTCAATCTCCTCTCTTTTCAGTCTTTCATTTGAGAGTCCTGCCTCACATACCTGTCTCAATATGCCCCTGAATCTCACTTTGTTAAGGTGCCTCTCTGCAATCCAGCTCCCGTTAATGTTGGTTGCCAATATCTTGTAATGCATAGCACGTTCTTCTTTTTTTATTTGGAGAGTAATGTCCATTAATTAATACTGTCTGCTCAAGGATTTATAGGATTTGGCATACTACTGACTGTCCACAGAGACAGACGGTTAGGCAGATAGACAGAGGAACAGACAGATAGACAGAGGTACAGACAGAAAGGCAAAAGTACAGACAGATAGACATAGGTACAGACAGATAGAATGAGATGCTGACAGATATACAGAGGTACAGACAGATAGAATGAAGTGCAGACAGACAATCAGAGGTACAGACAGATAGACAGGAGTGCCGAAATATAGACAGAGGTACAGACAAATAGAATCAGGTGCTGACAGACAGATTGAGGTACAGACATATAGTCAGAGGTACAGACAGAAAGGCAGAGGTACAGACAGAGGTACAGACAGAGGTACAGACAGATAGAATGAAGTGTAGACAGACATACTGAGGTACAGAGAGATAGACATAGGTACAGACAGATAGACAGAGGTACAGACAGATAGTATGAGGTACAGACATATAGACAGAGGTACAGACATATAGACAGAGGTACGGACGGATAGGCAGAGGTACGGACGGATAGGCAGAGGTACAGTCAGATAGACAGAGGTACAGACATATAGACAGAGGTACGGACGGATAGGCAGAGGTACAGTCAGATGGACAGAGGTGCAGACAGATAGTATGAGGTACAGACAGATATACAGAGGTACAGACATATAGACAGAGGTACAGACATATAGACAGAGGTACGGACGGATAGGCAGAGGTACAGTCAGATAGACAGAGGAACAGACATATAGACAGAGGTACGGACGGATAGGCAGAGGTACAGACATAATAAATAGACACACAGACACAAAGACGGACGAGCGGACAGACAGACGGACGGTTGGACGGATGGACAGACAGACGGAAGGACAGATATGTGACTATCATACAAACAGACACCCGTGTGTTACCGGGGCCCGAAAGGGGAGCAAAGAATAGTAACACTGCACCCTACCACGCATGTCGTAAAAAGCGACTAAGGAGGGTATGGGCATGGGGCTGTTTACCCCATCCCGTAAAAACTTCGCACAGTGGGCTGATCACCTGCTTGCCAACCAATCTGATTACGGAAACAATGATAGATTGTTTGGTCTGTTTTTGTTCCACAAAGACGCCACTAGGCGTGGTGGAAACAGCGATAGATTGATCAATTTGTTGTTGCCCTAAGACGCCACTAGGCGTACTGGCCACATACTGCTTTGCCGGTTGATGGCTAAGGATGGAAGAAGAAGAAGATACAAACAGACATAGATAGATAGATAGATAGATAGATAGATAGATAGATAGATAGATAGATAGATAGATAGATAGATAGATAGATAGATAGATAGATAGATAGATAGATAGATAGATAGATCAGTGCTTGTTTGTATTTTCAGGGGAGCTTACTAAGGTAAGTTTATATGTTTAACGGAAAGAATTATGCACAAATTAAAATGCTAATTTGGAAGTGACTATTAACTTATTATAATCCATTAATCATTTAAATTAGCTTTTTCTTCCTTTTTTGCAGCGTATTTCTATGTAGTTCGTAAGACATATTTCAAATTTTAAGTTTTTTAATCATTTTAGTGTCTCATTGTTTTTAAAAGAATACATTTTACAAGAGCAGGCTTGGTATTCAATGATATTTTTATATTCGCAAAAGACCTCACTTTGAGCCCCATAAGAGGCATTAAAAAAAAAAAAAAGAAGAGATTTGCACATTTCTAACGGCTATTTCAATCAATTCTTCTATACCGATTTGTTAATGCGTGGAAGCTTGAATCATTTTCCCTGATCTTGTGTGTGTGTTAGTATATGCCAAGACAGTTGGTGTGTAAAAGTAAATCTCAATATAAAATTATATACGAGGGGCGTTCAGAAAGTAATGCACCACATCGTTTTTCTCAGGTAATAATGAAGATAGAAGCATGAAATTTTGCACACTTCAAATATGGCATGTGCGAATTGTGTGCACCAAATTGCACCTCAACCGGCCAAAACATACGGCTGCCCTAAACCGTTGAAATGGAGCGTGTTAGCAACTTGTGTTATAAGCCGTGAATTGTGATAGAATTTCTCGTTGCAGAGAAGGAAACTGTTGTGAACATTCACAAGCGTCTATGTGATGTGTATGGAAGTTTTGCAGTTGACAGGAGTACAGTCAGTCGCTGGGTTCAGAGAATTAAAGAATCAGGAAGTGGAGATACGGAGCTGCTTGATCGGCCGCGCTGTGGTCATCCTGCCACAGCCACCAACGCAGAAATGTTGAAATGCGCTGAGGGCATTATTCTTACTGACAGGCGAATCACTACTCAACAATTGGCCTTACAGCTGTCAGTCAGCATTGGTAGTGCAAATGGAGTTATAAAAACTCTCGGATTTTCTAAGGTTTGCGCAAGATGGGTTCCTCGAAGTCACATAAATGACCACCGATTGCAAAGGAAAGCAATTTCTTCTGAATTGTTGGAGCGTTTCAATGCTGATGGAGAGAACTTTTTGGCTAAGATCGTTTCAGGTGACGAAACCTGGGCACATCATTTTGAACCTGAGACAAAAAGACAGTCAATAGAGTAGCATCATCCGCAATCACCACGAAGAAAGAAATTCAAGACAATTCCTTCAGTTGGAAAGGTCATGATCACTGTCTTTTGGGACATTGAAGGTGTTATTCTTGTGGACGTTATGCCAAGAGGAAAGACAATCAATTCGCAAGCTTACATTAAGACATTGAAAAAACTCAATCAACGTTTTCGCAGAGTTCGGCCGCACAAGAATCCAGCAGACCTGCTTCTCCTTCACGACAATGCGCGCCCTCACACAAGTCTGGCAACACGGGAAGCAATCACCAAATTGGGTTAGACTTTACTACCCCATCCACCCTATAGTCCCAATTTGGCACCCTCTGATTTTCATCTATTTGGTCCACTTAAAGATGCACTCCGTGGGACAAGGTTTGAAGATGATGAAGGAGTGATTCATGCAGCGTAGAAATGGCTACATGATCAAGACAAAATCTGGTACGGGCTAGGAATACATGCACTTGTTTCGCGCTGGCATAAAGCCGTACAAGTTGATGGGGATTATGTTGAATAATACCGATGTTTACATGACGTATTCATGTATATTGTGTATAAATTTCATGCTTTTTGAATAAACAGCTCCTGAGAAAAACGATGTAGTGCATTACTTTCTGAACGCCCCTCGTAGAAATGAATCCTGAAATTCGTACGTACTGACTTAATGAATGTGTACATAAATGTCATGTCTATGATCCTTGACTATATGAGAGTAAAGACAAATAAACTGTACGCCGTTAAAATGATATGTAAGAGTACGTGTTGCTGTCATTTTCGACGGAGTCATCTGTCAAGTTATTTGCTTATGTTTGTATCATAAGTATAATTGTGTCTTTACCTGCGATGTCAGGTTGATTAGGGGTTGTCTTCCCTTGTTTATTCATTCATTGTGTTTGACCTTTAGGGTCAGAGGTTGTCAGTTCGGGCGTAGGACTATGGGAAGGTTTTTTAAGCGGGAGTGAGATATACTTCCGGGAAGCCGGGAGGTCCTGTTTTTCTGAAGGGACCAAGAGTCCATTGTTTTTCGGGGAGAATCTTCGAAGTAACTGCTATGGCAGTTTTCCCCAGTGAATCTCTGTGCGTCGGGATGACGACAGAATTCCTTGTGTAGTTCTGAGGATTCATTTACCAGGTAATACCGACCTTTATGCATTATTACGCTTTTCGGTGGCAGAACATGTAAAGGATTACCTAGGGTGAACAGCAGCTCACTGATCCGCCATTTCAGAACTTATATATATCTGTGCTCGAGGTAGCCATCCAAGACTGTTAGTCTTATATTGTCCAGAAATCCAGTGACGAAGATATATTGTGGGAGCCGCAGATTGGCGGAACTTCGATCTACAATAAGTATTACTGCAGGGTTGATGATAACCTATTTAACAGAAGTACACGGCCGACGTTAGGACGAGGCCTGTGCTTCCGGCTATTATACTACAGCCTGTTATGTGCAATTGGCAGGGAGTGCCAAGTTGCACCTGTGTGTCAAGGTAACTAAGGCATCTGACGCGTTTAGTCAGAGACGCCAAGGGCGACGCTACGAACTGTCATTATTGAAGAACTTTGCTATTGACCATGCACGTCTATTCTGATGTTTACCTTTTTGAATGCCAAATGTATACCTATCGATGTCAGGTCAGCATGACCTTGTTACACTGACTGTTCCTGTTGATATTATGTGTGTTCCCGTCAATAAATGTCTTGAAACATGCCTGCAGTGTCAAAGCATCCTTGATTACTGCATGTGAGAGTATGGGTTGCAGGATCTACATCTATACGAGCCTAAACACATTCGCGTCTTCATACGCACCCACACTCAATTCATCATACGCTCGCACTACACATCTAACAACATGTATACTGTCTTGGGCCAGTGATCACCTCAACAAGAGAAAAAAGACAGTTACATTTCTGATGGACCAGTTACGTGGGCTCTTATGATACATTTCTTGTCGCCAATGTGGCCTAGAAACTTACATTTCTGATGGACCAGACCTGTGGGTTTAAAAAGAACAGAGCGAGCATTTGACATTATTGTTGACATTTATGGATCCAGAAATTTACATTCCTGGTTGGCTGTTACATGTATGATGTCTCCAGTTTTGTCGAGAAAGTTACAAGAAGGACAAGTACACATTACACTTCTGATCTGTGGGTCTAAGCTACACACGGGACAGCCGTAACACAGCACTAATTCTACACTTGCAAGTTTTGGCTACAACAGGACAGAGATAGGTCATCAACGGTTGACACAAATAAACAGTACGAGCATTTATATCATAATGCTACATAAAGCATAACAAGACAAGTACTGAAGTGAACTACTAGGCATTTGCTACGTGGACCATAACTGCATAGAAGGCGGGTTCCTATTGTAAACAGTACTGCGGGTTGTGACACGTTTCATTCAACAACAGACTTTTCTAGGTCAGAGCATTCAAGCTACATTGTTGGAGGTCAAGTGTCTGTAAACAGTACGTGAAATTGTAAACATTCAATGTGCAAGCCCTAATTTGAGAAGGTCATAGTAACTTTGGTTCGTGAATACCACTTTATGTTACAGTGGATTTGACGTTCAGTGCGCGTTTGACATTTCGTTTCTGTGTTCGCAAGGAGCAAGAAATTTATTTTAGTTTCAGCTGTGACTGAACTTGTTCTGCAACACATTGAAATTGATTGCTATATGTTTATGTCACTTCTACTGTTTTTGGTGTATTTTTCTGCGGGTTTTTCGGTTGGTGGGTCTTACGGTAAATATGCCACTTGATCGAGGCTTACTGTAAGCGGTCTGTAGGTGCAAATTTTCTTAATTTGGAAATTTGCTAGTGACAATTGGTCGCTATTGATGTTAGCTGTGATGTAATTGTACTTAACGTTGTTTTTGTAATATTTTGTCTGTTTTTCAGTTTTGATTGTCGATTTGTTTTGTTTGTATTCTGTAGGTCTCTCCTTTCTTGTGTATTTCTCTACACATTTTTGGTTAAAACAGTGTTGCCATTTGTATTGTTTTGTATTTTTGTCTTTGTATTTTTTTTTTTGGTTGTACTACATTACTGTCATGCACAGTCTACATACACATACTTGGTCATGTTTTGATATTATTGATAAGGTAGACTCTTCATATAGAGTTTGTTAAATAATATTATATAAGATATTTATACAAGTTCTTTATAAAAAAGACTTGTGCCCATAGTGAGTGGGATATAAGGGAATTTTTTTTTCCACAGGTACTCAAGTGATTTTTTGGGTACATTATAAACAAGAGGAACATACAAAGTCTTTGTCTAAGACTAAGACAGTAAAATAAAGTGAAGTGAGTATACAAGTCTATCATTTCAGACTTGTCTCCCATTGAAGTGGGATAAGGTAATTTATTTAATTTTTTCAGGTTTCTGATCTCATTAGACAGAATGTCTACATTGGATTTCTTCATCCAGCAAGGGTTGACCCTTGGTAAGTCTGGTAAAGAATTGGAAGAATATTCATCTGCTCAATTCGCCATTGCATTAAAGTCAGAAGAAAAGAAACAAAAAGAGGAAATTAAATTGAAAGCAGAAGCTGAACTAAAGAAGCTAGAAGCTGAGAATAGAAGATTAGAACTTGAAGAAAGAAGGTATCAAAGAGAGGCTGAGGAGAGAAAAGCTCAAGCTGCTGCTGAGGAGAGGAAAGCTCAAGCTGCAGCTGATGAAAGAAAATTCCAGATGGAAATGGAAGACAAAAAAATTCAAGCTCAAGCTGCTGCAGAGGAAAAAAAACTTCAAGCTGCTGCAGAGGAAAAAAAAACTTCAAGCTGCTGCTGAGGCTGAAATTAGAAAAATGGAACATGAGGAAAGAAAACAGAAGATGGAACTTGATGAAAAACTCGCAATTTTGGAGTTAGAGAAATTGAAATTGGCGAGTACGGGTGCTCAGCAAACAACTTCGAGTACGACAAAGGAGTTTGTTAGTAGGATTAAATTGCCTCATTTCAATCCTTTAAAGGATGACGTAGCAGATTATCTAGATAGATTCCAATTTTTGTGCGATACGCATAACATAAAAAAGGAAAAATATGTTGAACAACTGATGCCATTTTTTACAGGTGACACAGTGACTACTCTTATGACAATAGACGAACATGAGAGGACTAATTATGATGTTGTCAGGGCAGCATTGCTAAAAAAAAATACCAATTAAAACAAGAAGACTATCGTCTTCGTTTTAGGACAATGTTGCCAGAAAATGGAGTAGATTTCTCTGATTTTGTTACAAAGATACGTCGTACATTTACACGATGGGTTGAGTTGTCTCAGATTGAGAAAAACATATGAAGGTCTAATGGACTTATTATTGCGAGATAAGGTTTTGTCATCTGTTAATGATTCTTTTCTTGCATTCCTTCATGAGCGTAAGCCTAAAAACTTAAAAGAAATGGAGGAATACTGTTGTCAGTATGCCACAGCACATCCCCATGCTACAGTTAGCAATTCTAAAGTGAAAGAAGGGTTGCCAGCTGCTTCGGCAACACCATATGGCCCTAATTTCAGAAAAAAATTTCAGGGTGCTCAACAAAATTGGAATAGGGGAAGTAATCAAAATTACACTCAGAAGCGGAGTAATCCAACACATGATGGTTCTTCGTCTATGCAGTGGAGACAAGATGGTAGTTCTCGTAATTTTAGTGGTAATAATTTGAGACACTTTCGTAAAGGCTATCCAAATAATAACTATTCAAATTTTCGAGGTAATCATTCTCGACGTCAAGATTATGACGATGGTGAATTTAGAAACCGGGATTCAAACCGGAATGATGATTACAATAGGCAATATGATAACAATTACAGGGGAAATGATAGTCGAAATAATTACAGGGGAAATGATAATCGAGGTAGACCTAGGTTTAACAAAAAAAAGACCTTACCAACAGGCAAACTCTGCGCAACAAGAGTTTGATGGAGCCTGTAATACAGTAAATGATAGTGGTAACTCTAGGGCTATCACTGGTTGTGCTTTCGATTTTGGGAGAGCAACTGAATGCCCCCAATGCTTAACATTGTTTGACTCATCAACTGTATCTACGCTAAGTTGTGGTCACCCTCTACCTGCTCTACCTGCTACAGTTGCGCATGATGGGAGAGGATCTCTCATCTTACATAAAGGTCTAATAAATGATAGGCTAGTCTCAGTACTTTTCGATTCGGGATGTACTACCGTCGGGGCCAACTATCATCTTATAAAGTAATGAGCGTTGATAGCCATCATTCCAGCACTTGGTGATATCCCATGACTCGTCTTGTTAAACGGTCTTCGAAGAGGTAGTCCTTCTATGAAGAAATCTTTCCTTCCTAGCAAAGAAAGGGGAATCCCAACTCAAAATGACAAACAGGTCACAACACGTATATCACTAGGTGAAGTAATGGATATTGCGTACGATGAGTCACACTCGGACAAGTCCCTATGCACTCGCATATCTGTGCCTGAAGTGAATCCAGAGCATCTTAATTCTTCGGCAGTAGCACACCGATTCTCATGTGAGGGATGACATGAGAGCCAATCCTAGACTCAAAACTAGAGTCCCTTGCGTCAGTGAACATTTTGGCCATTCGTGAATAAAGACATCCGTTATGTTAATTGCGTAGAATCTTGCAGAGTAGATTTGTCAAGAGGTTCAAGTACGCGTTACCTATCTGATAGTGAAGATGAGCTGCTCCTCATCATGCGCTAAGTAAGAGGATGACTGCGCGACATTAGTCATCATAATAATGCGAACATACACACAAAATCTCGTTCTTTCGTCACAAAAGGAGAACAAGGAGAAGAAAAGTATAGAAAAGGAGAGAATGAAAAAAGAAAAGGAAGCCAAGAAAATTTACGATCATCTATGACATCATCTCTAAGAACTAAAAGCTTTAGGATGGGAAGATGTAGATTACTAATAAAGAAAGAATATGACTTCTCGGGAGGTCGGCCAACGTAAGAGGTTTTCAGCACTATGCCAATGTAAATGATCCTCTATTCATTGAAGTTCTGGATCAAAATGCTAGCAACGGTAAAAATCCTAGTTTAAAAAATTAGTCGACAGCTTTCTCATGAGATCTCCACCGCGGTAATGACAGTTACGGGGGGACGTGATTACTCGTTAATTAGCTCTATGCTCATTCTCCTCCATTCATGTGCTGAGAGGATCTTCGCTTAAAGGCACTCAATTAGTAAGATGCAAAGTATAGTCTAGCATCTTTAAACGGCTTCGATAGCTAGACAGAGCAATCAGTATTATAAATAAGAAAAGCCCTAAAGGTGAGTGGATCCTAGCACTTATGAAATATTCTTGCAAAAATGATTGACCTGGCAGGCGCAGCATCTTACTTGGGTCTGCATTGAAAGTTAGCTTAAATCAGTCTCTCTAATGTCAAAAAAATTCGAATGGTCACATATTTCGTAGAACTAACACACTGGGGTAAAATGTCGATCTTAACCTAGTCGAGATGATCATTAATCGAGGGGACCAGTGGGCGAAACTTCAATGGTATCTCTCTGTCTGTCTACCTCATATTAATCTAAGAGAAGTTGAAGGTAGGGCAAACATAACTTTCTAATTAAACGCAGGCTTAAGGTCAAATGATGAACCTTCCTACCAGGTTCACTTATTTATCCAACGTGGAAGTTCTGAACAACTCCGTAATAAAGGAGGATCCGAAGGAGCTCGCAAATCTAAACTCGATAATAGCGGGGAAAGGAATATAATCTTCCTCCTTGACTGGAGTTGGAGCATATTGCTTACTGCACTTTAGTTGCTTTCGTAGCACTTCTCATCGATGTTAACCTAAAAGATTTAAAAATAATTGGAGCAAATACTAAAAATCGGATACTGCTCTTAGGTCTACTTGGTGAGTCTAAGAAAAAGTATAACTAGAATAGAGTGTCGTAAAAACCATCTCTGGTAATAAGTGTCTCTTAAAATGACAAATGAGATCCTTTCTTTCATCTGACTTGAATTAACTCTCTATTGATCATAAATTCTTCCAGTTCCGATATATAGATATGGTCATCTAGTGAGAATGAGGTCATCTCAGTGACTAAGAATAGGTCTGGAGTTCGAACATAAGTAAATTATGAACTTGAGACATAATGGGTCATAGCTACCAGTCGGGAGATTGGTCTCAAGAAATAGTTTCGCTCTGTGTACCTTTTCATTCGAGACTAGATCACGATAAGCGTATTATTATGAATCGAGAGTCTTTTCTAACTCTATAATATAAGGGTAATGTCCATAAAACGTGGTATCTTACTGTGATTTCCTGATTCTTTTCTCTCTAGGTTTCCCTCAATCATAAGTATAGTTGTCACTCTAGGATCTTAGAAAAAAAAATATACCACCATATATGAAGAAGATGAGAGCGCGCGAAAATTTAGGGTGACAACGATACAGTTAGATAAGGCACAAACGCTATGTGATAAAGATTCTTACTGATCACTTCAGGATGTTTTTTGTTTTATTGACTTCAGAGATTAAAAATTATATGAAATCG
This sequence comes from Oreohelix idahoensis, assembly GCA_024509875.1. NCBI lineage: Eukaryota > Metazoa > Mollusca > Gastropoda > Stylommatophora > Oreohelicidae > Oreohelix > Oreohelix idahoensis. Next base: position 347,297 of record JAMPIV010013134.1, read on the forward strand.
TAGAGGACAATTAGGCTGGTGGGTAAATATATGATTGTGAAATGGTAGAAAATATATGATATAGTGATAGAAGGATACAAAATATTTGGTAAATAAGAAATAAACGTCTATAGACGTCATCATTACTAGGAAAAAGCTGAAAAATGTGTGATACACGAGTGAACATTATCTTAAGTAAATCCTACTCTGGACATGGATGGAAACATAGTGAAAACCAGTTCCCTCAGCTATGGCTGGTGAGAAGAAACATAGAGGATTGATTGTTGACAATGAGAATTGTGAAGATTGGAGTAAGTTAGTAGAGTAGTTTTGGTAGTTGAAAAAGTAATCAGAGAAGGCTTATATTGATCTGGGATCTCTGAAAAGTATATTTGAGGTAATATGATGTTCAGAGCAGTGAATACTGATTTGAAAAGAAATTAGTATTCGAGAATGGACACGTTGAAATAGATGGTTATGATGTATTTTATTAGCAAGTGCAAAGGTGTGAAATTGCAGCTGTATTCAGTGGGAAAGATTCCATGTGGCCTCACCAAGAAATCGAGAGACACATGCGTTATTAAGATTCACTGTCAATGAGACAAAGTTAAGCTGAGAAGCAAGAGATTAAGCTCAGAATGTTAAGCTGACGAGAGCGTCCTGATAAGTACTTCAAAGACTAGTACATCGGAGATGAAACATAGTATCCAGATGACAGCAGACAAGTCAGAGTAAGGCTGGGAAGAAAATGAGGTGGAGGGGTAAACTTGAGCGAAGAAGAAAAGTAGATGAAGGATTGGTGCGAAGTCAGAAGGACCTAAGAGAGATAGGGTATGAGAATGTGAGAGGTGAGACATGGCTGTTGAGAAAATAGTTGTAATGACGATGTTAGCGTATATGCAGGTGGTAGTGCGGTATCTCGAAGACACGCTCTAAAGCTTGAAAATAATGTAGGATATTATCGAAAAAAAAAACAAAGAGAAGTACCCAAGCATCAGAGATCATAAAAGCATTCTCGAGGGAGTATAGGAGAGAGTCCATTGTTTAGACATATTTAGTAAATAAGAATCTAATGGCCAGGTGATAGTTTAGTTAGGTGACTGGGATTTAGATAATATTATAGTTGCGTAAAGGTTATGACCGAATTTGAGAACGAGAATCAATTCGGACAGTTTAGTACAGGTATAGAAAGTGTGACGAAAGGATAAGTAGTTAGAATAGCTGGTAGGACACTGGATATATTAGATAAGCGCATGATAGAATAAGAGAGAATAAGCATGGGTGATGAGGTACAGGAAGGATCTGAGATCAAGGACTGATGTTATGATTCTGAGTCGGATATAGGGCTAGAATGGATTCATGTGTAGAGACATAGCACATAGAAAAGTTATGCATGACGATCTCACATTATGTTGGAATCTAAGTCAGGATATCATATTTATAGAACTAGGGATAAATGGAAGAGTTAGTGTAAAATGGGGTAGGATGTGGTGTTATGTGAAGCCATTTTAGAAATAGCGTTTTAGAAGGATGAGATATAATATATGATTTTCTAGTTTGGTATAGATAGCGGATATAGTGGTGAAGTAATAGAAGATAGGTAGAAGGTAGAACAAAGATGGATAGGGGAGGGGAGATAGATATATTGGATATTAGGTGAAGATTAGATGGATATTTTAGAAAGTAAAGGGGTTATGAGTATTAGAAAAGTGATAGCTGAAGACGATATATAATGCGTAAAGGATGTAGGTTACGATCTATACTAGATTTTTGTAGTTATAGAAAGGATGGGGCTGAGCGTGGAGGTCAGATATGGAGAGGATGTATAAGCCACCACCAATCCACCGCAGAATGATGTCTGATAAAAGGCAATCAGGAAAGAGTACATGGAATCTGATAAAGGATAGCTAGTACAGAATGAAAAATACCCAGTATTTTTTAGTTAGTTATATTTTTATGAAAATAATAACACGTAGTGTATTGAGTAGCCCAGCTGTAGTGAGACATAGTCATGATTGGGGGTGTATGGCGTCGTTTAGTTTAGAAGGTTGACAGGAATAACCCAGTGTCTGATAGTTTAATAGTATTTCTAGTAAAGTGGTTGTGACCAGAAAGGTGTAAGGGAGAGGATGTACGATATCCAGTGAGTGATTTACAGAAAAAAATAATGAGAAAAAAAGCCTGACGAAATAAGCCATATATGCAAAAGGATTTCGATCATTTTAGCTCATTAATTGACGTAAAGGTACCAAGGATGTGAGACAAAGCTTAGAAAACCCTCTTAGAGTAGATACTCACATCCAGGGAATTTAATAAGGAATTATAACCACTTAATGTGTATTTGCGAAGTAAGTGATAGTTGGGTGTATGGTAGTTAACTATAACTGTTATTTGGGGGGATGTTTGAATATGTGGGTTATGGTGTATTCGCCAGATCATGCGTTTGAGTATTCTAGTCACGGGTGGTTGATGTGAGATAGGGTGTGTCTTTTTTTTTTTTTTTTTATTTATTTTGAGCTGATTTTAGTTTTATTTTTTTATTATAATTTTTATATGAATATAGGTACATTTAATTATATAATTTTTTATTATACAGGAAGACATTCGTTTTGTGTGATGATTAAAGTAGATATTGTGGGCTATTGAGGGTTATTTTTAACTGGAAAAAATATTTCTAAGGACTACACACCTGCTTCACACATATAATACACACAATATTACATTATACGTATTTAACCATTAAGATTATAAGGGGTAATAAAAATAGGTGCACGACAAATTTTAAGATACAATATAGTACGGAGGAATAGAAAATGCTGTTGAGGTACGGATAAATGAGATAAAAATAAAATAAATATGATTCTAGCAGGGGGTGTTTGGGTATGAGGAGTAAGGGGTGTTAGTTATGATGCAAGGAGGCATTGAGAGAGGGACGTAGTCTAGTAGGGACATGGGGAGAGACACAGATTAGTATGGATTACATGGATAGGTATATTATCTTAACATTTGGTATATTAAGTGTGATGAGGAGTACAACTTGAGAGTTAAGATGATTAGTTATAGATCTGTCTGTCTAGACTGGACAAAGTGTAGGTTACTTTTGGACGGATGGTGGGCGATAGGTGGGATATGTTTTGGTGTATATTAAGTTGAAGAGTGTAATTAGTGGTATGTACAGACGAAAGGTAGAGATCTTTCATAGGTAGGTTGAGAGTGGTATATGGGGCTGTGTTGGTTAGTTAAATCATGTGAGTAGTAGGGGGAGCGTGGCTGAATTAGGTAGGAACGTTGAGGATGTTCGAGTGTTTGGATAGACGTTGCAAGAAGAGGACAAGTTGCTAAAAAGTTTTACTGGCAGGGGAGTGACACTGGCTTAGGAAGTGATATATAGCACTAGAAGTATAGACGTCTATCTAAAGTCGTATCATAGAACTTGACACTACTGATGTGTACTGGGAATAGTAGAATTGGCAAGTATATTTCGACACAGATGGATAGAGGAGACTGCAGCATAGGATCGTCGGTTGGCTCAGTGACGATGAGTAGTATAGAAGAGCCTACTAGCTCGAGCGTATGTTTAAATTATGAGTCTGCGGAGCTCTCACGTGTAGGAAAGGAGTAATGCTCATAATGTCAGTAAGAACCTGTCTAGCACCAACAATTGCTACAGATGGTGTTTGTTACGTAGGACAGTGGGAGCGTGCTAGTTTCCGCGGTGCAAGATATGGCGTATGATCAGACATACACAGGTACTATATATGTGGTGCAATTACATCTATCTGTGAGTATATGTATCCGATCGAGTTAGGATGTGTGTACGGCAGGTCGACTTAAGGACAAATATAAGGTCTCTTAGTCTGAGGTCGAGCTCGGCTCATGTTATCATTAAATCTAGTGAGAACCTCAGACACATAAATGTTACAAAATCAAACTCACAGCCAGCTACAATGTACACACATATAGTCGAAGATCCATAGAATGTCTGAATAGGGGGGTCTGTCACAGGGGGGGGGGGGGGGGGGGGGTATGGGGGTGGGGGGGGGGGCGGGGGGGGGGGGGGGGGGGTGGGGGGGGGGGGGTGTGGGCGCGGGGGGGGGGGGGGGGGGGGGGGGGGGGGGAGGGGTGGGGGGGGGGGGGGGGGGAGGGGTGGGGGGGGGGGGAGTGGGGGGGGGGGGGGGGGGGGGGGGCGGGGGGGGGGGGGGGGGGCGGGGGGGGGGGTGGGGGGGGGTGGGGGTGGTGGGGGGGGGGGGGGGGGGTGGGGGGGGGGGGGTGGATGCATTCCACAAATTGGGGGGGGGTTATATGGGGGGGGGGAGTTGGGTGGGGGAGGGGGGGGGGGGGGAGGGGGGGAGGGATTGCACGGGGGTGGGGGGGGGGGGGGGTGGGGGGGGTTTTGGATTGGGGGGGGGGTAGGGGGGGGGGGGGGGGTCATAATTTGTTGGGGATGGGGGGGGAGGGGGGGGGGGGGGGGGGGGGGGGGGGGGGGGGTGGGGGGGGGTAGGGGGGAGGGGTGGGGGGGGGAGTAGCATGGGGGGGGGGGGGGGGGGGGGGGGGGGGGGGGGGGGGGGGGGGGGTATATGTGGGGGGGGGGGGGGTTGGGGGGGGGGTGATATGAGGGGGGGGGGTGCCACAACTTAGGGGGGGGGGGGGGGGTTACCCTTAGTATTGTAGGATTAGGGTTGCAGTGGTGGAGGGCGATGAGCACAGAGTGATACTGGTGGGGTCTTTTGTCATGAGAGTTACATCTTAGTTGGGGGTAGGAAAAATTGTGGCATTTTTAGTCCCTGGTATACAGGGTGTGGTGATTCTTATGTTGCTGTACATTTTCGATCGGGTTTTTACTGTCAGTCATTATAGGATTGGTGGTGGAGATGATGTTTGTATGGGCGATTTGGTGGATAGGTTATGTGAGGCTGGTTGGGTATTGTATTTAGTTTCTATTGTTAAATGGGTGGTTTGGTTGTTGGTTTTGTGTAGTAGTTTTGGTGGGATTTGTGTATTTGGTGGTGGGGGGGTGGGTGATGTTGTGGGTGGGTTGACTTGAGGATTACCTGCGGGGGTTGGGGGAAGAGGGGATATACACATGGGGTGTGGGGTGAGTTTAGGTTCCCATTTTTTGTGGGGGAATGGGGGGTGTAACATAGATTATGGGGTTGTTCAAAAATGTGATCTTTCTACATGGTTGGCCTGATGACGACACTAGGGGGTCCCTGGGGTATATGTCATCTTTCTTTCTATTTCAACGAGGGAGGAGTAACATTGGAGGTCAATAATAGGATTGGAAAACTAGGGGGGGACAACACCTGCATGGCTGGTTTGTGGTGGGATGTCTGTCCATTTAGAATCCGGTTGGGGACATTCTGTAAAGTCATTCTATCTTTTGAAGGGTGTTTGCACCAGAAAAAGCCTATATGTGTAGCATGGGTTTTGGGGGGGGGTTGGGTGTTTTTTCGTGTGGTTTGGGTTACGGGAAGTGGGGCTTGTTTCACATTGGGTGTTAGTACTGGAAAGCATGGTCCAGGATTCGGGGTGATTTCAGTGACATGTACTGGTAGTGCAGTCGACAGTTACGGGGTTTGTATTCTGGGGGTGTGTTTTTTTATGTTTTTATTTTTTGCATGTGTTTTTTGTTTTTTTTTACATGTTGTGTTTGGCATCCATGGTTTGTTTTGAGACGTATGGGGAGTTACTATACATGTGAGGGGGTACTTAATAGGCGGGTGATGTGTTACATGACTTCTTTTTTTAAAACTGCTAATTTGCTTTTTGGTTTATAAGGTTCAACAATGTTTTATTTTTTTCTTTTTTAGGGTTATTTATTTACTTTTGCTTATCAGGCATCTCATTATTGACTTTCACTTTCACAGAGTCTAGTGAACTCTGTATCGAATATAGCGTATTAGGTGAAATATCGTAGGTCTTGCCTCCATGTTGATTTAAATAAATTTATATGTATGTCCAAGAAATCAGTGACTTTGTAATATCTAATTGTCAGAAAGCAAGACAGCGATTGAGTGGGCGGAACTCGAACTACAATAAGTATTACTGGCAGGGTTAATTTGGAATTTTCGTAAGTTAACAGAGTACTGCCGACGCTCAGGAACGGAGTCATCTCCATCCCTACTCTTGTGCCACGCATGACATTCTGTTGTCACTGTTGCGAAGTTGCGTGCCCGGTTGCACCTGTGGTGTCAAGGTAAGCTTAAGGCATCTGCGTGCCATGAGTCAGGAGAGGACCAATGGGCGACGCACGAACTGTCAATGTTGCAAGGTCCGCAGTTGGGGGTTGGTGTGAGCCAGCTTGCACGATTGCAATCCTGATGTTTCAGCTTGGAGTTTTGAAAATATGCGTCAGTTTAGAATGGGTCTAAAATAAGGGCCTAGGAGTCAGAGACTTATGACATGATTCTTTGGTAACACTGACATGTTCACAATACTGTTAGGTATTGACAATGTGGTCAATTAGATGGTGAAATCAGCATAAATGATATTGATGACCCCTGCCTAGGGTCGATATAGATAGATGAAAATGACGCAAAGATATGCGAATTATTATAATATTTAATTAAAACTCAAGAAGGCACATAAACTTCAACAATTACACATATCAGAATTATTAAAAACTCAAGTTACACACAAACATGTCCTAACCAACATATAGGACTTCCCAATATAGCGTGACCAGTCGATAAATGACGTAACGTGGGTGGCCTAAATTAGCGTTGACATTTGATTACCGTCATATTCATCGATTCACTTGGTCATTGCCCTACAGTCCCCAAAGGAGTATAGGGCTACAACAAACTTACACCATGTCTTCCTGTATTGTGTCATCAGCTCTAGGTCTGTGTATGTCTACTTCATTTCCTTCATGTCATTGATTGGCCTACAACAAACTTACACCATGTCTTCCTGCATTGTGTCATCAGCTCTAGGTCTTTGTATGTCTACTTCATTCCCTTCATGTCATTGACTGGCCTACAACAAACTTACACCATGTCTTCCTGTATTGTGTCATCAGCTCTAGGTCTGTGTATGTCTACTTCATTACCTTCATGTCATTCACTATGTTACTATTCGCGCCAAGGTACCACACTAACAGGGAGACGGACATCTGTAGTCGTTTACACATTAATGTGAACATGTCTTGTCATATTCTCATGACTTGAAATGTTTACAAGTTTTGAATGTTTACAAGAGTAAAGTTTGGCTTTTTCAGATTTGGTGCTCATAACTAAAATTGAAATGTAACAATACAGGCGACCATTTCCATGACAACCAATAACACAGGGCATTAAAATTCTTTATTACACCTGAATATTATTGTTGTAAATTATGCCTGCGCATTTCAAACCCTCAATTATTTCGTGTCAATAAAATTTCACGTTAGCTCCTAATCTTAAGTGTTTGAACATGAGAATACAATATTTACGTGCATCAGCCTGATAATACAATATTTACGTGCATCAACCTGAGAATACAGTACATACGTGCATCAGCCTGAGAATACAGTATTTACGTGCATCAACCTGAGAATACAGTATTTACGTGCATCAACATGAAAATACAACATTTACGTGCAACAACCTGAGGATACAATATTTTCGTGCATCACCCTGTGAATACAATATGCACGTGCATCAACTTTAGAATACACTATTTACGTGCATCAACCTGAGAATAGAATATTTACGTGCTTCAACCTGAAAATAGAATATTTACGTGCTTCAACCTGATAATACAATGGTTACGTGTATCAACCTGAGAATACATCATTTACGTGCAACAACCTGAGAATAAAATATTTACGTGAATCAACCTGAGAGTACAGTTTTTACGTGCATCAGCTTGAGAATACAAAATTTACTTGCATCAACCTGAGAATACAACATTTACGTGCATCAACCTGAGAAAACAACATTTACGGGCATCAACCTAAGAATACAACATTTGCGTGCATCAACCTGAGAATACATGTTTTACGTGCATCAACCTGAGAATACGATATATACGTGCAGCAACATGAGAATACAATATTTACGCGCATCAACGTAAGAATACAGTAATTCCTTGAATGAATCTGAGAATACAGTAGTTACGATGATGAACCTGAGAATACAGTATGTCTGTGAATAAACCTGATAATACAATATTTACATGTTTGAACCTGAGAATACAGTATTTCCATGAATGAATCTGAGAATACAGTATTTACGTGAGTGAACCTTAGAATACTGGTCGTCACCATAATTCACATTTCAAACCCTCAACCCTCCCCACCCCCCAACGGAGTATTGACCTTCAGTGAGAATGCTGGTACTGACGTATTTAGCGCAGTATCTCATCAAGTACAAAGTGAAATAATTAAAATTATGTATATTCGTTAAGGAAGTGGAGATAAGCGGGTCGATCATCGAGAACGTATGTTTGATGCGTGATTTATACAACACTCAACATTCTATAATCACAATTCTAAAAAGATGAAAACTACTAAGAAGACTCTAATGAATTATTATTATCGTCGAATAAAAACAATCTGAGGGGGAGAGAAAAATGAAGGAACATTTCTAATATTAAGAAAACTTGACGAACAATGATCAATAATACAATGATTCCAACCTGGAGAAATTCAGAATATAAATGTAATTTATCAAAACGTATAAACAGCTGACATAATTGTAGATGAATAAATTAATCTGTATAGTACAATAGTCGTGATCTGTTACAGTTTTGCATTGAATGCTTAGACGCTCTATTCTTTCCGATTCAGAATGTTCTTCAAAATTTCGTTCGACAAAACGACACTTAAAATATTTAGCAGACAAATTATTCTCTGAGTGAAGTTTTGCTTGAGGTATAAAGAGTAATATTCTGGGTGTATCCTTTAAACTGTTAAACATGATACTGATGCGTGATGCCATATGATGATGGATGGCATCCGCATGTCTGGTTTTGTGTAGTGTGTAGATGTGTTCAGTCAAAACAATGTTCATGCAACAATAACAGGGCAATCCACATAGGACGTCAGTAAACTCACGACGTATAAAGTCAATGAGTCTTGAAACAGCCGTTGACGTTTTTCTCCATTATTTATTGTGGACGCCACAGTGACAAAATGGTTACGCAAATGTGTAGGCACATCAAACAGTCATTATCACAGCAACATTCAATACAGCAATAAACGGTAGACAGCATTACAATGATGAGTCAGATGCATGTTATATTTCATAGTGCTGTAAATGTAGTCAGGTGGAAAACTCCATCCTTTTCTATAACAGCCAGGAGATAACCAGATGTATGAGATCAGTTCACTCTCCTTAGTTTGACTTCAGCAAGACAGACACGTCTGCCGAAGTATAAATAATGTCCTCAAAAAATATCCTCTAGATAATAAAGGTTTTTCAAACCTAGTTCATTTAACAAAGTAGCAAGTAATGGTCCTTGGTACCTGCATCAACCGATGCAGTACAATGCAGCGACATGTGAGCTAGGAAAACATCTCGTGACGACGACTTTCGCAGACAGGCTATGAATCGAAATCGCTCACGACCCAAAATCAATAGAGTTAATGAAAGAGTCAATTTACCTTGCTTTCATGAAATACACAGAAATATCACGCCTCCCGACATGTGGGAAACACTAGAGGTATTATCTCGAATAAACGAAATATCCATTAAGAGGACTACACATCCCTGACAGAACAAAAATAGCGGAGATCCCCTCTTCAACGAGGCATCTCTTTCGCCATTCCAAATCGCTCACTCCCACTAGTGGTGGGCGGAAACCGATCGACAAAGAAGCAAGACAAGTCATGCGCAGTCCAGCGCAAAACGACCACAGCTCAAACTTAACTGCATTCGATACCAACGCGAGAAGACAAATGCTTACCGAGAAAAGTGACTATAAATTCCAAGCAGTTGTTGCCCTTGCGTTATAAAACAGATATTGAAATAAAACGATGTTGCGAGAATTTATCACGCAACATATCACCACCTCCTCCCGATAAAAAAAAAATGTGGAACATATTTTTTTTTTTCAATATCAAAGAGCAAGCGATAAGCGGCTCAAAACGCACGAATTATGCGCTGATAATTAACTAAATTGCCAAACAATAGGCTAATTATAGAGTGTCTGGTGAGGATATACCTCAACAGAAAAATAAATATGTCTCAAAAAATATTCACATCGGGGAGGTGTCACCAACACACATCACGTTAGCATGTAAACACAATATACGTATGCAAGTTACTATAATCATCATTAAACAGCATACTCTAATATTGTCTTTAAAAATGGATGTACAAATCTGATAGGAAAATTTAGATAGTACATTCTTTGACATGTAATGACATAAGTACATAGTAAAGTTAAACTACATGACGATCCAGGACATATGCTCTGGTATTCCGAGGGTAGTCCTCCTCTATCATTTTAAAAAACGAACAGAAGAAGATGACAACAAAGCACGATAGTGTGTACATATAAAGTAAGTACAGATGTGCTAATCTATTGTAGAAATATAGGTGTGTTATGACTCTGTAATATATGGAAATATAGGACAGAAGTATTAGTTGGAGTCATGTGGGCATCTAGACAAAATGTCAGCCATCACATTATCCGCACCACGGATAGCTCGTACCGTGAAGTGAAAAGGTTGAAGAGCTATAGCATATCGAGTGGATCTCGAACTCTTCAATTTCTTAGTCTGAATAGCTGTAAGAGCTTTCTGATCAGTCTCTAGAATGAAATGTGCGCCCAGGAGGAATCTTTGTAGCTTTAGAATTGACCAAACCATCGCTAACAACTCACGGTCTAAAACCGAGTAGTTCCTCTCTGCCGCATTTAGTTTTCTAGAAATGTACATAACAGGATGCAGAGTATTTGCATATTCTTGCATCAGTGCTGCTCCAATCCCAGTGGATGAAGCATCACCCGAAGAACAAAAGTCCTATCAAGAGTAGGTAATCTTAAGATGGGAGGAGAAGAAAATATATTCTTGATTTGGTCTAGTGAAGATTGGCATTCTTCAGACCAACGGACCAGATTAGGCGAACCTTTCTTCAACCATGTTGAGAGAGGTGCCATGATCGAAGATAAATTTGGAATAAATCTCCCATAAAATTGAATTAAACCTAAGAGACTCCTAACTTGTTTCTTCGTTTTAGGAACAGAGATGTTCAGTATTTTTGAAGTATTGTGGTCTTCTGTCTTCAAGAGACCATGACCAACACGATGACCCAGGAAAGAGATTTCACCAAAACCAACAAAAGCTTTAGAAGGTTTTGCTGTCAAATTATTCTCACGTAGAGTGGACAGTAAGTCATATAACCCTAAATAGTGATCTTCCCAGGTATCACTGAAGAGGGACAGATGTCATCTAAGTATGCGATGACATCCGAACGATGTGACAGAATTCGACGCATCATGCGAACGAAAGTGGCAGGGGCGTTCATGAGACCAAAAGGCATAACATTCCATTGAAATAGACCCCTAGGTGTAGAAAAAGCAGTAAGAGGTTTGGCATGCTCTGCTAAAGGCCACTTGCCATTAACCCTTTAGACAAGTCAAGTTTAGTGAAGAATCTAGAATTAGAAAGTCTAATCAGTAGATCTTCTAACAAAGGCATCGGTTCAGCGTCGAACTTTGTGACCTGATTCAATTTGCGATAATCAACGCAAATTCGTATGTTCTTATCCTTCTTCCGGACAATAACCATGGAAGAAGAATATGGTGAAGTCGATGGTTCAATTATATTTAATTGAATCATTTTCATCCAATTCCTTTTCCACTTGCGACTGAAAGTGTATAGGAATAGGATACGGCCTAACCCTAATTGGATTATGTCGGTAAGAATTATGTCATGTTCTATGACATCTGTGTGTCCAGGAATGTCAGTGAGAACATCCTGAAATGTTTGTAACATCGACGAGACTTGTCGATGTTCGTCACCAGAAAGATTAGGAGAAACAGAAACGTTTTTCCAAGATTCCGTGGAATGTAATGGAACCACTGGAAGGGGAAGGTTGACATCAGAGAAGGTAGCTTCCTCATCCTGAATGACAGACAGGGATGAATAATGACCGTGAGGTGCAGGAGCATCATCCGTTGCCTGGAAAATAGGCAGCAAATAGTCCGGACGTTCGTGAAATTCCGAAAGCATGTTTATGTGGAAAGTTTTATGCTTTCCATCAATATCGACCACATAGTCAACATCGGAAATCCGAGAGACTATTGCATACGGACCTTTCCATGCAACAAGAAGTCTATTTTCGCTACTGGGGAGTAGGACGAATGCTTTGTCACCTGGACAAAGTTGTCGTAGACATCTATTCTTGTTAGCAAACTGCCTTGCCTTCTCTTTAGCAATTTCTGATGAAGCAGTTGCTAGCTTACATGCCTCAATGATCTTTTGTCTAAGAGCAATGACATACTCATATGAGGATTGAGTTTCATCGCTAATATCATCGGCAGTGAGGAGATCGTGTAATAAAGACATAGGGCCGCGTGGACGCGCGCCAAAGACAAGTTCGAAGGGAGAAAATCCTGTGTGTTCATTAGGGACTTCTCTATAGGCAAAGAGAGCCGCGGGTAAAACCCTGTCCCAATCTTGAGGATGATCTTCAGCTATCTTACCAAGCAAAGTCTTGAGCGTTCTATTCAGACGCTCAACTAACCCATTAGACATAGGATGGTAGATACTACTGAGAGATCGTTCAATATGTAAGGTAGACATTACCTGTGACATAGTGTCAGATATGAGTTGAGTGCCATGGTCTGACAATATTTCTCTGGGGAACCCCAAAGCGAGAAAATATCAACCAAAGAGCATCTGCGATATCTGTAGTAGATATGCTCTTAAGAGGAATAGCCTCTGGCCAACGTGTGCACATATCGACACATGTAAGGATAAACTGATGTCCTCTGGCCGACTTGACCTTAAAAGGGCCAATAATATCTATGGCCATTTTCTGAAACGGCCGAATAGGAATGTCAGCAGCCTGGATAGGCGCAGCATGTCGTGGTCCTCTAGATTTGACCTCCTGACATACCTTGCATGATCGGCAGTAAATACGAATGTCCTTATTGACAAAAGGCCAAAAGAAAGCCGCAAGGACTCTCGACTTCGTACGGGCAAAACCCATATGTCCAGCACATTGCGAGTCATGAGCATGTTGCAATATTTGGACTATCATGCTCTTGGGAACAAGAATTTGCGAATGTGCCGACGTAGTCGAATCTTGTACCATACGTACAAGTACGCCGTTTCTCATTGCAATCCAAGATTTTCTATTTGTATCCTGATTCGGATCACCTTGCTTCGCAAGAACGAAGAATTTTTTTAAAGAAGGATCTTCTTCTTGCAATTTTATGAAAGAGTCACGAGTGATTACTAAGTGACTATCTTGGCTATCAACTTCATTATCACTATTCAGTGAAGTTTCGGGTGTTTGTAGAGCTTGTGCTCTTGTAACTACTGCATTTGTAGCTTGCATGTTATTATGTTCCCAAGCAGCAATCTGCTGTGGGGTACACTCCCTAACTCCGTGAATACGACCAATAATAAGGTCCGCAATAGGATTAGGTAAGAGACAAGCATGCACATCTCCAGTAAAGAAAGGAGTGGCAATGCGAATTACAGCAGTAGGATATTTTTCTAGAGTGCCGCCTAAATGTGTCACATTTAATAACCCTTCCTGTAGCACAAGATGGATCTACAAGCGATTGTCTAACACCAATAGTGGTGCATCCGGAATCGAAAAGTAGTGAGACCGGAGTATCATTAACAAGACCCTTATGTAGAATTAAAGAACCCCTCCCGTCATGCGCAACAGCAGCAGGAAGAGCGGGAAGTGGGTGACCACAACTCAAAGTAGTTATGGTACCCGGTTCGAATAAAGTACTGCATTGGGGGGCATTTGTTTGCTCTCTCAAAGTCAAAAGCAGAACTAGTGACAGCGTCAAAGTTTTTACTATCAACAACATGATTACAGGCTGCCTCAGTTTCCTGTTGTACAGCATTAGCCTGCTGATATCTCTTTTTTTTGTGTTGAGATCTACCCCGACTATTATTACCTCTGAAGTTATCAGAGTTATTATTATCTCTGCAGTTATTATTGTCTCTATTGTAATTGTTATACTGGTTCGAATTCCAGTTTCCACGATTACTATCATGTTCACATTGATGCGAACATCTATTTGTTTGGTTCTGAGGTCTTCGGCAGGAATAACCTCTATTACCATATCCTCTTTTGAAATGCTTATAATTATTAGGGTGATAGTAACGAGTACTATCAGGTTGTCTCCAATTCTTCGAAGAAGAATCACCATGAAATTGATTTCCATGATTTTGACAGAAATTACCGCTACTCTTTCTATCAAAATTTTGTTGGGATCTACGAGCAAACATTTTGACCATACGGAGCTGCCGAAGCAACTGGTAAACCTTCTTTCACCTTAGAGTTACCCATGGTTATGTGTGGGTGCGCAGTTACGTATTGGCAACAGAAATCTTCCATTTCTTTTTATTGTTTTAGGTTTACGTTCATGAAGGAAAGCAAGGAAAGACTCATTGACAGACGACATGACTTTGTCTCTAAGTATTAAGTCCATAAGTCCTTCATAAGTTTTTTTCCGTCTTGGATAGTTCAACCCATCGTGAGAAAGTAATGCGTATTCTTGCAATAAACTCGGAGAATTCAACTCCATTTTCAGGTAACATGTTTTTAAATTGTAGACGATAGCCGTCTTCGTTAAGCTGATATTTCTTTAACAAAGCGGCCCTGACAACCTCATAATTGTTCTTGTCAGGTTCATCCACCATATTTAATATACTTAGAGCTTTACCTGTCAGTATCCCTGATAACTGATAAACATATTTTGCTTTGTCTATGTTATGAGCTGTACATGCTTGTTCAAATCTGTCCAGATAGAACATTATGTCATCGCTGGAAGGACTAAATGTTGGTAACTTAATCTTAAAAGTATCATTATTAGCCTTACCAGAAGATGAACCCTTGTTTGAATCATTACCATTACTCATGCTTGTCAATTTCAATTTTTCCAACTCTAAAGCTAAGACCTTTTCTTCATGTTCCATTTTTGCTTTCTCTTTCCTCTCATCAGACTCTCTCTGTAATCTTCTTTCCTCAGCCTGAGCCTCTTTTTGAAGTCTTTCATTTTCAGCTTCTTTTTTCAAGTCTTTTATTTTCAGCCTCTTTTTCAAGTCTTTTATTCTCAGCCTCTTTTTCAAGTCTTTTATTCTCAGCCTCTTTTTCAAGTCTTTTATTCTCAGCCTCTTTTTGAAGTCTTTCAGCTTCTAGCTGTAGCTGGAGTTTTCTCTCCTCAGCTTCTGATTCCCTTTTTTGTTTTTCCATTTCCATTTGGAATCTTTTTTCATCCACCTGCATCTGCAGTTCCTTTTGTTCAGCTTCCATTGCTTTATCATATCGAGCAGTTGCAAATTCTTCTAACTTATCACCAGTCTTCCCAAGCAATTTACCCTGCTCAATAAAGTGCTCAAATGTAGACATGTTGTCTAACATATGAGTCCAAAACCTGAAATAATTAACTAATTTATTTCAAACCTAAGTGTAACAAGTCTTAATTAAGCACTTGTATATTCACATCACCTTATATTATCCCAGTCTCTGTGGGAAACAAGTCTCCAATCAAAGAACTTGTATATGAAATATCAGCACTCAATTCTTGATCATAAGTGCACTTCTCATTCAATAGTGCACGACACTATTCATCATTCATTTATCATCAGTATAGTAGTAACAGTGCATTAGCATAGCCCATTAACTAATTACTATAACTGTAAACAATGACTATGTAAACACATGCAGAATGTAAACATTGAAAATGTAAACAATACAAACAATGTAAACAATAACAATGTAAACAATAACAAAGATCAGCAACAATACAAAAACTTTCGCAGAAATCAACTAAAAATAAAGCAGAAATTAATGAAATATCACAAAAAATGTGACGATATCTGCGATAGAATTAAACAAAATACATGACACCACAGTGTATAAACAAAAATGTTGTATGAAACTAAATTATAGACAAGAGTAGGCTAACAAACACAAACAAATCAAAACAAAACTAAAGAATGCGAAATAATAACGAAAACAATATTAAAACATGTCATCACAGCTAACATAAATAGCAACAGAAGTCGCTTAGCAAATTCCAGTATTGGAAATTTGCAAACCTTACAGAAAACGCTCACAATAGACGACCTCTATGACGTGGCATAATCTAACGGAGACACCACCCAACCGAGAACCCGCTGAAATATAAACATATAAATATACAAATAACATATAAACATATAACATATAGAATGAGATGATACACAGAAGACTCAGCAGAAGTATAAGGGCACAGTTTACATACAAACAGGCCACTTAACTTATAGGCTTCCAATCGTAGAACAGCAGAAAAACGGATGTCAATCAACGTCCTAAAGAGCGAAGCTCCAACGATGATGGCACATCTGAACTGCTTCCACTGCTAACACGATGGTACAAGAGCTTCTGACATACTGTGTGTTGAGTTGTTTCGGCACTTGACCTTCTAATCCAAAAGTAAGTTGATGGAAATCGGTACTTGGCCTTCTTCAGAAAACAACCCGTTTCAACCGGCACTTGACCTTCTCAAAAAACGACAGCACTGGAACCTTGACAGCAGCAACTTGCTTGACTTGCGTAAAAAGATAACAGCAGTCCGAGTTATCCGGCAACATGTAACAACGCCGGGTACTGTCAAATTCTTGTTTCCGTCAAAAAATTGAAATTTGACTTTTACCGGGCAACGCCAAGTACTTTGAAAATTTTGAAGATGTTGACTGTATTGAAGAATGTTAATTTCTTGAAGGATGCTGATGAATTCTTGTTGAAAATGAAGTGGGTAAGGGACCCCGTGTTTGCTAGTACCAGAATCAAACCAGCTTATGGCCACCAAATGATGCGTGATGCCATATGATGATGGATGGCATCCGCATGTCTGGTTTTGTGTAGTGTGTAGATGTGTTCAGTCAAAACAATGTTCATGCAACAATAACAGGGCAATCCACATAGGACGTCAGTAAACTCACGACGTATAAAGTCAATGAGTCTTGAAACAGCCGTTGACGTTTTTCTTCATTTTTTATTGTGGACGCCACAGTGACAAAATGGTTACGCAAATGTGTAGGCACATCAAACAGTCATTATCACAGCAACATTCAATACAGCAATAGACGGTAGACAGCATTACAATGATGAGTCAGATGCATGTTATATTTCATAGTGCTGTAAATGTAGTCAGGTGAAAACCTCCATCCTTTTCTATAACAGCCAGGAGATAACCAGATGTATGAGATCAGTTCACTCTCCTTAGTCTGACTTCAGCAAGACAGACACGTCTGCCGAAGTATAAATAATGTCCTCAAAAAATATCCTCTAGATAATAAAGGTTTTTCAAACCTAGTTCATTTAACAAAGTAGCAAGTAATGGTCCTTGGTACCTGCATCAACCGATGCAGTACAATGCAGCGACATGTGAGCTAGGAAAACATCTCGTGACGACGACTTTCGCAGACAGGCTATGAATCGAAATCGCTCACGACCCAAAAATCAATAGAGTTAATGAAAGAGTCAATTTACCTTGCTTTCATGAAATACACAGAAATATCACGCCTCCCGACATGTGGGAAACACTAGAGGTATTATCTCGAATAAACGAAATATCCATTAAGAGGACTACACATCCCTGACAGAACAAAAATAGCGGAGATCCCCTCTTCAACGAGGCATCTCTTTCGCCATTCCAAATCGCTCACTCCCACTAGTGGTGGGCGGAAACCGATCGACAAAGAAGCAAGACCAGTCATGCGCAGTCCAGCGCAAAACGACCACAGCTCAAACTTAACTGCATTCGATACCAACGCGAGAAGACAAATGCTTACCGAGAAAAGTGACTATAAATTCCAAGCAGTTGTTGCCCTTGCGTTATAAAACAGATATTGAAATAAAACGATGTTGCGAGAATTTATCACGCAACAGATACCAACTGAATTTTTCTGTCTGCGAAAAAAAAAAAATTACATCGCTTCTTGAGTTAGTTCCGCGTTCCTTCTGCAATATATTCGGAATTAAGAAAACATTACCGTAACAACGGGTGAATTACACAGAGACGTTACTGACAATTTCAAATGACAACAGTAATTAACCGGATTGAAAAACAGGGGCTTATTGTAACAGC
This sequence comes from Oreohelix idahoensis, assembly GCA_024509875.1. Lineage (NCBI taxonomy): Eukaryota > Metazoa > Mollusca > Gastropoda > Stylommatophora > Oreohelicidae > Oreohelix > Oreohelix idahoensis. The sequence continues at coordinate 365,531 of JAMPIV010013134.1, forward strand.
AGTGAGACACCTAGAAGAACGATCAGATAACAAAGAAACTCTCTGCCTTAAATTTAAGGACATTATAAAAACAGCAGCAGCGGAAGTATGTGGTGGTTCACCTTGGAAAGAAGGAAAAGAGAACACCTTGGTGGACAGAGGAAGTTAAAGAGAAAATAAGCGTAAAGAAAAAGCCATGGATACAATACTTAGAAGCTGAAACACAGAAGGAAAAACAGAGAAATATAGAGAATATGTGATACTCAGAACAGAAGCAAAGAACAAGGTGTTTGCAGCAAAATAGAAATCCTGGGAAGAATTTGCAGAAAACCAGAAATTGTTCTATAAAACCCTAATGAATACGAGGAAGGAAAAACCGTGCCAATTTAAATTTATAAAGGACAAGCAAGACAAACCGGTTCCTGGAAGTGATGGAATGATGGAAAGAATATTTATCAGAGCTCTTTGACTGTGAGCAAGGTCAAGCCTTAGAAATGATAACCACTAGCACAGAAGAGGAAACCAATAGCGATAAAGATGGCATCAAGATGGAAGAATTGAAGGCAGCAATGTAGAAAAATTAGGTAGACAAAGCAGCAGGACATGATGGTATAACACCATAACTGGTGAAGTACATGGTAACAGCAAGTAACCTGTTAATCCTGAGGGTCATACAGGCAGCCTGGCGCCACAAGACTGTTTCAAAATATTTGGATACTGCCATCATAACACCCATATTCAAAAAGAGTGACAACCGTCAGTGTGGAAATCTTAGAGGCATATCCCTTCTCGCTGTCCCTGGTAAAATCTACTCTAGAATAATGGAGCAGAGTCTCAGACGCCTGGCTGAACAACAAATGGATAAGGTCCAGTGTGGTTTCTGAACAAACCGAAGTACTCAGCACTTTATCTTCACATTCAGGCATCTGGGTAAAAAATGCCATTGAATTAAAAGGCTATAAAGATGGCATCAAGATGGAAGAACTGAAAGCAGCACTTCAGAAAATTAAGGTAGGCAAAGCAGCAGGGCATGCCAGAAATGGTCAAGTACATGGTAACAGCAAGCGACCTGTTAATCATGAGGGTCTTACATCCAGCCTGGCGCCACAAGACTGAATCAACTATGTTTGTTTAGTTTTAAAATAACATGTAACAAGTTTAATAATCAATTAGTTTTAACGATTTAAAATAAATAAAATGCTGGTGAATTTTATATTGGAATCAAACTTTCCCTTCACGGAGATTTAAGGTGATGTTATTGTCAGAAAGTTATGTCCCTTTCATGGTTCTGAGAAAATCAAGATTTTCTTAATAGGAAAAGCACCATTTCTGAAGAAAATACTGTTTACAAAATCAAAATATACCTACTTAGAATGTATTTTGACAAATAATTTTCACTGATTTAAGATGCGGGAAAATATAAACTTTTATATTAGTTTTAAGAATAATCCCAATATTCATTTTCGGCTATTTTTGACCTTTAAAATACCCATAGCTCTCCATCTCACCAACCACCCCACTCACACCCCCCCATACCAGCGACCTCCCGCCCACACGCCACTCAACGCTCCAACAATCAAACACCCCCCCCAACCCAATCCCGCCTCCACCAACGCAGACCCACCTAAAACCTCCCACCCACAACCCACAACCCCAGACCCCCAACAACCCCAAACCTACCTACCCTCCAAATTGCCCTAACCCCCCCCCCCCCTCCCTGATAAATAACGAGCAGTCCAAAATACAACCCAAACCTCGACACACCGAACCTACAAAACCCCTCACCCTGGATTCCCACAGCGCACTACCCGAACTAACCAAACAACCCCACAAACACCAAAATGTGTCCGCCCCCCCCACCCCACCACCATGCAACCTCCGGACAAATGTCACCCGCGGAACGACACCTAAAAACATCCCCCGTACTTAACACCCCACGTCCTTCTCACCTCCGCCGCACTCAACCCACTGTACCACACCAAAGCACCCCCGATCGCCAACCTAGTCCCACCCAGTCCACAACACTCTCGTACCCGCCCACCATTCCACGCCCACCGAACTATTCCCCACCTACCAAAGCCCCCCCTAAACACCATCCTCACAACCCCACCCCACCCCCGCGCCCCCATCCACCTCTTTTACAGAACTAAGCACAAAAATCTGTAAGTTTGGCCTGTTAAAGTCAAGTTCCCGACCAATTATTCAGATAACGAAATGGAGGTTTTGTGATTCGGCAATAGCAGTGGCAAGGAGATTGTTTACAGGCGACACGAAAAATGCAGTTTCTACTAACTACAATAAAATAACCGCTCTAAATGACAAAATACTAGTTGACTAAAAGTATCTAATACACAACACCAACAACAGAAATAAGGCTTCAGCAATGGACCGTGTTTTCCTCTTCCAAATAATTTGTAGAGAGGTTTGATTTTATAGAAATAATTCTTTTTTACTCTTAAAATACATCACTAATTTATTTAATTAAATTCATTGT